>CM056054.1:225314647-225337147 GCA_029574335.1 Rana kukunoris | reverse complement strand
TGATAGGTGGCACTGATGGGCATTAATAGGTGTCACTGATGGGCACTGATAGGTGGCACTGGATAGGCAGCACTGATGAGGAGCTACTGATAGGCATTACTGATTGGCATCTGAAGGGCAATGACAGGCATTACTGATGGGGCACTGATTGGCACTATTATGTGCACTGACTGGTGTTCTTGATGAGGCACAGACTGGCAGCTCTTGGGCACTGATTGGCAGCTGACTGGCACATCTGATGGGGGCTGTGCCGATAATCAGCACAGACCCCCCCCCCCCCCCCCCCGACAGGGAGAGCCGTTTGGCTTTTCCCTGTCATTTACTGGCACTTCCTGGTTCACGCCATGATTAGCTGTGATAGGGCAAAGCTGATCACGTGGTAAGAAGCCTCTGTCAGAGGCTCCTTACTATGATCAGAGATGCAATGTGATCGCGCCGGCATGTTATCCTGCTGGACGTCATATAACGCCCAGTCAGGATAACAGAACCACTTCCCGGCCGTCAATCTGCTATAGGCCGAGCGGGAAGTGGTCAAGCTGCTGCCATGACTGCTGCCCCAGGTTTCCTGTTCCAGGCTGGCTCCTTTCTCTATGGAGCTACCCTTGCATGCAGGGACTAGAGTTATGTCTTCCTACACTGCGTGCATCAATAGAAACACACAGCCTCATAGCCTATGATGGCAAGGCACTCCACTGCTCTTCCCTGTCTTCTCCAAGCTAACAGACTGACTCCAGACAGCACTGTCCACTGTTAACGCTTTTCTGTGAAGACCGAAAGTTCAGGGAAGCAGCACTGACAGAGCAGGAGCTAGCAGCATTGAAAGTTGTAAGATTCAAGCGCTGGGGTAAGAATTTTACCAAATATATTACTGGGGGTGGGGAATAGTTTGTTTATTGGGCTCAATGTGTTAAGCTAAAAACACTGACCTTTTAATACTACCTTGAATGAAGGTATGTTAATGTGTAGCATAACATGTGTGTGTTAAAGCTGCACAACAGCATGAGCCCCGGCCTTAGGGTAATTACAACACTAACTCCTGCTTATCACAATATATCAGGGCTAGACAAAATCCCAAGGCCCAAGCTTCCTTCTGTGACCTGGCGTCATCTGGTGGTGGCCATTGTCATTACAAGTAAAACAGCAGTTCTAATGTGTTTTTTCACTCTTTTCACTGCCATCTTCTTCCCTCTAATTAGAACCCCCAAACATTATATATATTTTTTATTCTAACACCCTAGAGAATAAAATGGCGGTCGTTGCAATACTTTCTGTCACACCGTATTTGCGCAGCGGTCTTACAAGCACACTTTTTTGGGGGAAAAAAGAAAACATTTTTAAATAAAAAAATAAGACAACAGTAAAGTTATCCTAATTTTTTTTTATATTGTGAAAGATAATGTTACGCCGAGTAAATTGATACCCAACATCTCACGCTTAAAAATTGCGTCTGCTCGTGGAATGGCGACAAACCTTTACCCTTTAAAATCTCCATAGGCGACGTTTAAAAAATTCTACAGGTTGCATGTTTTGAGTTACAGAGGAGGTCTAGGGCTAGAATTATTGTGGTTTGAATACCGTTTACATATGCAGGCGCTACTCACGTATGTGTTCGCTTCTGCGCGCGAGCTTGGCGCCTTTTTTGGCTCCTAACTTTTTTTAGCTGGCTCCTAGATTTCAAGCAAATTTGTCAAACCCTGATATATATATATATATATATAAAACATAGGTGCTATTTGTGAATATCATAATATTTGACATTTGTGCTGTGTATGTGTTTTAGGTGTATTACGTCTTTCTGTTTATTGTCCTCCTATAACAGGGATCAAAAGTCTGCAGATAACCCGGGAAGATGGTATAGAGGGGTGACTATGGATAGTTCTCCTTTCTGCGATGGAAACTCGGGATATATGGACCCTTGTGCTCTCCATGAACAGTGCAAAGGTAAGTGAATAAAGTCCAGAGAGATAACATTGTAGTGTACGGCTCTGATTTGCAGTGCGGCATTCTGATTTTCGGTGCTGAGCTGTGTGCCGTCGACCTCGACGTCCGTCTTAAATCCAGCAACAGACACACATATACTTCCAGATCTCCTGGCACTTGGGTGGCTGTGGTGAGTGGATTTTTTTTTCTTTTAACACATACAAATGCCCTATGCCACATGTTTGCAATAGGGTGTGCACAGGAGTGACGGGGTGCTATATACTGTATAAATACAGTTGTGCTCATAAGTTTACATACCCTGGCAGAATTTATGATTTCTTGGGCATTGTTCAGAGAATATGAATGATAACACAGAATCGTTTCTTTCACTCGTGATTAGTGTTTGGCTGAAGCCATTTATTATCTGTGGTTACTCTTTTTGAATCATAATGGAAACAGAAACTACCCAAATGGCCCTGATCAAAAGTTTACATACCCTGGTGATTTTGGCCTGATAACATGCACACAAGTTGACACAGATGGGTTTGAATGGCTATTAAAGTAGGGTGACCAGACATCCCCGGTTTCCGGGGACAGCCCCCGGATTGACGATACTGTCCCCGGACCAAGTCTGTCCCCGGTTTTGTCCCCGGATTGGATTTGAACAGGGCCTCAGGCAATTATAAAGACAGTCAGTGCAGAATAAAAAAAAAAGAATTACACACCCCCGCTCTGCCGCTCCTACTAGCTTAGGGGTTGTATTTTTTTCCATGATGATCATGTGCTGGTCGGAGCGGAGGGATTATTTGTTCAGTTCCGGGTGCATGTCCATTCAACTCCGCTCACACGTTCTGCCTTGGCTTAAGTTCCGGCCAGCCGCCTGCCTGCTTATCTCATTGCCTTCCATGGTGTAGTGATCTTCCTCCGCTCCCCACTCGGTATGAGCCGGGGCCTGGAGAGCAAGACTTGACAGGCTGTGAGGCGGGCGGCGATGGCGATGGACAGAGTCGCTGATTGCCGCCATTACTACTAAGAAAAAAAAATACGTCCCCGGATTTAATTTAAAAAATCTGGTCACCTTATATTAAAGGTACCCATCCTCACCTGTGATCTGTTTGCTTGTAATTAGTATGTGTGTATAAAAGGTCAATGAGTTTCTGGACTGACAGACCCTTGCATCTTTCATCCAGTGCTGCACTGATATTTCTGGATTCTGAGTCATGGGGAAAGCACAATAATTGTGGTAGTTGAACTGTATAAAGCAGGAAAGGGATATAAAAAGATATCCAAGGAATTGAGAATGGCAATCAGCAGTGTTCAAACTCTAATCAAGAAGTAGAAAATGAGGGGTTCTGTTGCAACCAAACCACTGTCAGGTAGACCAACTAAAATTCCAGCCACAACTGCCAGGAAAAATCTTCGGGATGCAAAGAAAAACCCACAAATAACTTCAGGTGAAATACAGGACTCTCTGAAAACATGTGGTATGACTGTTTCAAGATGCACTTGAAGAAAGATGGGCTGCATGGTCAAGTCGCCAAAAAAAAGATATTACTACACAAATGCCACAAAGTATCCTGCTTACAATACACCAAACAGCACAGAGACAAGACTCAGTCCTTCTGCCACAAAGTCATTTGGAGTGATGAGACCAAAATTGAGCTTTTTGGCCACAACCCTAAACTCTACATTTGGAGGAGCCTACAAGGCCTATGATGAAAGGTCCACCATTCCTACTGTGAAACACGGCGGTGGATCGCTGATGTTTTGGAATGCGTGTGCTACAAAGGCGCAGGAAATTTGGTCAAAATGAATGGCAAGATGAATGCAGAATGTTATAAAAAAAATACTGGAGGAACATTTGCATTCATTAGACAGGAAGCTGCCCATGGGACGTACTTGGACATTCCAACATGACAATGATCCTAAACACAAGGCCAAGTCCCCCTATCATTGGCTACAGCAGAATAAAGTGAAAGTTCTGGAGTGGCCACCTCAGTCTCCTGACCTCAATATCATTGAGCCCCTCTGGGGATATCTCAAAACGTGCCGTTCATGCAAGACAGCCCAAGAATTTACAGGAACTGGAGGATTTTTGCCAAGAGGAATGGGCAGCTTTACCATCTGAGAAGATAAAGAGCCTCATCCACAAATACCACCAAAGACTTCAATCTGTCATTGATGTTAAAGGGAGCAATACACTGTATTAAGAACTGGGGTATGTAAACTTTTGATCAGGGTTATTTGGGTAGTTTCTGTTGTGATTATGATTTAAAAAGAGTAACCGCAGTTGATTGATAATAAATGGCTTCAGCCAAACACTAACCATGAGTGAGAGAAAAGTTTTTGTGTTATCATTCATCTTCTCTGATAAATGGCCCAGAAATCACAAAGTCTGCCAGGGTATGTAAACTTATGAGCACAACTGTAACTAAATGGTGATGCAGCCACGATGTTTTAAATTTTCAGCTGCAAACATGATCTTTATACTTCATATTTGCATAACATATAAATGCGACGCTTTACATTTTTATGCAGATGTGAGCACATGAAAAGTTTTATTTGCTGTGCCCTCGGGTCTGCACTATTTGTGCTTTGATTTTGCTTGCAGTGCGGATTTACAGTCAGTGAGCAAAAAAGAAGGCTGAGAGCGGATATGCTGCTGGGATTGTGGCTGTAGTGACAGCGTGCGGATGTACAGATCTTGGATTCCGCCGTGCAAGCCTGCAGTGAGCAAGCGGCGGCTCCGATTTATTATCCAGCAGGAAATTTCAGTGAGCAGCGGTGCAGAGAACACATTATTCTGTAGGAGAGACAACATCTGTACGTGCGTAAAGAGGACTCTCTGCTGAGAGCGATCTGAGAGTAATGCCGCGTACACACGATCGGTTCGTCTGATGAAAACCATATCGGACGAACCGATCATGTGTGGGCACCATCGTTTTTTTTCTGTATCGGTGAAACAACTTAGAACCTGTTTTAAAATTATCTGATGGTTAAAAAACAAAACAATAGAAATCACTGATTGTCTGTGGGTAAGTCCATCGGTTAAAAATCCACGCATGCTCAGAATCAAGTCGACGCATGCTCGGAAGCATTGAACTTCATTTTTCTCTGCACGTCGTGTTTTACGTCACCGCGTTCTGACACGAAATTATTTTTAACTGATGGTGTGTAGGCATGAAGTCAGCTTTATCGGATATCTGATGAAAAAATCCATCGGTCCGTTTTCATCGGATGAATCGATCGTGTGTACGTGGCATAAGGGCCACTTTCACTTTGGTGGCTGATGGGGTGGTAAAAACAGGCAGCTGTGCTCCGTTTTTTGTTTTTGTATGCCAACTGCCCACCTCAAGTGTAAACTACAGCTAGAGGGGGCTGTTCACTTGCGGCAAATTTAATGCGGGATGTCGAGTTGACTTGCCACTCAAATCAAAGAAGCTGTGTGAATTTGCCCTTCACCTTTTTTTTTTATTTTTATTAATAGCCCTGGAGGGGGAAGGGGGGTATAAAAATCCAGGCTCTGTTTAGACCCCTTCTCTTTCACTACTTTTTAGACCGAGAAAATGATTGAGGACAGTCCCGCATTTTGCAGGTCTGTCCCGGGTCCCGGACACCTTCATTCCGGGACAATAGTGTCCCGGAATGAAACTGACACGGCCATCCAATGAGCCGACAATGGAAACTGTCTGTTTCCCAGCCCAGGGTGTTCGCCCCACAAAATGCTCTGCAATGCACTGCGCACTGTGCCAACCAGGGCTCAGTAAAAGCTGGTTGTTAAGGATCGGGGCTGGGAAGCCAGCGTCCTTATTAACTGATTGGTCATCAGCTGTCAATGGGCTTCCAAAAAAAGGTGCAGACCCTTTGGGTCCTTTGGGGGCTTCCAAATTCTGATAACCACTCCGCCTGCATGCCACCACTGGCCAGGGTAAGATAGGGATAAGGTGCTTTGGGGTGGGGGTACGGACTGGGAGGGGGGCACTATGTTTTTTTTTTTTTGCTTTTTTTTCCCCAATAGCCGGGTGCCAGCAATTGCAACTGTGAGTCAATTTAAATGTGATTTGACTAGTTTTTTGTTTTTTCTTTAGAAATGTATTTTTTACTGCAGCATGTTCTACACATGCGCCACTTTACAGGCAGACTAAGGGGACCCCCCAGGCACTATATATTTTTTTAAATTGGCAATTTTTTGTGAAGGAGGGGGGTGTCCCTGAATGGCAGTTTGGGAAATGTGGTCACCCTATCCTCCACACAGCTAGACCCATCTCGGGGGCCTCTTCGTTACTCCAGTGGTTGGATGTCTCTGATGCCATCAAGTCCAATGCAGGAACCATATCTGAATTGGACATCAGGATGCCGTGGGACAGTCCACTGCTGGAGCATAGATGGCACCATCTGCCAGGGGAGCCAAGGCTCAGGTAAGTAAAAATGCTTTTACCATCCCATAGGCCAAATCAACATCTAACCCTTGCAGTGGGGCTGTTAGTTTTCCTGGAGTTGGGCTTTCACCTTTCCACTTCCTCTATTAATAAATAACTGAAAATGATAAGACAGAGTTATTTAAAGGCTAAGTTCACCTTTCATAACATGTTACACCCATATTTAGGGTGTAAGGACCCAGTCACATGAACAGACTGATCGGGTCCACCTGTCAGTCTTTTAGGTGGACCGCGGTCCAAAGTCACAGGAGCTGAAGAACGGGGAGAGGTGAGTGTAAACAAACCTTCCCCGTATTTCACAGTGGCAATGTCAGTGATCGTCTGTTCCCTGATATAGGAAAAGGCAATCAGTGACGTTACACGTCCAGCCCCACCCCCGTACAGTTAGAAACCCATATGAGGTCACACATAACCCCTACAGCGCCCCCTAGTGGTTAACTCCTAAACTGCAATTGTAATTTTCACAGTAATCCGTGCATTTTTATAGCAATTTTTGCTGTGAAAATGACAATGGTCCCAAAAATGTGTCAAAATTGTCCGATGTGTCCGCCATAAAAGAAATCGCTGATCGCCGCCATTAGTAGTAAAAAAAAATAATAATAATAAAATATGTACAAGAGTACGTATCGGCCTAAACTGAGGAAAAAAAATGTTTTTTTTTATATCTTTTTTGGGGATATTTATTATAGCAAAAAGTTAATAAAAACCGCAGAGGTGATCAAATACCACCAAAAGAAAGATCTATTTGTGGGAAAAAAAGACGCCAATTTTCTTTGGAAGCCACGTCGCACGACCGCGCAATTGTCAGTTAAAGCGGCGCAGAGTCGAATCGCAAAAACTGGGCAGGTCCTTTACCTGCATAATGGTCCGGGTCTTAAGTGGTTAATACATTTAAAAAAACAAAAAAGGTGGGTTGCCATCCAGGGCCCTGGGGACCTCCGGGGCCCTGGGGACCCCTGGGCCCTTTAATAAAAAAGAAAAAGAAAAAAGTAAAAAAAAGAAATATATATAAAAAAGGAGGAGGAAGAAAACGGCACCGCGGATCATGAGGGCAGATTCGGGACTTCCGCATAGCAACAGCCTATTTAGGGTGAGTATTTTTATTTATTTTTTCCATTTCATTTTTTTTTTTTTTTTTTTTTTTTAGATTAAAAAAAAAAAAAATATATCAGGGTGGAGCTCCGCTTTAACTTGAAACAAGCTTACAAATTAGCAAATTTTGCCCATAAGTGTTCCATTGGCACGAGATTCCAGGAAATGTCCTATAAGCTTTTAACACAATGGTATGCCACCCCGGATAAAATTTAAAAATGGTACCCGCGGACATCAGATTCTTGCTGGAGATGTGAGCAAGACCAGGGGACTATTCTCCACACCTGGTGGGAATGTCCTCGTTTGAGACCCTTCTGAGATAGGGTGTGTGAGGTGATCAAGGTTATTACGGATACCACAATCTCTCTCTCTCTCCTGCATGTTGTTTACTCCATATTGCAGATTGCTCCATGCAGCATTATAAATAATCATTGACTAGACATCTGCTGAATGCAGCGAAAGTCTTGATTCCCAGGCGCTGGAAATCTAAGGATATTCCTTCTTTCCCAGAATGGTTTAGCTCTATAGAGAATATCCACCAAATGGAGGAAACTGTAGCCATTGCCAGGGAATAGTCGAAAAAATTCAATCAGACGTGGTCACCTTGGGTGGCGTTCAGATATTCGGATCAATACTCACAATTAGATATGAGATGAGATTGTGTTGGTGGCTTTGATCTTTTCTTGTTCGCTCTCATTGGTATATAGAGACTCTAGATGAGCCGTTTTTCCACAGTGTCTTTTTCCCCTTTTTTTTTTCCTCCTTTTTGTTTTCTTCTTTTCTTCTCTCTTTTTTCTTTTCTTTTTCTTAGTAGTTAGTAGCGGGTAATATCCTAGGTTGTGCTGTTTCCCTTTGCTATCTTGTGTTATAAGATATAAAAGTAGCTTATTTTCAGAGTATGTATTGATATGTTTCAACTTGTGTTTTTCTTTCTCTTTTTTTTTTTTTTTTCTTTTTGCGGTACTTAGGTACCCTGGCTGTATTTTGTACTCTGATTTTCTTTTTTCAATAAAAAAAAAAAAAAAAAACCTTAAAGCGGTGGTTCACCCTAAATCTAGTCTGTCACATCCGATCCAGCATACTGGCGTCAGCGCCAGTATGCTGTTTTTTTTTTTAATAGCTCTACTTACTGTTTAATGAATAATTTTCGCTTGTCTCCACCGCGGGTGAATGGCGCTGCTATAGCGCGTCACGGCTTCCGAAAATAGCCGATTTAGGACTCGACTATTCCCGGCGCGATACGGCGCCTGCGCACAGACCTAGGAGCTGACTGCACAGGTGCCGTATATATATCCGAGTCCTATTTCGGCTTTTTTCGGAGGGCGTGACGCGCCATAGCCATAGGACTCGGATATATACGGTGCCTGCGCAGTCAGCTCCTAGGTCTGTGCGCAGGCGCGGTAACGTGCCGGGAATAGCCGAGTCCTAAATCGGCTATTTTCGGAAGCCGTGACGCGCTATAGCAGCGCCATTCACCCGCGGTGGAGACAAACGAAAATTATTCATTAAACAGTAAATAGAGCTATTAAAAAAAAAAAAAAAAAACAGCATACTGGCGCTGACGCCAGTATGCTGGATCGGATGGGACAGACTAGATTTAGGGTGAACCACCGCTTTAATGCTTACAAATTAGCAAAGTCAGAACTAATCTGCATACTTTGTCTGAATCCGTGACTTTGAAAGTCTCAAAGCCCTTGAAACAGCATGTCGACCCGGGAATTATTATTTTTAAAAGCAGAGGTCTGCAGTGACAACTTTTGACATACCTTCACCGGGTATCCTTCAACTGGAATAGTAATACCGATTTGTTTGAAAACCAACAACAGAATTTTGGTGTTATTTTACATTTTATTTATTTCTAGGCCCCCCGGAGTCTCTTACTTTCATGGACTCAGAAAGTCAAGGCAACCACTCCCCCCGAGTGGTTATAGTTGGTGCTGGCTTTGCAGGACTCGGTACTGCCAGCACCTTGGTGAAGCATGGCATAAAAAACCTGGTTGTTCTGGAAGCTTTAGACCGCGCAGGCGGGAGAGTTTTGACCCATAAACCTTTCGGGACAGCAGCACTGGAACTAGGGGCCACGTGGATCCACGGTCAGAAGGAAAATCCACTTTATCAAATGGCCAAGGAGAATCGGTTACTGGCAGATGATGGCTTCAACATGGTGACCTGCCAGCCAACATCGGTTACCCCTCAGGATTACTTCTTCACAGAAGAAGGAAAGCTGCTGCCATCACCCCAGGTTGAGAACGTCACTTGTTTTTTTGGTGACCTGATGTCCAAGATTATCCAGCAAGACTTTAAACTTGAATGTGAGTCGTGGTCGGTTGGGAAGTATCTAGATCATGAATATGCCTTATCAAGTGTTTCCAGAGCCGAGAGCTCAGATGGAGTTTATGAATGATGTAAGAGAGCCGAATGTATTGATGAGGCTTGTAACTCCATGTATGAATTCTCTTTGAGCCAGCTTGGCTTCTACACTGCATTAGAAGGACCTTTTTTCAACTCTTTGAGCAGCAAAGGCTACCAAGCCTTGCTGGATATTTTGATAGGCCAATTACCACCTAATAGCCTACGCTGCCATAAACCAGTTCGATGCATCCAATGGGAAGGATCTCCATCCCCAGCCGCCAGAACAGCTAAGTATCCTGTCAAGGTTCTTTGTGAAGATGGTGAGGAGTTTCCAGCAGATCATGTGATTGTCACAGTGTCCCTCGGCTGCTTGAAGGAAAGGGCATCCACCTTTTTTGACCCATCGTTACCAAAAGGCAAACTAGAAGCCATTGAACGTATGGGATTTGGCACAGTAGCCAAGATTTTCCTAGAGTTCTCTGAACCTTTTTGGCCAGAAGACTGTGCAGGAATACAGTTTGTTTGGAGGCAGGGTCCTGAAAGCTCAGAGGGATATTCTGAATCACTTCAAAAACATTCCTGGCGATCACAGTGGTACGAAAAAATTGTGGGGTTTGACCGTGTCCCTATGCACAGGAGCACACTGTGCGGGTGGATCACTGGACTGGCTGCGGAGCACATGGAGAGCTTACCTGAAAAGGAGGTGGGGGATGTATGTACCAGGTGAGTAGACTCTACACCAGTGGTCTCAAAACAGCGGCCTGCAGGCCTTTGCTTGCCTTTATCCAGCCCTTGGGGCACCATTCCTTCCCCCAATACAAGACACTATTTCTCATACTGACACCAACAATGAGGCACTATTCCTTCCACTGACACCAACAGTGGCATAAAATTCCTCCCACTTCCATTGACTCCAACAATGGGACATAAATTCTCCTTTGACACCAACGAAGGGCTACTGATACCAGTGATGGGCCATTGTTCCTCCCACAGTCACCAATGATGGGGTGCTATTCCTTCAAGTAACATCAGCAATGGGGTACTATTCCTTCACATGTGCCATGTAATTTTTGCTCCCATTAATGCTGGGGCATTTAGACTACCACTGGTCACAGTTCAGCCCCCCTAAAGTCCAAAGGACAATAAACTGGCTCTTGTTTATGACATTGGAGACCCCCTGCTCTACACCCTTTCAGTCCTCAGCCTCAACCCTTAATCTGAGGCCGCGTACACACGATGAGACATGTCCGCTCAAACATGTCCGACGGACCGTTTGCAGCGGACATGTCTCATCGGATTTTGGTCCGATGGCGTGTACACACCATCGGACCAAAATCCCCTCGATCTGAGGATGCGGTGATGTGGCAGTAACATTGACGCCGCCATGTCACCAAACCCGGAAATAAAATGCTTCCGCGCATGCGTTGAATCCATTCGACGCATGCGCGGGCAGTTCTGTCCGCTGGTTAGTGTACTAACCAGCGGACAGATCCGACGGACAGGTTTGTAGCGGACAAATTTCAAAGCATGCTTTGAAATTTGTCCGAAGGACAAACCTGTCCGCTAGCCCGTACACACGATCGGAGATGTCTGCTGTAACGGTCCGTCGGACCGGTTTCAGCAGATAAATTCGATCGTGTGTACGCGGCCTTAGTGTTATAAAATCTAATACAGCCATATTCAGAATGCTTCACACATTGGGATTGCTGGCCAATTACAGTAAATTAACAAGTTGTATTTAGGATTGTTACACTTTAAAGTGTATGTATGGGATTGGATAAGCAAGCATTTTTTTTATTGCAGTCTGTGTCCCTTCAACCTCTCTTTTTGTCTTGAGCCCTGTCACTAGGACAGAAAGTGATGAGAAATCCCAAACTTTTCATCACCGAATAGAAAGTTCCTCTGGTGTCCTGCTCTGTTTCTGGGACAGGAAGTGAAGCTGAATCTCAAAAATAGAGCACAGACTTTTAATACTCTACAGCACGTCAAACTTCAGGCCTGTGGACCAAATGCGGCCGCCAGGCAATTGCATGTGGCCCTCGCACCCAGGAATTTTTTCAGCTGGAACCCTGCACACACACCCCTAAATCCTGCACCCCTGAGCTCTGCAATCTGTACATTAAGCATCCCTGAACCCGTACATAACACACTTACGGTATTTATTGCCCCTTTAGGATCCTTCCACTGTTAATGCAACTGGCCACACCTATTTAATGCTGTTCAGCAGTGTTGGTGGGGCCTGTTTGAGTTTCTGCACCTATTCTGACAAAAAAAGCCCCGGATAAAAATTGATATAGTCTAAAGGCTCATGTGCACACAGACTGGGTTGACTGCCGGTCACGGGAAACTGTAAAACGTAGCAAAATTGCGGTCAGAACGTTCCTATCCTGAACGCTATCCTTCCACATTGAGCATGCAACTATGTTTCAAAAAAGTAGAACGGGGTGGTACTTTGGTTGTGCTTCTGAGGAGTGTGAGAAATGGAATACAGATACTTTGATTTATAGAAAAATAGATACATTTTATTTTTCTGCCATAAGGCAGTACAATCTAAGAATAAAAATCAAGTATGAATGAGTTACAGTCTTGAAGTTTGCATTCCGGGTGTGCAAATCCCAAGCAGTTGTAGCAATGTGACCTACGCGTTTTGTGGACAATTCATACGAATCAATACGAATTGTCCTCGAAACGCATAGGCCACATTGCTATAACCGCTTGGGATTCGCACACATGGAAGTATCTGTATTCCATTTCTTACACTCCTCAGAGGCACAACCAATCCCGTTCTACTTTTTTTAAACATAGTTGCATACTTATAGGGGATGGTGCCTCTGTAGGAGTATTTGTTATTCCGCACTCACCCCAACCCCTACACATATTCTTCCACATTTAGATTAAACCTCCCCTAACCGCAGCAGCCTAAGCTCTTGTAAAAGCCTATGTGTACGTGGTCACATAGACATTTATGGAGTTGAGTTTAGGAGCTTTGGCAAAAGATAACAACTAGGAGGACTAAATAGACTTCTTGAGAACTCAATTTTTTTTTCTACTTATTGAGCAGATATACTGTATGTACGTTCTTTCAATGGTTATTAAATAATGTACAGCACACTATATCATGAAAACACAACCAATAAGTAATAATACAAATAGTAAATGTATAATAAGTCCAATAAATCATATGCAAAGTCCAGTATTGGTGCTCATGCTTGGTACCACTTCATTATAAAACTAATAGTGGATGGGACATCCAAAGTCCAAACAATTACTGTTTTCTCAAAAGTACTCTCCCATTGCCACTTTTTGCTGAACGCCTCCACACCGCACTCACCAGAAACCAATGATACTTTGTATAACAAATGGGTCTAAATGTGCCTGTGACACCCCAGATATGGGTCTGGACTGCTCTATTTGGAATTCCTTGTTGATCTTTATCCAGCTGTGACCTCTTGTCAGGGTTGGCTTGATGGTACTCAAAAGAAAGGATAGGAACACTCTCAGTGTGAAACCGCTTTATTATTAAATAATTGAAATCACTTCACCTACATGTACATAATAGTGTAATCACTTGGTGTGTGCTCCAAACACAGGATTATGACATCACCCGGAGGTTCTGCCCGGTACAGGATGTGACGTCACCTGGAAGTCCCACCCAGCGCATTTTGTCATCAAAGTGCAAAGTCTTCAGGTTGTGTTTTTATTGATATAGCGCGCTGTACATTATTTATATATTTATTTGTGGGTTTTTAACACCTTTTCACAACTGCCAAGAGTATATAACTGGTACTTAAATGTATTGGGCCAGATTCAAAGAGCGATTACTCCTGTCTATCTCGCGTTAGACTGGAGTACTTTCGAATTGCGCGCGTTTTTTCACTACTCTGAAACCCCAAACCATGAAATTACGGCTGCGGGCTTCAATCCGACTGGTTTACGTGTTCGTACGCCTTCGGATCTACACTGCAATAAAATTGTGGCCGCTGGGTGGAGTTCCCGTTGTTTTCCGCGTCGGGGGGAGGCAAATGAGCTTTACATAGTTACATAGTTACATAGTTAGTCAGGTTGAAAAAAGACACAAGTCCATCCAGTTCAACCATAAAAATAAATAAAAATAAAACAAAGTAAAACACAGTACATCCTCACATACACCCAACTCCATACCCACAGTTGATCCAGAGGAAGGCAAAAAACCCCAGCAGAGCGATGATCCAATTTGCTACCGGAGGGGAAAAAATTCCTTCCGGATCCCCCGAAAGGCAATCGGATTTACCCCGGATCAACTTTACCTACAAAACTTAGTACTCAGTTATATTATGTGCATTTAGGAAAGAATCCAGGCCTCTCTTAAAGCAATCTACTGAGCTGGCCAGAACCACCTCTGGAGGGAGTCTGTTCCACATTTTCACAGCTCTTACTGTGAAGAAACCTTTCCGTATTTGGAGGTGAAATCTCTTTTCCTCCAGACGTAAAGAGTGCCCCCTTGTCTTCAGTGTTGACCTTAAAGTGAATAACTCAACACCAAGTTCCCTATATGGACCTCTTATGTATTTGTACATGTTGATCATATCCCCCCTTATTCTCCTCTTCTCAAGAGTAAATAAATTCAGTTCCTCTAATCTTTCCTCATAGCTGAGCTCCTCCATGCCTCTTATCAGTTTGGTTACCCTTCTCTGCACTTTCTCCAGTTCTCCGATATCCTTTTTGAGAACTGGTGCCCAAAACTGGACTGCATATTCCAGATGAGGTCTTACTAATGATTTGTACAGGGGCAAAATGATATCTCTATCTCTGGAGTCCATACCTCTCTTAATACAAGAAAGGACTTTGCTCGCTTTGGAAACCGCAGCTTGGCATTGCATGCCATTATTGAGCTTATGATCAACTAAAACACCCAGATCCTTCTCCACTACAGATCCCCCCAGTTGTACTCCCCCTAGCATGTATGATGCATGCATATTCTTAGCCCCCAAGTGCATAACTTTACATTTATCAACATTAAACCTCATCTGCCACTTAGTCGCCCAATTAGACAGAGCATTGAGGTCGGCTTGTAAATTGGAGACATCCTGCAAGGACATTATTCCACTGCATAGCTTGGTGTCATCTGCAAAAACAGAAATGTTACTTTTGATCTCAGACCCAATATCATTTATAAATATATTGAACAGTAAGGGACCCAACACTGAACCTTGGGGTACACCGCTGATAACCTTGGACCATTCAGAGTAAGAATCATTAACCACAACTCTCTGAATTCTGTCTTTCAGACAGTTTTCTATCCATTTACAAACTGATATATCTAATCCTGTAGACCTTACCTTACACATGAGCCGTGTGTGGGGAACTGTATCGAATGCTTTTGCAAAATCCAAGTATACCACGTCCACTGCTACGCCTCTGTCCAAGGTTTTACTTACCTCTTCATAAAAGGAAATCAGGTTTGTCTGACAACTTCTGTCTTTCATGAATCCATGCTGTCTGCTGCTTAAATAGTTTGTTTCCAGCAAGAACTCATCCACGTGGTCTTTTATTAAACGTTCCAGTATCTTCCCAACTATAGAAGTTAAACTAACAGGTCTATAGTTACTAGGTAAAGACTTTGTTCCCTTTTTAAATATGGACACCACATTGGCTTTATGCCAATCCAGTGGTACTATTCCTGTCATTAATGAGTCCCTAAATATTAGATACAGTGGCTTTGAAATTTCAGAGCTCAATTCTTTTAGGATCCGTGGGTGGATGCCATCTGGTCCAGGTGCTTTATTCACCTTTATTCTGTCTAAATATTTCTGGACCATATCACTTTTGAGCCATTGTGGATTTGGGGCTGTGTCACTCCCACCCCCTATATCGACATGAGCTCCCCCATTCTCCATTGTATACACAGAGCTGAAGAAAGCATTTAATAAATTTGCCTTCTCTATGTCCTCAGTCACCCACTCTAGATTATTTTGTAAAGGGCCTACATGCTCAGACTTGACCTTTTTACTATTAATATATTTAAAGAATTTTTTGGGGTTTGTCCTACTATCTTTTGCAATCTGTCGTTCATTTTGAATTTTTGCATCCTTGATTTCCTTTTTACATATTCTATTATATTCTTTGTAACATTTAAACGACACTAGTGTTCCTTCATTTTTATATTTTTTAAAAGCTATTTTCTTATTGTTTATAGCTTTTTTAACTTTGACCGTGAGCCACATAGGTTTTATCTTTAGCCTTTTAAACTTATTGCCCATGGGAATATACTTTGCAGTGAGGTTCCAAAGAGTCTTTTTGAAGAATTCCCATTTCTGTTCTGTGTTCATCGGTGCCAATATTCCCTCCCAGTCCAAGCCCTGGAGAGCAGTCCTCATGCTTTGAAAATTTGCTCTCTTGAAATTAAGTGTTTTTATCTTTCCTGTATGTATTTCTTGCTTATAGTTTACATTAAACGAAATCATGTTATGATCACTGCTACCCAGGTGTTCCTTTATCTGAACATTAGTAATGAGCTCTGCATGGTTTGAGATTACCAGGTCCAACAGAACATCATTCCTAGTTGGGGCCTCAATAAACTGGACCATAAAATTGTCCTGCAATAGGTTTTTAAATTGTTGTCCTTTAACTGTCCCAGAAATTCCATTATTCCAGTCAATTTCTGGGTAGTTAAAATCCCCCATTATTATCACCGTCCCAGCCCTTGCAACCCTTTCCATCTGTGCAAGGAGCCGAGTCTCCACCTCCTCATTAACATTGGGTGGTCTATAACAAACTCCAATGATTAGCTTTTTGCAGACTATACACGAAATTACGAACGTCTATCGCAATCTCTTACAGCACCTTTAGTCATCTTTTTGCTGCGTAAAACTATACCAGCTTTTTGCTGGTCTAATATTAGACAGCCCATGTTAAGTATGGCCGTCGTTCCCGCGTCGAATATCAACGTTTTTTTATTTTTGACGTAAAACGTCCGGGAATAGGAATGTCCGTAAACGACGCTACTCAAACAACGAATGACGTATCGACGTTATTTCGCGCAATGCACGGCGGGAAATTTCTGAACGGAGCATGCACAGTTCGATCGCCGCGGGGACACGCCTAATTTAAATGCTTCACGCCCCCTAATCGCATGTTTCGATTACGCGGCGAGAAATACACTACGCCGCCGTACCGTAAGGGACAAAATCTACCAGGATTCGTCGTACAGCCTGGTAAAATACGGCAGCGAAATGTATCTCTGATACTCTGCGCCAATGTAATTGTATCTGAATCTGGCCCATTATTTTTAATATAGCTTTCAATGCTTTTATTTGGCAAATAAACAAATACAGATAAGATCATTGTTGGGTTTTATAAACTTTAACTATGTGTTTAGGTATAAAGATGTCCAGCATTCCGCCTTCTTGTTCCTTTTGCTATCCCATATAACAGCAGCTGTGCAGAGAGGCTTTATTTCGCCACAACTCTCTAGCAATCCCTAGATAGCAGCTGTGCAACTCTGTGTAAAAGATGGACTTTTCCTTCAGAAGCTGGATGTGTACAACTGCAGTGTGTGCCAGTTTGGAGTAGGGCCGAAAAAATTAATCGACATCTAATCGATTACCATCATGAAATTATTATAATTACCATTATGAAATTAATCGATTACAATTTTCATAATCGATTAATCGGCCAGTAACATAATGGGGTTAAAAAAAAAAAATGTCCTTTTATAGTACAAAAAAGCAAATCTCTACTGTAAATATTACTTTCACTGTCCCACAGTAAAAAAAATGAACCCCTTACAGTAGCGATTATTTGCTCTTTTTGTACTTATTTTTGTTTTTTTAACCCCCATTATGTTACTAAACATCTCAGGCCGGGGTCACACCTCTGTGTTTTGGTGCTTTTTGCAGAAACACACTACAGTACATTTACATGTTTTCCTATGGGAAACGTTCTTTTTTTTTTCAACTGCTGCATATTTGGAAAGGGCAAGGACTTTTTAACACAAAACAGTGCTATTTTTTTTTTTTGTTCAATATACTTCAATGTAGAAGCTGCAGAAAAGCATGTAATGTGTTTTTGTGGCAATTTGTGGTTTGTAATCTGCCCAACAACAAATTGGCCCAAAAAAATGTGAAAATGCAATTTTTTTTTTTAAGGCGATAATCCGATTAATCGTTTCATCGAAACAATAATTGGCGAACTAATTGATTATGAAAATAATCGTTAGTTGCAGCCCTAGTTTAAAGTATGTCTCCTGGGATAAATTGACATTAGCTTTTCTTTCCTAAACAGCTGAAAGGTCACTGACAGCCTCCTCACCACTCCTCCCACGACTGCTCTTTGCTGGCCTGACCCATGAGTATTTATGAGGTACCCGCCCCCTGCCAATCCATTTACTGGGGATTGGCTGGGGTCCTCATCAATAGACATGTGCACAGAAAAAAAAATCGTTTTTTTTTGTTCCGTTTCGTATGGTCCCGTCTGTTAGTTTCCGTTCGTTTTTCGTAAGACGCCCGTTTTCCCATTCATTCCCGTTCGTTTGTCGTACGACGTGATTTTTTCGTATTCCGATCGTTTCGTATTTCCGTTACCGTTTTATTTTCGTACATGCGGGATGATTCGTTATTCTGTTTAATTCATGTTCGTTTCTTGTTAGACAATAATTATCGTGAATTTTCGTCAATTTGCATTCTGTGTATCTTGAATGCTTTTCTTTTGTTAGTGTCAGTTGTATGTTCATTGTTTCAATGACATCTATAACAAAAGAATTTCATTATGTATATTGAATGAATTCCTGTCTGTTATAGGTGTCATATCAACATACGAAAATAACAAAAGAAACGTGTTCAAATGCAAATCTTTTGTTTATGTTTTTTTTAATGGCCAGAGAGTTAGGCTGGCCATACATGATACAATTTTCTGTGCAATTTTCTTTAGATTTACCTTCAACTATGTAGTGCAAGGGCCTGCCTGATTGGGTTCAGAAGTCTGGCCAACTGATGTCCCTTCAGATGAAAATCCACAGAAAAGTTTATTAGGCTTTACTGTACAAGTGTACTCACTACTCTAGTACTCAGCACAAAAGAGAAGCTGCTTTCAGTCACTGAGGCTGGCCATACATGTTCAATTTTCTTGTACAATTTTCTTTTAGATTTACCAAAAACCATATATGAGGTCAAACTAAACAACACTTTCAATTGTATGCAATCAGGCAGGCCCTTGCACTACATAGTTGAAGGTAAATCTAAAGAAAATTGCGCAGAAAATTGTATCATGTATGGCCAGCCTAACTCTCTGGCCATTAAAAAAAAACATAAACAAAAGATTTGCATTTGAACACGTTTTTTGTTATTTTCGTATGTTGATATGACACCTATAACAAAAAAATTGCCTTCAGTATTTTGAATACACAGAAAAAAGAAAAAGGAATTCATTCAATATACATAATGAAATTCTTTTGTTATAGATGTCATTGAACAATGAACATACAACTGAAAACGAACAAAAAACGGATTCAAACAAAATACACAATGCAAACCTCTTGATACAGATTTAATTTTCGTTATTTTGCCATTTTCGTTTTGTCGTTTTTTCCCGTCGGATCGTTCGTAATTGCGGTCGTTCGTTATGCGGCTAATCCGTTATCCCGTTGTTTTCGTATTTTGGTGCTTTAATATTTTCGTATGTACACATTATCCCGCGGGTACGAAAATGAACATTTTCGTACGAAAATGACATTCGTACGAACGGGAATGCACATATCTACTCACCAATACCCCAGGCAGCTCCTCCTAAACTCCAGCTTGCGAGCATGCAGGAGTGCCCCCATGGGAAGCCGCTTCCCATGGGGGCACTGGATAGAGAGGAGGAGCCAGGAGAGTCTGCAAGGGACCCGAGAAGAGGAAATTCGGAGATTCACAGAGCAGGTGAGTATAGAGAGGTTTTTTTATTTTTATTTTTATTCCTAAAATTGCTTTAATGTCCTTGGTTAAGGGTGAGGTGCACTTTAAAGGATTCGTTCACTTTTTAATAAAAAATAATAAATGCACATTTTATTTCAGGTAACACAAATATTTATATTCGTGCCTTTAAAGCATTACATCAGCAATCAGAAGACCGCTGATGCCATGCAGGTCTCCTGCAGATCTGTCAGTGTATCTGTGTGCCCGTACATCCCATACGGGTAAGCAGATATACTGACAGGAAGAACCAATGAACTACCATGGTGCTTCACAAAGCCGTGGTAGTTCATTGAGAACTATAAGCCTGTAATCAAATAGCTGCCATGAAGCTATGATTATGACATTTCATGTTACATAATCTTATCCTACAATCCGCTAGGTTATCTATTTTCATTTATAAACGTTACTTTCCTGTATGATTACGCCTTTTTCTATTATACTATTGTACATGTTCTATTAATGGAATATCTATTTCTATTATATTACTATACATGCTCTGTTAATGGAATTTTGTTGATAATTATAAAATTCAATAAAATATTTGAAACGGAGGACTATAAGCCAACATCTGCAAAAAGGATATCGGGGCTTGTAGTGTATGAACGAATGACAAAGCCGTGCTGATTTAAAAAAGTGACAGGGGGCGTATCAGGCAGCGGCGGCTGCATTGGGAACATGTTCCACCTGTTTTTAGGGTGGAAAATGTAACATGTTCCGAAAAGTGAACTTATCCTTTAAATTTAGACACATCCCGCCAATCAGTAGCTCTACCATAAAACTGATTTCCCTTTGACAGATTTGCATTTGCCACCCAGATTGGCTTTGCATGGGTGCTGGAGACTGAAGGCACCCTAGAGCTCTGTTGGGTAAGGAATTGGCAGCTTTATGCATTAGATGTCATAGGACAGCGGGATGCTGGAAATTAGCTTACATTTAGTGGAGACTTTAGTTCCGCTTTAATGCATTCTTGGGCAGCTCTGGCAGAGAACTGCCTGTCCTCTAGTATTGCGTGGGATGTATCGGAAATGCATCCTACATCCATTGCGTTCTATTTCTCCTGTCTCCGCGCCACTTAGCTGCAGAGCTATTATAAGCCGCAAGTTATGTCACACGTCCATTGTTTCCTCCTGTTTGTGGCTATATTGTTTTTTTTTAGCTGTTATCTTGGGAATGCTGATCTGGGGAATCACCAGCGATTGGACTATATATAGCCCCCATTATAGTATCTTCCCCCCCCCCCACCCTCTCATTTAACTGCAGTAAGTGATTCACAAGAGTTTCCATTTTAGCACTAACTGAATCATTAATGCTCTCTTTGTATTCATGGAAATTGTTTCCCAGAAGTATTTAATGTGTGTGATCTGCTCTCTCTCTCTCGCTCTCTCTCTCCACTTTTCTCACTTTTAGATTATTGAAGAAATTTACTGGTTGGCCAGTGCCAGAGCTGCAGGGGGTGCTGAGGTCCACCTGGCACAGTAATCCTTATGTCCGGGGCTCCTATACCAATGTGCCCATTGGAGTGGATGCCGTAAAGGAGCAGACAGCACTGGCAGAACCACTTCCATCTACCTACCACAAAAAGGGGCTGCGGGTAGGTATTGGCCAGGGTTATTTCCATCACTCCGCTTAGTGCTTTTAAAATGTGAAATCTCTCCAAAGTCCCCTCTTATGCTGCGTACACATGATCATTTTTCGGGTTGTAAAAAACAACATTTTTCAGGCTCTAGGAAAAAAATGTTTTAAACTTGAACATTAAAACAGCCTTGCCTACACACGATCGTGAAAAAAAAAAAATGCTCTACCAAAGCGCGGTGACATACAACACGTACGACGGCACTATAAAGGGGAAGTTCCATGCGGATGGCGCCACCCTTTGGGCTGCTTTAGCTGATTTTGTGTTAGTAAAAGACGATTTTTTGTCTGTTACAGCGTGATGAATGTGTTATCTCCATTACGAACACTAGTTTTACCAGAACGATCGCTCCCGTCTCATAACTTGCTTCTGAGCATGCACGGATTTTTCACGTTGTTAAAGCCCACACACGACTATTTTTTACAACCCAAAAAGCGTCAAAGTTAAAAACGTCGTGAAAAAATAGAGCATGTTCGAAAATAAAATTGCCCGTTTTTCAGAACCCGAAAAATGCTCTGAAGCCCACACACGATCGTTTTTAATGACATTAAAAAAAAACTTTGTGAACCCGATAGGGGCACCAGGAGATAAGTATCCTTATTTCTATCGAGTTACGGTAGCTTATATAAGGAGTCCTTTCTCTTTCTTACATTAATATATAATTTTTTTTTTAAATTGTTTAACTTTTAATACTCACATATTTTATTATAATGTATGATCTTTAATTTTTATTTTTATTTTTCTCTCCTTCTCAAATCTGAAGGGGGGAGGTTTTCTATCTCCCTCTCTCTGTAAGGCCGCGTACACATGATCAGGCCAGTTTCATCAGACCAAATTGATCGTGTGTACGGCCCATCGGACCGTTGTCCATCCGACCAAAGTTTTAAAACTTGCTTTAAAATCTGTCCGATGGATACCTGTCCGTCGGACCAAAACGATGGTTAGTACACAAAAGCATCGGACCAAAAACCCGCGCATGCTCAGAATCTAGTTGACGCATGCTTGGAAGCATTGAACTTTGTTTTTCAGTACGTCTTTGTGTTCTACGTCACCGCGTTCTGGCCCGATGGGATTTTGGACTGATGGTGTGTACGCACATCAGACCATCAGGCCGGTCTGATCGTGTGTACAG
>CM056054.1:225292168-225299668 GCA_029574335.1 Rana kukunoris | reverse complement strand
CCCCCCACCTCTCTCTCTCTCCCTCCCCCCACCTCTCTCTCTCTCCCCCCCACCTCTCTCTCTCTCACCTCTCTCTCTCCTCCCCCCACCTCTCTCTCTCTCTCTCCCCCCCACCCATCTCTCTCTCTCTCTCCCCCCCACCTCTCTCTCTCTCTCTCTCCCCACCTCTCTCTCCTCTCCCCCACCTCTCTCTCTCTCTCCCCCCACCTCTCTCTCTCTCTCTCTCTCTCTCTCCCCACCTCTCGCGCTCTCTCTCTCCCCCCACCTCTCTCTCTCTCCCCACCTCTCTCTCCCCACCTCTCTCTCCTCCCCACCTCTCTCTCTCTCTCCCCCCCCTCTCTCTCTCTCTCACCTCTCTCTCTCTCTCCCCACCTCTCTCTCTCTCTCCCCACCTCTCTCTCTCTCTCTCCCCACCTCTCTCTCTCTCTCCCTCTCTCTCTCTCCTACCCCCACCTCTTCTCTCCCCTCCTCTCTCTCTCTCTCTCTCCCCACCTCTCTCTCTCTCTCTCCCCCTCCCCCACCTCTTCTCTCCCCCCCCCTCTCTCTCTCCTCTTTCCCCACCTTTCTCTCTTTCCCCACCTTTCTCTATCTCTACCTCTTTCCACCTCTCTCTAACCCCACGTTCTCTCTCTCTCTCTCTCTCTCTCTCTCTCTCTCTCTCTCTCTACCTTTCTCCACCTCTCTCTCCACCTCTCTCTAACCACACTTTCTCTATCTTTGCCTCCCTCCACCAACTCTTTTCCCCCTTTCTCTCTTTCTACTGTTTCTCTCTTCTTGTTATATACAGACCAGTGTATATAATGTACCGTATGGTGTACATATAATGTACAGACTATACCCTGGCAACATACGGTACATTATATACAGACCAGTGTGTGTGTGTGTGTATATATATATATATATAATGTATATAACATACATACAGCGTGGTGTCAAGGGGGTGACACTGTGTTTTGCCGCTCTGGGTGACACCAACCCTAGTGACACCACTGAGTGAGACAGCACTGAGCAGGGCAAGCACTGGGCAAATGATGGACCAAACCCCCCACCTCTCTCTCTCTTTTCCCCCCACCTCTCTCTCTCTCTCTCATCCCTCTCTCCCCCCACCTCTCTCTCTCTCTCCCCCCACCTCTCTCTCTCTCTCTCCCCCCACCTCTCTCTCTCTTTCCCCCCACCTTCTCTCTCTCTCTCCTCCCCCCCACCTCTCTCTCTCTCTCCCCCCACCTCTCTCTCTCTCTCCCCCCCACCTCTCTCTCTCTCTTCTCCCCCACCTCCTCTCTCTCTCTCCCCCCACCTCTCTCTCTCTCTCTCCCCCCCCACCTCTCTCTCCTCCTCCCCACCTCTCTCTCTCTCTCCCCCCACCTCTCTCTCTCTCTCCCCCCCACCTCTCTCTCTCTCCCCCCACCTCTCTCTCTCTCCCCCCACCTCTCTCTCTCTCTCTCCCCCCACCTCTCTCTCTCTCTCCCCCCACCTCTCTCTCTCTCTCTCTCTCTCCCCACCTCTCTCTCTCTCTCTTCTCTCCCCCACCTCTCTCTCTCTCTCTCTCCACCACCTCTCTCTCTCTCTCTCTCTCCCCTCACCCACCTCTCTCTCTCTCTCTCCCCCCACCTCTCTCTCTCTCTCCTCCCCCTCTCTCCCACCTCTCTCTCTCTCTCTCTCTCTCTCTCTCTCCCCACCTCTCTCTCTCCCTCTCTCTCCCCACCTCTCTCTCTCCCCACCTCTCTCTCTCTCCTCCCCACCTGTTCTCTCTCTCCCTCTCTCTCCCCACCTCTCTCTCTCCCTCTCTCTCTCTCTCTCCCCACCTCTCTCTCTCCCTCTCTCTCCCCACCTCTCTCTCTCCCTCTCTCTCTCTCTCTCTCCCCCCCACCTCTCTCTCTCTCTCTCTCCCCACCTCTCTCTCTCTCTCCTACTCCCCCACCTCTTCTCTCCCCCCCTCTCTCTCTCTCTCTCTTTCCTCTTTCCTTTCTCTCTCTCTACCTCTTTCCACCTCTCTCTAACCCCACGTTCTCTCTCTCTCTCTCTCTCTCTCTCTCTCTCTCTCTCTCTCTCTACCTTTCTCCACCTCTCTCTCCACCTCTCTCTAACCACACTTTCTCTATCTTTGCCTCCCTCCACCAACTCTTTTCCCCCTTTCTCTCTTTCTACTGTTTCTCTCTTCTTGTTATATACAGACCAGTGTATATAATGTACCGTATGGTGTACATATAATGTACAGACTATACCCTGGCAACATACGGTACATTATATACAGACCAGTGTGTGTGTATATATATATATATATATATATATATATATGTGTATATAACATACAGCGTGGTGTCAAGGGGGTGACACTGTGTTTTGCCGCTCTGGGTGACACCAACCCTAGTGACACAACTGAGTGAGACAGCACTGAGCAGGGCAAGCACTGGGCAAATGATGGACCAAACCCCCCACCTCTCTCTCTCTTTCCCCCCACCTCTCTCTCTCCCCCCCCACCTCTCTCTCTCCCCCCACCTCTCTCTCTCTCTCTCCCCCCCCACCTCTCTCTCTCTCTCCCCCCACCTCTCTCTCTCTCCCCCCACCTCTCTCTCTCTCTCTCTCTCTCCCCCCACCTCTCTCTCTCTCCCCCCACCTCTCTCTCTCTCCCCCACCTCTCTCTCTCCCCCCACCTCTCTCTCTCCTCTCCCCACCTCTCTCTCTCTCTCCCCACCTCTCTCTCTCTCCCCACCTCTCCTCTCTCTCTCCCCACCTCTCCTCTCTCTCTCCCCACCTCCTCTCTCTCTCTCTCCCCACCTCTCTCTCTCTCTCTCCCCACCTCTCCTCTCTCTCTCCCCACCTCTCTCCTCTCTCTCTCTCTCCCCACCTCCTCTCTCTCCTCTCTCTCCCCCACCTCTCTCTCCCCACCTCTCTCTCCCCACCTCTCTGTCTCTCTCTCCCCACCTCTCTGTCTCTCTCTCCCCCACCTCTCTGTCTCTCTCTCTCCCCACTCTCTCCCCACCTCCCTCTCTCCCCCACCTCCCTCTCTCCTCCCCACCTCCCTCTCTCTCCCCACCTCTCTCTCTCTCTC
The DNA here is from genome assembly GCA_029574335.1 of Rana kukunoris. Taxonomy (NCBI): domain Eukaryota; kingdom Metazoa; phylum Chordata; class Amphibia; order Anura; family Ranidae; genus Rana; species Rana kukunoris. The sequence continues at coordinate 225,296,619 of CM056054.1, read as the reverse complement.
TCTCTCTCTCCCCACCTCTCTCTCTCCCCACCTCTCTCTCTCTCTCTCTCTCTCTCCCCCCACCTCTCTCTCTCTCTCTCTCTCTCTCTCCCCACCTCTCTCTCTCTCTCTCCCCCACCTCTCTCTCTCTCTCTCTCTCTCCCCACCTCTCTCTCCCTCTCCCCACCTCTCTCTCTCTCTCTCCCACCCCACCTCCCTCTCTCCCCACCTCTCTCTCTCTCCCCACCTCTCTCTCTCTCTCTCTCTCCCCACCTCTCTCTCCCCACCCTCTCTCTCTCTCTCTCTCTCCCCACCTCTCTCTCTCCTCTCTCTCTCTCTCTCCCCACCTCTCTCTCTCTCTCTCTCTCCCCCACCTCTCTCTCTCTCCCCCCCACCTCTCTCTCTCTCCCCCCACCTCTCTCTCTCTCCCCACCTCTCTCTCTCTCTCCCCACCTCTCTCTCTCTCTCCCCCCACCTCTCTCTCTCTCTCCCCCACCTCTCTCTCTCTCTCTCTCCCCCCACCTCTCTCTCTCTCCCCCCACCTCTCTCTCTCCCCCCACCCTCTCTCTCTCTCTCTCTCCCCCCACCTCTCTCTCTCTCTCTCCCCACCTCTCTCTCTCTCTCCCCACCTCTCTATCTCTCTCCCCACCTCCCTCTCTCTCTCTCCCCTCCCCACCTCTCTCTCTCTCTCCCCCACCTCTCTCTCTCCCCACCTCTCTCTCTCTCTCCCCACCTCTCTCTCTCTCTCTCTCCCCACCTCTCTCTCTCCCCTCTCTCCCCCCCACCCTCTCTCTCTCTCTCTCCCCACCTCTCTCTCTCCCTCTCTCTCCCCACCTCTCTCTCTCCCTCTCTCTCCCCACCTCTCTCTCTCTCTCTCTCCCCACTCTCCCCACCTCTCTCTCTCTCTCTCTCTCCCCCGCTCTCTCTCTCTCTCTCTCTCCCCACCTCTCTCTCTCTCTCTCTCCCCACTCTCTGTCTCTCTCTCTCCCCACCTCTCTGTCTCTCTCTCTCCCCACCTCTCTGTCTCTCTCTCTCCCCACCTCTCTCCCCACCTCCCTCTCTCCCCACCTCTCTCTCTCTCCCCACCTCTCTCTCTCTCTCTCTCTCTCTCTCTCTCCCCACCTCTCTCTCTCCCCACCTCTCTCTCTCTCTCTCCCCACCTCTCTCTCTCTCTCTCTCTCTCTCCCCACCTCTCTCTCTCTCTCTCTCCTCCCCACCTCTCTCTCTCTCTCTCCCCACCTCTCTCTCCCTCTCCCCACCTCTCTCTCTCTCTCCCCCACCTCCCTCTCTCCCCACCTCTCTCTCTCTCCCCACCTCTCTCTCCCCACCTCTCTCTCTCTCTCTCTCTCCCCACCTCTCTCTCTCTCTCTCTCTCTCTCTCTCCTCTCCTCTCTCCCACCTCTCTCTCTCTCACCACCTCTCTCTCTCTCTCTCCCCACCTCTCTCTCTCTCTCTCCCCCACCTCTCTCTCCCTCTCCCCACCTCTCTCTCTCTCCCCCCACCTCTCTCTCTCTCTCTCTCCCCCCCACCTCTCTCTCTCTTTCCCACCTCTCCTCTCTCTCTCCCCACCTCTCTCCCTCTCTCCCCACCTCTCTCCCCCCCACCTCTCTCTCCCCCCCACCTCTCTCTCCCCCCCCACCTCTCTCTCCCCCCACCTCTCTCTCTCTACCTTTCTCCACCTCTCTCTCCACCTCTCTCTAACCACACTTTCTCTATCTTTGCCTCCCTCCACCAACTCTTTTCCCCCTTTCTCTCTTTCTACTGTTTCTCTCTTCTTGTTATATACAGACCAGTGTATATAATGTACCGTAGGTGTACATATAATGTACAGACTATACCCTGGCAACATACGGTACATTATATACAGACCAGTGTGTGTGTGTGTGTGTATATATATATATAATATATATATATATATATATATATATATATATATATATATATATATATATATATACATGTATATAACATACAGCGTGGTGTCAAGGGGGTGACACTGTGTTTTGCCGCTCTGGGTGACACCAACCCTAGTGACACCACTGAGTGAGACAGCACTGAGCAGGGCAAGCACTGGGCAAATGATGGACCAAACCCCCCACCTCTCTCTCTCTTTCCCCCCACCTCTCTCTCCTCCCCCCACCTCTCTCCCCCCACCCTCTCTCTCTCTCTCTCCCCCCACCTCTCTCTCTCTCTCTCTCCCCCCCCCCACCTCTCTCTCCTCCCCCCCACCTCTCTCTCTCTCTCTCTCTCTCTCTCCCCCCACCTCTCTCTCTCCCCCCACCTCTCTCTCTCCCCCCCCACCTCTCTCTCTCTCTCTCCCCACCTCTCTCTCTCTCCTCCCCACCTCTCTCTCTCTCTCCCCACCTCTCTCTCTCTCTCTCCCCACCTCTCTCTCTCTCTCTCCCCACCTCTCTCTCTCCCCACCTCTCTCTCTCTCTCTCTCCCCACCTCTCTCTCTCCCTCTCTCTCCCCACCTCTCTCTCTCCCTCTCTCTCCCCACCTCTCTCTCTCCCTCTCTCTCCCCACCTCTCTCTCTCTCTCTCTCTCCCCACCTCTCTCTCCCCACCTCTCTGTCTCTCTCTCCCCACCTCTCTGTCTCTCTCTCCCCACCTCTCTGTCTCTCTCTCTCCCCACCTCTCTGTCTCTCTCTCTCCCCACCTCTCTGTCTCTCTCTCTCCCCACCTCTCTCTCTCTCTCTCTCCTCTCTCCCACCACCCCTCTCTCCCCACCTCTCTCTCTCTCTCTCCCCTCCTCTCTCTCTCTCCCCACCTCTCTCTCTCTCCCCTCCTCTCTCTCTCCTCTCCCCTCCTCTCTCTCCCACCTCTCTCTCCTCTCTCTCTCTCTCCCCACCTCTCTCTCCTCTCCTCTCTCTCCCCACCTCTCTCTCTCTCTCTCCCCCACTCTCTCTCTCCCTCTCCCCACCTCTCTCTCTTCTCTCCCCCACCTCTCTCTCTCTCTCCCCCCACCTCTCTCTCTCTCCCCCACCTCTCTCTCTCTTCCCCACCTCTCTCTCTCTCTCTCTCCCCACCCTCTCCCCTCTCTCCCCACCTCTCCCCCCCACCTCTCTCTCCCCCCCCCCACCTCTCTCTCTCCCCCCCACCTCTCTCTCTCTCTCTCCCCCCACCTCTCTCTCTCTCTCTCCTCACCCCCACCTCTCTCTCTCTCTCCCCCCACCTCTCTCTCTCTCCCCACCTCTCTCTCTCTCCCCACCTCTCTCTCTCTCCCCACCTCTCTCTCTCTCCTACTCCCCCACCTCTCTCTCCCCACCTCTTTCTCTCTCCCCACCTCTTCTCTCCCCCCCTCTCTCTCTCTCTTTCCCCACCTTTCTCTCTTTCCCCACCTTTCTCTATCTCTACCTCTCTCCACCTCTCTCTAACCCCACTTTCTCTATCTCTTTCTCTCTCCCTCTCTCTAACCCCACTTTCTCTCTCTCTCTCTCTCTCTCTAACCCCACTTTCTCTCTCTCTCTCTCTCTCTCTCTCTCTACCTTTCTCCACCTCTCTCTAACCCCACTTTCTCTATCTTTGCCTCCCTCCACCAACTCTTTTCCCCCTTTCTCTCTTTCTACTGTTTCTCTCTTCTTGTTATATACAGACCAGTGTATATAATGTACCGTATGGTGTACATATAATGTACAGACTATACCCTGGCAACATACGGTACATTATATACAGACCAGTGTGTGTATATATATATATATAACATACAGCGTGGTGTCGAGGGGGTGACACTGTGTTTTGCCGCTCTGGGTGACACCAACCCTAGTGACACCACTGAGTGAGACAGCACTGAGCAGGGCAAGCACTGGGCAAATGATGGACCAAACCCCCCACCTCTCTCTCTCTTTCCCCCCACCTCTCTCTCTCTCTCCCCCCACCTCTCTCTCTCTCCCCCCCACCTCTCTCTCTCTCCCCCCACCTCTCTCTCTCTCCCCCCACCTCTCTCTCTCCCCACCTCTCTCTCTCCCCACCTCTCTCTCTCTCTCCCCACCTCTCTCCCCCACCTCTCTCTCTCTCCCCCCACCTCTCTCTCTCTCTCCCCACCTCTCTCTCTCCCCCCACCTCTCTCTCTCCCCCCACCTCTCCTCTCTCTCCCCCACCTCTCTCTCTCCCCACCTCTCTCTCTCTCTCTCTCTCTCCCCACCTCTCTCTCTCCCCCCACCTCTCTCTCTCTCTCCCCACCTCTCTGTCTCTCTCTCTCCCCACCTCCTCTCTGTCTCTCTCCTCTCCCCACCTCTCTGTCTCTCTCTCTCTCCCCACCTCTCTGTCTCTCTCTCTCCCCACCTCTCTCTCCCTCTCCCCACCTCTCTCTCTCCCCACCTCTCTCTCTCTCTCCCCACCCACCTCTCTCTCTCTCCCCCACCTCTCTCTCTCTCCCACCTCTCTCTCTCTCCCCTCCTCTCTCCCCACCTCTCTCTCTCTCTCCCCACCTCTCTCTCTCTCCCCCCCCACCTCTCTCTCTCTCCCCCCACC
>CM056054.1:224767168-225282168 GCA_029574335.1 Rana kukunoris | reverse complement strand
ACATTTACACAGCGATTATTGCTATAAAACTGCACTGATTACTGTGTAAATGTGACTGGCAGGGAAGGGGTTAACACTAGGGGGCGCTGAAGGGGTTAAAATGTGTCCTAAAGTATGTTCTAACTGTAGGGGGAGGGGGACTCACAGGGGGAGGAGATCGATGTGTGTTCCTCTGTACTGGGAACACACATCGATCTCCTCACCGCTGACAGGAGGTGGATCTGTGTGTTTACACACACAGATCCACACTCCTGACGTGATTGCCGGAAATCACGGGTGCCCGGCGGCAACTGCAGCCGTCGGGCACGCGCGCGGGATCGCGAGTGGTGCCGCGGGCGTGCGCGCGCCCTAGAACGCCGTGAAGACAGGACGTTGTGCAACGTCCAGTCTCATCGGCGAGGGGATGACCATAACGTCATTTCCCTATGGCCTGGAATTGAAGTGGTTAAAGATGCAATTTAAAAAAAAATATTCTCAGTCTATTCATTTCCTTTACGGGTTGCTAGTCAGGTCTGTCCACGCAGACTGGATATTTCTGGTTTTGGTGGGTGATGGAGAGTTAAATGGCCTGACAATTTATTGGGTCTTTTGGGAGACCCTTGAGTTATTAGGCTAATTTAAACTATTTTAATTTTATTAATATATAAAATGTGGAGTTGAAGGACTGTAAAACTGGTATCAGTGGCTTTAATAAAGTGGTTGTAAACCCCATTCATGTAATCTGGCCTGGGCACATATATCTGTAGTTTTGACTTATCTTACTCCACAGCTCTAAGTCCTGTGAGTTTCTGCTGCTCTGTTCCTTTGTTATCAGCGTGATAACTTGTGACAAACTTTCCGACACAGGAAATAAAAGCAGCTGAAAATTTGTGATAGGGAGGGAACTTGGAGGTAGAGAAGTAGAGGGCTTGTCTATTCGCAGTGCAGCTCTGCATGTTTCTTTGTTCCTCTGCCTATGTGGAAGGGAGGGGGGGTGTGTGCCTTTCCTCCAATCAGCTGTCACACACTGTATGCTCAGACTCCACACCCACTGCTGAAACAGGAAGAAAGATTTGTAACACCATGTGCACTTTATAAAGAATGTAGAAAGGGAAAGACCGCAAATATACATGTAAAACTTAAAGACTGCAGTCTGCTCACATAGGGCTAGATTCAGGAAAGAGATACGACGGATTATCTCCAGATACGCCGTCGTATCTCTGCGTCTGAGCCCGCCTATCTATGCGACTGATTCATAGAATCAGTTACGCATAGATTTCTTTTAGATCCGACTGGCATAAGTCTCTTACGCCATTGTATCTAACTTGCATATTTATGCTGGACGCTAGGTGGCGTTCCTGTCTAAAAAATGCAAATGAGCCTAACACGCCGATTCCCGAAGGTACGCCCGGCCGGTACGTTCGGCGCGGGATCGCGCGTAATTTAAATAATACACGCCCCCTACCTGCCCAATCTGACTTACGACGGGCCATTTACGCTATGCCGCCGCAATTTTACAGGCAAGTGCTTTGTGAATACAGCACTTGCCCGTAAAATTTGCGGCGGCGTAGTGTAAACGGCATACGCTACGCCAGAGTGGAGATACGCAGCTCCTACCTGAATCTGACCCATAATTTGTAAAAAAAACATATTTGCCATTCTGAAGCTTCCCTCCAACCACTTTGCATATTATTGTAAATATACTGTGACTCTGTACTTGCCAAATATGCTGCAGAAATCTTCCTCCACTAAGTCTGGCTTCATCTATTTTAACTGTGGGCAGCTGAAGCTGCTGCCTGTTCACTTCCTGGATTTACACAAAGTCACACTTCCTGCTCTGCAGCTCTTATTGGCCCTCTTATGACTCACCCCCCCCCCCTCCTACCTTCCTGGAAAACTCTCACAAGAGTGAGAGAGAGCTGTGCATGATGTCATAAGCCTAGGCTAATGACCAGACAAGAAGCAGGAAGTGGGCTGTATAATGTATTTACTGACAGAAAAAAATGTTTTACCATCTAAAGTTAAAACAACAAGGGCAGAGGATTTAATCGATGGAAAGATGAAAAAATGACTGAAGGCTTACTTTATTTAGGGAGATTTGTTTCATCCCTGTAAATCATCTGAGGCTATTCACTTTATGGGTATAGGAGAGGGTTTACACTTAAAGCCAAGCTCTAGAAATTCAGCCACTTTGTGCAATGTGCTAGATTAGTAAGGGTTAAGTCATATGAGGTGCATGCCACCTTGTGGACTTATCTAGTTTATTTACAATTTAGTAGTACCAGGATCTATTGCTATCCTTCCAACACTCTGATGCTGGACTTCCTAGTCTCAGCTACAGAGCCACATGCAACCACTGTGCTCGCCCCTCCCCTCCCCTCCCGCTGCCCAATCACAGAGCTGGTGTAAAGGTGAATTTACACTTTAACCACTTGCCAAACGCCGACACAGTGGCACAGGCAGGCACATTGTCATACCTATAAAAAATGGTAAATACACTAAACATATCATTAAATGTCAAAAATAGTAAAAAAAACATAAACAGCGCTGGTGATAATAGTCCAGTGTAGATCCCAAGAAAAAAAGATATCACCTCTACACTTAAGTGCAATAATAGTGACACAGTGTATTAATGGGAGAAAATAAGTCCGTTGATAGCTGAGTTTGAGAGATAGGAGAGCAAGCACCTTCCACCTATATTCTCGATCACCACGTGGGACTATAAATCCCCCTCTGGGGTACGCACTCACCGAAAGACCCTGAGGGTAAAGCAGTGTATGGATATCCACAGAATAATATCACTCTTCACATCAGAAGGGATCCGGTCACATGTCTACGGGTCTCCAGATCGTACAAAAAACACAGGAAAGGGCATATAGCGTAATTCCGTCTTTAATGTAGCACACAAGAGAACCCACAAATCTACAACCCTTCAAACAATGCACGTACATTAAAATATAACAATAAGCGCATATAATCACCCTCTCCTGCAAGAGAGACGAGCCGTGCTGTCCCAATGGATGAGCTGACTTCCAGCACCTCCTGGTTTCAGACGGGACTCAGGTGGAGCGCACGTGTCACTTCCTGGCGTCGTTGAGGCCCCTCCCTTCCCCATTGTCATACCTGTATGTGACTTTAAATTAAAATTAAATTAAATGCGCGCCCACCTCGTGCCTTGTGAGCTTGCTCGCAGGTCCTGGGAACTCGATGTTCCCGGGCGGCCTGCAATTGCAGTCGGCAAAGGCAAAACAGGGGGATGCCTTCGTAAACAAGGCATTCCTCTATTCTGCCTAGTGACACTGTCTCTGATGGCTGTTCTTAGTGATCGGGATCGGTCATCAGTGACGTGTCACGTGCCCTAACAGTAAGGCCGCGTACACACGATCGGTCCAAACCGATGAAAATGGACTTAAGTCCAGTGTCATCGGTCCAAACCGACTGTGTGTACGGCCCATCGGTCCGTCGAACCAAAGTTTTGAAACTTGCTTTAAAATCGGACAGATGGACGCCTGACCATCGGTCCAAACCGATGGTTAGTACGCAAAAGCATCTGTCCAAAAATCCAGTGCATGCTCAGAATCAAGCCGACGCATGCTTAGAAGCATTGAACTTTTTTTTTTTCAGCACGTCGTTGTGTTTTACGTCACCGCGTACTGACAGGATTGGTTTTTGAACTGATGGTGTGTACGCATATCAGACCATCAGACGCATCAGTCTGTGAACCGATGAAAACGGTCAAACCGATCGTGTGTACGCAGCCTAAGAATGGCTCGCAAGTACTGACTTAACCCCTGCAGCGCCACCTAGTGGTTAACCCCTTCACTGCCACTGTCATTTTTACAGTAATTTGTGCATTTTTATAGCACTGATGCTGTAAAAATGACAATGGTCCCAAAAATGTGTCAAAAGTGTCTGATGTGTCCGCCAAGTCGCAGTCACAATAAAAATCGCCATAAAACTACTCCCTATTTTGTAGCAGCTATAACTTTTGCGCAAACTGATCAATAAACGCTTACTGCGATTTTATTTATTTTTTTACCAAATTTTTTTGGGGGGATATTTATTATGACAAAAAGTAAAAAATATAGATTTTTTTTTTAAATTGTCGCTCTATTTTTGTTTATAGTGCAAAACAATTAAAACCGCAGAGGTGATCAAATACCACCAAAAGAAAGCTCTATTTGTGGGAAAAAAAGGACGTTAATTTTGTTTGGGAGCCACGTCGCACGACCGCGCAATTGTCAGTTAAAGCGACGCAGTACCAAATTGCAAAAAGTGTCCTGGTCTTCGACCAGCAAAATGGTCTGGCAGGGCTTAAATGGTTAATTAAAGGATCACTAAAGGAAGTTTTTAGGGCTGTTACTGATCAAAATTTTTGTGTTCGATTAATCGTTTGTTTTTTTAATCGATTAATCGACTAATTTCGATTAATTATAACACACATACAGATCCAACTATTTTAGCTGATCTCCTTGCAGGCTGATTCCCAGTGCAGCTCCAACCACTGGAAAAATGGATAGCAGGATACAAAACACACAAAGGCAGCGCTCGATGGGAATAGCATTAAAACTTTTATAGTCTTCAAGTAGGTAACACAAATAAATATTGCACTGTAGATAAAATTGATGTAGCTACATAAACTGTAAAAATGGTGCGAGTAATGCCAAACGGTAGCAAAAGCAGTCATAAAAACATGTAGCCAAGTATGATACTGGTAAAAAATTTGTGTACGACGATGCCACTGCTGAATCCAGATGAGGAGGGGTTAACATCAGTCCGTCGGCATGTAGATGTCCCGTGAAGGGAACTATCACAACTCCCAGTGGATGGCTGTAGAATCCCAGGTTGATAGAGGGAAGTGATAGAGGAAAGGGTAACAGCTGTTGTGTGTGGCAGATAGTAAGGTCCCCCTGGCATGCAGGTATGAAGGCACAGCAAAGGAGCCCTTCAGATGGACACGGCAAGCCCCACCGGTGTCCGTAACGTTACGGGGTCTCCGACGGAACTCCCTGAAGGCCCAGAAGCCGGCGGAGAGGTAATTACCAATCAAAAGAATTTTAATCGATCAAAAGGATTTTGATCGATCAAAAAAATTAAAGATTAATAGATCAATTAAAAGTTAATTTGCACAGCCCTAGAATTTTTTTTTTTTTTTAGCTAAATAGCTTCCTTTACCTTACTGCAGTTCTGGTTTCATGTCCTAATTGTTTGTTTTTGCTTCGAAGTTGCTGTAATTCTGCTCTGATCTCCACACTTCCTGCTTGTCTGGCTCCTTATGAAAAATCTCATGGCAGCTTTTCACTGTGGTCCAAGCTGTGTGTCTAAAACTCCTCAGATTCATTTTAAAAACAAAACACTGCCCTGGATTTGTTTGTTTTTGTTCTGTGTGTCTTTTCTACTTCACAGAAACATGAAAGCAGTTTAAAAACGAAAGTGAAACTAGAGGCACATTATATGATTGATTTTTATCTATTTTTAATCATTTTTAAAAGGAATCAGTTAACTTTTATGTCTCTATACCCTGTAAACTGTCATTTCAGCAAAAAATTTTTTTCCTTTAGTGACCCTTTAAGTTTGTTTTTTGGCATGATCCATCATATTTTTAATATCAATACCAATAGTTCACGATTTCTGGCAGGGGATGCAAACTTTTGATCACAGCTGTATATAGAGAGACAATTGCTTTCTTCTAAAGATTTTGTGACTTGGTAGGTTCCCGGATCAGGCTTGAGTTCTGTGATCCATCATTCTTCTTTTAGCCCCAGGTCCACATTTTATTGAGCAGGCCCTACCATAACTTCTTCACACTTCTTAAGAAATGTATTCCCACTGGAGACCAGTTCATGGTGCTAGACTAAGGACCTGCTGGGCATTCTGGCCTTTGACCACCCCTCCCCTGAAGCTTCCTGTCACCACCTGGTAATAAAGGGTTGATTAAAAAGTGAAGAAGATATAAAGTTGACATGTCTCCTATATCTTCACAATACAGAAATGAGGATCCCTGCCTCCATAGTGTCACTATAACCGGCTAATTTGCCATGAGCGTGTTCTTGTATACAATGCATTCCAATATCAGCAAATTTAATCGAGAATACTCCGAGACACACAATGGAAGCAGCCGCAGCCGTACATGGAGGAGACAGATGGGGATGTTCACAGCAACAGCAAAGTTAATTTGTTTTCTGAATCAAGGTGGTAACTGTGCGGTGGATCCATGGGAATACGCCTGTGGGTCAAAACGACAATTGTAACGGAGTATGGAGTATAAAAACAAATGAAGAATACGCCACTGTATTATATATATGCAGAAGAAGATTCTGCAACATTCATAAAGATGAATAGTTTGAGAAAGATAGGATATGTTGAGGTAAGGAAGAGAATTATTGATTGAAACTACACCCTATGACCAAAATGTGGCCTTACCTATGGTCTTGTTGGACTTCCCATTCCAAAGCCATGATAATATGGAGTTGGACACCTTTATAAAGGAGCACAACATGACAATACTTGAATAAAATTGGTTGCGTAGTCAGGTTGCCAGAAAGAAGCCTTTCTGCGGCAATACTACCAAAAAAAGCCCAGTGAGGCATGTCAAGGTGGTATTGGGCGTATTGTAACCAGGCTTTTTGTGGCATTGGCGCAGTAAATTCTTCTTTCTGCCAACTTAACCATGCAAATAATTTTTGTTCAAGTATCATCGTCCTTAACCACTTGCCGACCAGCCGACGCAATTTTACTGGGGCAACATGGCTCGGCTGGGCAAAAAGACATTATGTTACGTCACTTTGCCCTGTGGCCACTAGGGAAGCGCACGCGCTGCCGGAGGCACATACCTGCTGCTCGCCCCCGGAGCCCATGCGAGTGCCCGGCGAACGCGATGACCGACGGGCACCTGCGATCGCTCGTGACAGAGCGAGAACCGGGAGCTGTGTGTGTAAACACACAGCTTCCAGTTCTCTTAGGCCCCTTTCACATTGAGGCGTTTTTCATGCGGTACAGCGCTAAAAATAGCGCTGCTATACCGCATGAAAAATCATGCCCTGTAGTGTTCAATGTGAAAGCCCGAAGGCTTTCACACTGAAGCGGTGCGCTAGCAGGAACGCTCCAAAAGTCCTGCTAGCCGCATCTTTACCGCGGTATAGGAGCGGTGTGTTCACCGCTCCTATAGCGCGCCTTCCCATTGGAATCAATGGGAAACCGCGGTAATAGCGCGGTAATACCGCCCGTAACGCGGGCGGTATTAACCCTTCTTCGGCCGCTAGCGGGGGTTAAAACCTCACCGCTAGCGCCCGAATATCGCGGTAAACACAACGGTATAGCGGCGCTACAAATAGCGCGGCTATACCGTCACCGCGGCTCCACGCCTCAATGTGAAAGGGGCCTTCGGCCGCGTACACACGATCGAACATGTCCGCTGAAACTGGCCCGCAGACCAGTTTCAGCAGACATGTTCGATCGTGTGTACGGCCTATCGGACCGTTTTCCAGCGGACCAAAGTTTCAAAACATGCTTTAAAACCTGTCCGATGGAAACCGTACACAAAATCATGCTCAGAATCAAGTCGACGCATGCTTGGAAGCATTGGTACGCACGTCAGACCAACAGACCACTTCAGCGTGGTCCGATGAAAACGGTCCGTCGGACAAGATTCATTGGACATGTCTGATCGTGTGTCCGCGGCCTTAGGGGAGAAATGACTGATCGTCTGTCATTTCCCTTAGTAAGTCCCACAGCCCCTTCAGTTAGAACACTTATTGGGAACACAGTTAACCCCTTGATCACCCCCTAGTGTTAACCCCTTCCCTTCCAGTGACATTTTTACAGTAATCAGGTCTCTCCTTCTCTGTTCCGCTCCTGTCAGTTGCCGGTGGAGAGAGCTGCCTCGGGACACAGACAAGAAGAGGAGGAGGAGCCAGAAGGGGAGCACTTTGGCGCTTCAGTGCCCCCACCCCTGTGGAGCCTGGTTGCGCTGCACCCCGTGCACCTGCCCAGGATCGGCCCTGGTTGGGACTTTTTATGGCAAAAATGATTTAATTTTGTGAACTGGGAATCTGCCACAGGTACATTATACATTATAAGACCCGGATCACCTGTCTTGCTCCCCCTCCAGCGGGACATGGAATAGTTTGTCTCACCTGTCTTGCTCCACTCCAGCGGTACATGGAATAGTGTGTATGTGCCCAGGATGGGAGGACATTCCCTTATGTTCCTGTGCAGTTGTTTTTTATAGCTGGAGGAAGAAAGGACAAAAATCTATAGTGGCATTTTTTATGGCCAGCTGTTGTCCGAAACATTTATGGACAGCTTGTAAATCAGCTGATATTTATAAACTGTCTGTAAATTGACAGATGGTTGGCAACTCTAGTACTAAGTATTACGTTGAGTGAATTCATGTGATATTGTATGTCTGTACACTCAACCTGTCAGAGGGGTTGGGGTTCTTGAGAGGGTCAAGTCAAAGAACAGAGGAACCATCCTGTCCAGTGGCAGCTACCGGATATACATACTACATATACTTAATATATTACAAATAAACCATTAAAGTGGATGTAAACCCGAAATATTTTATTTATTTTTATATCACAATGTACAGTATACAATTTCATATCATCTGTGCCCAGTCTTGCCACACAGAGTTAATCCAGCTCTTAGCAATCCTCTTTTATTGTTCAGTGAAATAAAACAGACTTACAGAGAAAAACCTTAGTCCGTTCTGCCCCCTTGCTGTGAATGACAGTTTATTTACATATCTCATGCACTAGCCTGGAGACAGGCATTATTTTTTTATTCCCACCTCCACTCTTTTTCTGAAGTCATGTGGTTACTTTTCTGGATTTTGACTGGTTAGTGATTATAGCAATATTAAGTGTAAGGCCGCGTACACACGTACGAGAACCTCGTCGGGCTAAACTCATCGTTCCACAACGAGGAACAACGAGGAAAAAGAGAGCGTGCTCTCTTTTTTGGCTCGACGAGCATCCCGACGGGACGCTCGTCGGAAGTGTACACACGACCGAGAACCTCGGCAGATCATGTCTCCCAGCGAGCTTCTCGCTGGATTCTGCCGAGAAGCTCAGTCGTGTGTACGGGGCTTTAGGAACACATAGGAAAAAATGCATGTTGACAAGGGGAGTGTAGAGGTGGGTGGGGAGTCTACTGACATCACAACTCCACCCACCGAGCTCCACCCACAGAATCTGCAGTTTTTCAGTTCCAATAACAGACAGAGGGGAGACATGTGACAGGTAAGGATACATGCAGGAGGCATCTATATCCTTATAGATCAGCACTATGGCAGTAGTTTAGAAAGGATGAGAGTGGCTTTACATCCACTTTAACTTATAACAAAGGATTCCCTGAGCACTACAGGTTTTCCAAAGCATAGCAGGATATTATGGCCCAGATTCACAGAGCAATTACGCCTGTCTAACTGGTGTTAGACAGGAGTAATTTCAAATTTCGCGCGCCGTATCACTAGTTTGAATCCTCAAACCATGATACGGCGGCTTCGGGCTTCGATCCGAGAGGCTTACGTCTTCGTAAGCCTTCGGATCTAAGCTGCGATATTTTTGCGGCCGCTGGGAGGAGTTTGCGTCATTTTCATGCGTCGGGATATGCAAATGAGTTTTTACAGCGATCCACGAAGATACGAGCGGTCTTCGCAATCGCTTTCGTCTATTTTTTTATACGTACTGTTAGACCAGCTTTTTGCTGGTCTAACGGTGCGTAGCCCATGTTAAGTATGGCCGTCGTTCCCGCGTCGAATTTAAAATTTTTTTTTTTTTTTAACGTAACTCGTTCGGGAATAGGAATCTCCGTAAACGACGCTACTCAAGAAAAAATGACGTAACGATGTGATTTCACGCAATGCACGGCGGGAACTTTGCGAATGGAGCATGCGCAGTTCGATCGCCGCGGAAACGCGCCTATTTTAAATGATTCACGCCCCCTACTCGCGTAGATGGATTGCGACGGGAGAAATACACTACGCCGCCGTCGTTTACTGGACAAAATCTACCTGGATTCCACGTAAGAGCCAGGTAAAAAACGGCGGCGTAGTGTATTTCTGATACTCTACGATAGTCTAATTGTATGTGAATCTGGGCCTATGTTTTTAGGAAAAAGGGCTCCTAATGACACCTTGGGTGATGGAGTCACTGCTCTGACACATGCACTTGTCTGTGTACAATTTAGCTTGCAAAAAAGAAACAGAAGGATAAAAAGAGATACAGGAAAATGTGAAAACATAAGCCTATGGTTCCACTTGGCGGCTCAAAAATAAAATAAAAAATATAATTGTGCGATGTTTCATATTTACAGGACCACAAAAAAAATACATTTTATTTTATTAGTCCTAACCATATTAAACAAAGACAGAAATTGTGTACAAAACCAGCGCATTTACTTTAATCTCCATGTAAACATCTGGGGTAGGCAATTGTCTAAATCCAAACGCAGGGGGGAGACGATCCGTAAAAAAAAGGTTTCCATAAACAGAATGCTGTTGCTATAGTTACACGGCAAAGAAAATAACATTTTTGAAAATCAGAACCGGCTGCATACTTAAATGGAAACATCATTATAATAGTATTACATTAAATTCAATTTAATTCGATTTCCCTTTACAATATTATACAGTTTAATTTAAACATAAAACAAAAAAGCCTATTTGCAAAAAGCATAATCATTTAAAGTATTTTTTTTTAATTCAAAATAATAATCAGATATAGGCTTCAGACAAATACATTTCATTCTTGCATAGGCAGGTTTGAAGCTTAGGTGATTCCCTCTATTGGCTGACCTAACTAGGCAGCATGGATGGGCACTGATAGGCGGCATGGATGGGCACTGATAGGTGGCATGGATGGGCATAGATGGGCACTTATAGGTGGCACCATTGTATGTTTTGTACTTATGGATGCCAATCAGTACCAAACAATGCCTGCCAATCAGTGATGCCCATTGCGGGCACTGATTGGCATTCATTGTGGCACTGATTGGCATCCTTTATTTGTAAAAAATATATAATCGCGCTAAACCAAACAATGTGCTGTCAATGAAGAAGTGCATCAGATATACACATAGCCCAAAAAAAGGCCACGTGTATCTAATAAGATAGGAACATCAATGAAACCATAAATAAATATACAGCTCAAATTCCTAAATGAATTAAATCAAACATTCGAATGTGATCACCACATATAACAGATATGACACTAATTTAACGCTTGGTTTAGCGCAATTATATATTTTTTCTAATTTGTTCACAGAATAGTTGCTGCTTATTAATCCAGAGATTGGTAAACCTTTAACTTAGCGCAGTTGTTTCCAATTTTTCCATCCTTTATTTGTGTTTGTTATCCCTGGTGGTCTAGGTGGGCATCCCTGGTGGCATCTGTGGTGGGCATCCCTGGTGGACTAGTGGCATCCCTGGTGGTCCAGTGGGGGGGGGCTGCGCTGATAATCGATCAGCAAAAACCCCCCCTGTCAGAGGAGCAGCCAATCGGCTCTCTTACAGACGTGAATGAGGAAAAGCCGATTACCGGCTTTTCCTGTTTACATCGTGATCAGCTGTGATTGGATATGGCTGATCACATGGTAAAGAGTCTCCGTCAGACTGACACCCTGCAACAATGATCGCCGCGATGCGCACCCCCAGGGGCGCACAGTGGCTCAATATCCTATGGACGTCATATGACGTTGAGTCAGGATATTGAAACCACTTTGCCGACGTCAGTCTGTCATTGGTGGGCGGCAAGTGGTTAAATAACCCCCATTGCATCTTTCTCTCCTAACCAAACAAAAGTGTGTAAATAAGTTTTAAAAAATTAAATTAAAAAATTGCTAGATCAAGGTTTGATCTAGGTCAGTGCCAGGGGTAATGTCAGGGTCAGTTTAAAGCATTGTTTAAATTAGTATTAGTGTCAGTGTCCCCCTTTGCCTCTTATAAATATTGTTACCATCTACCCTGTTTTATCAATTACCCTTAGGTAAGAGTGTTAAGACCACTGAGTTGTGCTCCCCCTCTTCCCTTTCTAATTAAGTATCAATAATTAGTAATTTATCATTATTTACCTCTTATCATAGGTATTCCCAGGTTCCTAGATGCTCCTGATGAGTGGAGATTGTCCACGAAACGCGTCAAGCTTACCCTATTGATGTTATGTCACAGTAATCATGATTACTATTATGGGCGTGATGTTGTTCGAATCATGAATTGTAATGTATTATATATTATGACTTTACACTTTTTTGGATATACTGCTGATTACATTGTTTATCATGCGTTACATTGTTTACCATGTTACTATTAGAATATCTTATGATTTACCAATCATGTTTCTAACTTGCATTTTAACATATTTATTGATTTACTATAGGGGTTATTTACGAAAGGCAAATCCACTTTGCACTACAAGTGCAAACTACAAGTGCAAAGTGCACTTGAATTTGCACTGAAAGTGCACTTGGAAGTTCAGTCGCTGTAAATCTGAGGGGTAGATCTGAAATGAGGGGAAGCTCTGTTGGTTTTATCATCCAATCATGTGCAAGCTAAAATGCTGTTTTTTATTTTCCTTGCACAACCCCCTCGGATCTACAGCGACTGCACTTCCAAGTGCACTTTCAGTGCAATTTCAAGTGCACTTTGCAATTGTAGTTTTCACTTGTAGTGCAAAGTGGATTTGCCTTTCGTAAATAACTCCCTATGTATACCTACAATGCACTATACCCTAATGTGTTATTAATAAATTATTTTATTATACTATATTAATTGATTTGTCCTGCCCTTAGTGTTTTGTTTCATATAAAGTCCCACCTTTTCCCCTTGTCGCCATTAGTCCCTCTTCTTCCATCAGTGTCAGATAGTTTTAGGTAGGATAAAAATGGCAAAAGGCACACTATTGTTTCTGTGCTGTACTATGGGCATAGGCGTGCGCACAGGGTGTGCCAGATGTGCCTGGGCACACCCTAATCATGCTGTGCTGCACAGATTCACCCTGCTGTTTGGCTGCATAAGAAGGGACTGGGGAATCGCTGTCCTAAAAGTGTTTAGACCTCTTATATTTTACCAAAGCCAATGGAGCTCCTAAAAAATTGTATAAAAATAATAATAATAATAATAATAATAATAATAATAATGTATTATTAAATACAATTGTAAAAAAAAAAAAAGTTATGATAAAAAATAATAATAATATATTATTAAATAAAATTGTAAAAAATAAAATAAAAAATAAGTTATGATAAAAAATAAATAACAATAATATTATATTTTTAAAGAAAATTTAAAAAAATAAAATAAAAATGAAAAATAATTATAATAATAATATATTATTAAATACAAAAAAAGTTCTGATAAAAAATAATAATAATATATTTTTAAGTAAAATTGTAAAAAAATATAAATAGAAAAATAAAAATAAAATACGATAAAAAATAAATAATATATTATTATTAAAGAAAATTGTAAAAAATAGAAAAATTCAAAAAAAAAGTTACGCATGTGTGTTTGAGCTTTGGGTGCAAACCCTAATGCCATGGTCTGCGCACACCTATGACTATGGGGGTTATTTACGAAAGGCAAATCCCCTTAACACTACAAGTGCAAACTACGAGTGCAAAGTTCACTTGAAATTGCACTGAAAGTGCACTTGGAAGTGCAGTTGCTGTAAATCTGAGGGGAAGATCTGAAATGAGGGGAAGCTCTGCTGATTTTATAATCCAATCATGTGCAAGCTAAAATGCTGTTTTTTTTATCTTCCTTGCATGTCCCCCTCGGATCTACAGTGACTGCACTCCCAAGGGCGCTTTGCACTTGTAGTTTGCACTTGTAGTGCAAAGTAGATTTGCCTTTTGTAAATAACCCCTGATGTCATGGTAATTGCCCAGTCAAATTACTAGTTTGAGGGGGGCTTCCTAGCAGATAGATGATCACTATCTGATACACTAAAGGCCCGGACACACGATCAGACTTTTTGACAACAAATGTCAGACAGACCTGTTTTTGCAGACAATCCGACAGTGTGAACAAATGTTTTCGCTTTTTCATCGGACAAATGTTTGTTGTGAGAACAGACAAACTTTCAGGCAACAAATGTCCTACGTCGGCTAATCCGATCGTGTGTACACAAGTCTATCGGATGAAAGTCCAAAGTACAAACACGCATGCTCAGAACCAATGCTAAAGATCAGACAACAATAGCAGAAGTTTCCCAAAGGGTGGCGGCAAATAGCAGAAAAACCACGTAGTACGTCTATAACGTCACTATGTTCGTGTTTGTTGGCTGGCGTGTGCATGCATACCAAGTTCACGGACAACACCCTTCTGACAGAAATCTACGGAAAAGTCAGATGGAAGTCCGATCGTGTCTGAGGGGCTTTATATTCTTAGGGACAGGCTAAGATTAGCAGATTTGCACTACTGATGCATCTTTCTATCTTCTGCTCTCCTACAGAATTAATATGCTCTTCATCCTATAAGTATACACATACACTCTTTTGCTTTTTTTTTCTCCTTTTCTATACAATTCAATCTACAAATTAGGATTTTTTTGTCTCTTTCATTGGCAATTGGTGTATTGGCATTCACACCCCAATTTCTAGCTCTTTAAGTACAACTTAAATACTTGACTGTATTCCCTACAGAACAGCAACAGTCTTTATGAACTTGCCAAAAAGTCCCCATTTATGAGCGCTCTGGGTCCCCAGCATAGGCGTGCGCACAGGGTGTGCCAGGTGTGCCCAGGCACACCCTAATCACCTTGTGCAACAAAGATTCTCCTGCCCTAGCCCCCCTAACCCCCGCACCACTGCTGGCTTCCCTCCTCTCCTCTCCCAGCCGCTGAAGCTTCGGGGATGTTTTAGGATGAATGGGGGAAGGGGCCGGTAAACATGTAGTTTTCTGACCCCTTTCCTTTCTGAATGAACACAGTGAGCAATCGTGTGTGTTTGAGCTTTGGGGTGCACACCCTAATGCAACAGGCTGCGCACGCCTATGGTCCCCAGAGTAGAATTTTCTCACTTATAGGACCTCTATATCCCCTTTCTTACATAGTTACATAGTTACATAGTTAGTCAGGTTGAAAAAAGACACAAGTCCATCCAGTTCAACCATAAAAATAAATAAAAATAAAACAAAGTAAAACACAGTACATCCTCCCATACACCCAACTCCATACCCACAGTTGATCCAGAGGAAGGCAAAAAACCCCAGCAGAGCGATGATCCAATTTGCTACCGGAGGGGAAAAAATTCCTTCCTGATCCCCCGAAAGGCAATCGGATTTACCCCGGATCAACTTTACCTACAAAACTTAGTACTCAGTTGTATTATGTGCATTTAGGAAAGAATCCAGGCCTCTCTTAAAGCAATCTACTGAGCTGGCCAGAACCACCTCTGGAGGGAGTCTGTTCCACATTTTCACAGCTCTTACTGTGAAGAAACCTTTCCGTATTTGGAGGTGAAATCTCTTTTCCTCCAGACGTAAAGAGTGCCCCCTTGTCCTCAGTGTTGACCTTAAAGTGAATAACTCAACACCAAGTTCACTATATGGACCTCTTATGTATTTGTACATGTTGATCATATCCCCCCTTATTCTCCTCTTCTCAAGAGTGAATAAATTCAGTTCCTCTAATCTTTCCTCATAGCTGAGCTCCTCCATGCCTCTTATCAGTTTGGTTGCCCTTCTCTGCACTTTCTCCAGTTCTCCGATATCCTTGAAAATACCAATTCACCAGGCTGCTTAGTTAAATGTCCCAGGACAATTGATTGGGTCACAACTTGCTAGCATAGTCCCAGAAAAGTGTTGCTTGATATAACATCTGGCAACGTTAACCTTTTTTGGCCTGGGGAGGTAGAGGTACTCACACTGTCCCTGGAAATCCTGCTGTCTCATAAGAAGTAACTGTTCAGGCCTCCCGCTGTACAGGTCCTTTTTTGCAAGCCAGTGTGTCTCTCAACCGAGACCACGGGGTAGTAGAGATCCCTCTTCCTTTTCTTCTGTCTCAGCTCCCAGCCTGAAGGCAAAGCCCCTCTCAACCTGGGGTCCCCTCCCAGGCCACACAACACAGCTTCCTCACTCTATCTTCCACCCGACTTCCTTGTTGGCCAAGCACCACAATATTTAACGCAGGGGTTCACCCTAAAAACAAGCATATACGATTCAATCCAGCATACTGCTGACATGTGCAGTATGCTGTTTTTTTTTCCTGTTTACATACAGTAGTATAGGTTATTTTCCCCCCGGCTTCCAGGTAGTGGCTCCCGTGGGTGTGGGAGTGGGCGTGCTGGATTGAATCGTATATACTTGTTTTTAGGGTGATCCAGCCACCCTGCCAGGCCTTCTGATTGAGGATTGGCCAGATTTTTTCAAGTATGCCGATTAGGACCTTCTGGCCTCTGTCCACTAGCTTCTAGAAACTTCTCCAAACTTCTAGAACCAGGGGGAGGAACCAGAGGCCTGTCCTATAGAGCCTGACCTAGAGAAACCTGACCCAATTAACCAGGCTCACAGGCTACTGTAAGTAAAAAAAATATATATATTTGCCTACACTAGTTGCACACAAGAGGGTGCTCCACTTAGCAGTGTGGGGATATAGGGTCATTTAATAGTAAACTGCTTTGGCTGCATGTACTAATGTGATTGGCCCACCAAAATATTGCTGAAAAATACCAGCTTAAAGTGGAGTTCCATCCATTTTTTTATGTTTGTCTGTGCTGCATGCCCTAATCTCATAGGCCCAGATTCACGTACATCGGCGCATTATCGGTCCGGCGTAGCGCACTGCCATTACGTTAGACTTGCGCCATCTAGCCGCGTAATCCCCCGATTCACGTAGCTTTTGCGCAAGAAATTGCGCAAGCGTAAGGTTTTTTCCAGAGGCGTAAGGAGGAGTAATACAAATTGGGAGGGACGTGGGCGTGTTACATTGAAATGAGCCGTGACCCCATGCAAATGAAGGGCCGGCCGGCTCGCGCATGCGCGCTTGAACGAGACCATGTCAGCTCCGCTGTGCGCATGCTCACAACTCGGGAGCGGCGCAATCAGTGAAATTGGAAATGGACTAGGGCAACGTTGTGAACTACGCAGACAGCATAAATAGACACACACAAACGCACTTGCATTGCAAAAGTACATCCCTTTGTGTCCCTTCCCATTTAACCTAGTGCTTTTGTTCCTGTTGTTCGTTGCAGTGTGTCTTGTAGTTGTCAGATTAGTGTTCTGTGTGATCAAGTGCTTGTTGGTATATTTGTGAAAGTGTTTTTTGATAAGTGTTTGAGAGACAGTTTGTTTGATTGATATATTTTTGTTCGTTTGTTTTCTTGCTTTATTTTTTCTTCATTTTTTTTTTGTGACTGTTTCTTGCTGAGTGCTAGTGTGATTTTTGGGTGTTTTTTTTCTCTTTGTGTGTGTTCCTGCCTGATTGGTTGTGCTTGTATTTGTGACTGATTTTTGGAGACTGGTAGTGAGTTTGTTTGGAAGTATGACTGAGAGAAAAAGAAAGCTCAATTTTACTGTGGGGGAAAAAAGAATTCTTGCCCGGGCCATTAGCGAATATGGGCGTTACCTCCACGGCCCGCAGAGTGCCACCACCACCCCGGCCAGGAGGAGGGAGATATTGGATCGGATCACGGAGCAGGTGAATTCATCGGGGGAGGGGGAGACACGGACCCGGTCTGGGATCGACAAAAAAATAAATGATCTCCGGCGTCAGGTGAAAAAGAAACTGGCCGCAATGCATGCCCATGCCAGGGGCACAGGAGGGGGCCACGCCGTATTAGGCTTACAGCGACGGAGCATGTGGTGGCCCTGACCTTTCACCGGCATGAAGTGGAGGGCCTGCCAGGCTTTGACACAAGTCCGGTCCCCGCGGTGCCAGGTAAGGTTTTTTTTTCTATCAGGTGTGTAGCATGTGTGGGGGAGGGGGTGAAAGGGAATATGTGGCAAGTGTGTGGATCCTCCAACCTGTGAATGGTTTGTGTCATCCACAGATGTGCAGGAGGGTGCAGGGCCATCTGGACTGACCGCTCCAACACCAGGACAGCAGCCTAATGAGGCCCCCCCAACAAGGCCACAGTCCGCGGAGGAGGTTCAGGAGGAGGAGGACGATCATGAGGAGGAGGACGATCATGAGGAGGAGGACGATCATGAGGAGGAGGAGTCAGGCACTGGACGAGTGGTTTGTGCGGACTCTTCCCCTCTGGCTGCCAGAAGCCTGCCCTCCCTAAGGGGGAGCCCCCCCCCCCTCCTCCCCCAACATGGCTCCCCTCACAAGGGCCTCCCCTTCTCCCCGCCCACAACCATCAGCTGGAGGCAGGATGTCATCCCAGAGCACCAGGGGGGCACCCAATCTCCTGCCCGCCAGTCTGCGAAGGGACCAGGCCCTCCAGACCCGCCATCTGGGACAGCTCTGCCAGACTTTTGGGCGGGTGGAGGAGAGCCTGTCCTCCATGAAGGATACACTGGGTAACCTGGACTCCCACTCCCGGGCTTTCACAACCTGCCTAAATGAACTGCAGACTACAGCAGCAGGCGTTGGGCAGGATGTGAGGGCCCTTACCCAGGCTATCCAGGCCAACACGGCAACACTTGGTGCTTCCCTGGAAAGAATTGCCGTGGCCTTGGAGGGCAGGCCGCCAGGTGGGCAGATATCAGGGGCTGCTCCTCCTTCCCCGGCTTTGCCCCTCCCCCATGAGTCTCCCCTGAGGGGCCGGGGCCGTGGCCGGGGGCGCCCCAGGCGTGGCTCACGCAGAGGGCATTAATTTTTTTTTCCCCCTTTTTTTTTTTTTGCTGACATTTTGTTTAAATTTTGGGTTGTGCATGCTGTTTGAATGTGGGGGTGACATTCCTGCTGGAAAAGGGGTGTCATCCTCAATTTTGGTGGAGAAGGGTTCCCCAGGACCAGGGAGAAGTGATTCCCAGGTCCGTGTGAATGGTGTATGAATGTACAGTGACATAATTGGAGCCTTGACGTGGCGTTACTGCTCACCAGTCCTGCATGGTGGACTGGTGCCAATCCAATTTGATGAGGATGTGGGGTGTGTGTGCTAGGGACCATAGTGGTGTGCATGCATGCATTCTCATTGTGCCATGATTAATGTGTGTGTTTAACGTGCAAAGATGCCCAATATGAGCGGTCTCCTGACTGCTCTTCCCTCAGAAGACTGGGTATCCTCGGTTAGGGGTTGATTGTCTGGTTGGGGGGTCAGGTCATCACGTAGCTCAACCTGCAGGCCCTTCCTCACTGCGAGATTGTGCAGCATGCAACATGCAACGATGATATGGCAGACGAAGTTTGGGGAATACAACAGTGTACCCCCAGACTTATCCAGGCATCGGAAACGTGACTTCAGGAGGCCAAAGGTGCGCTCCACCACTGCTCGGGTTTTAATGTGTGCTTGATTGTATCTTTCCTCCCCTGGGGTTTGGGGGTTCCGGATAGGAGTCATGAGATGGGGTCCCAGGGCATATGCAGAGTCACCTGGAAGGGAAAAGACAGGAGAATGTTAGTCATGCATGTGCCACTTGTGAGGTGTGCCTCACGGGAGGGGATAGTCATGCCTGACTCCCATGTCACTCACCAACCAGCCAGGTGTTCCCATACACGTTCTGATCGAATTCCATTCGGATGTGGCATTGATTGTAGACCCAGCTACATTGTAGATGTAGCTGGGTGGATCCGGGGTGTTTGGCACGGACGTGCCATATGAGGCCTTGGGCATCAACTATCACCTGTACGTTGATGGAGTGCCAATTCTTCCGATTGCGGTACATGTGCTCTGTCTCATGGGGGGGCTGGAGTGCCACATGTGTGCAATCAATGGCCCCCACAGTGCGTGGGAATCTGGCAAATCGGTAGAAATCGGTCATTGCCTTCAGCCGCAGGTCCTCAGTGGTGGGTTTAATGATTTGGTTGGCCAAGCGTGTGAGGATTGCTGGGACAACCTGGTGCACACATCTGCTCATGGAGGATTGTGACATCCCAGCCACCACTCCACTTGTACGCTGAAAAGAGCCACTGGCAAGGACATGGAGTGTTGCCATGACCTTGACCAGTGGCTGCACTGCATGTGAGCGGTGTGTTGGGCTGGTGATGTCCTCCTGCAGGGTTGTGGTTAATTCCAGGATGGCATGAGGGGGGAATCTGAAGATGCGATACACCTCAGAATCACTCATGCCAAAGAGGTCTATGCGTGTGCGGTATACCCTCTCCCGTGCCATCCTCCGTGCCCTCCTCCTTCTTTGGTCATCTAAATTCACTAGTGCAGCTATGAGCGACGATGCCCCTGGCATGTTGGCAGTCAAATTGTAGTGCAACACATGTGTGTGGTCTGCTCCTCAGTAACGGTGTTGCTTTCTGTGAGATGTAGACGTTTTTTCAAAATTTAGACCAGCTTTTAGGTCCTCTAACTTTAGACAGGACATTTTGCTGTTGCGCACATCGCGTAGCCTGCGCAGCAAATGCGTTTTTTTGTGGATCCCCGCAACTCCCTCATTAGCATATTTGACTAGCAAATCAATGGTGTGTCTAGCGCATTTTTGCGCGGACGGATGCGTCTGTCTAACGAAATTACGCCGAACAAAAAGTAGATTTCTGGCGTAAATCGTTTTCTGAATCGCGCGCATCTGAACGCACGCGCACATTTAGACTTACGCACGCGCAACACCAGTTGCGCAGGCGTAAGCGCTCTGTGAATCGGGGCCATAGTGTTCAGAATGGACAATTTTTATTTATTTTGTTGCTTGTAAATACCTTTATTTTGTAGTCCTTCATTACTTCCTCCTCCTTATTAGCCTAGGCTATTAAGTCACAAGGCTATTTGCAAGGGTTTCTGGGATAGGTATCATGTTTCCCATTAGTCCTTGCAAACCTGACTGAAACCTATTACATTGCTTGTGGAGCACTGAGCATGTGCGAGATATGCAAAGCTGAAATCCAGGAAGTCATACAGTCTGGCTTCATGATGCCCACACTTAAGATGGCCACGGTCTATTTCTAGATTATAATCTAAATGCTGTAACAACCTAACAAAACGGACCTTAGTTTACAGACTAACTTTACTAGAATACATTAAGCTTGTGTATTACAGGGGTATTTATATTTAAAAAGTGAAATTGTGGGTGGGACTCCCCTTTAATATCAACTAAAAAACGATCTTAACTGCTCTGCCATTAAAAAGGATAGAAACCTTCTTCTGTAGACCAGAGGAGTTCTTCATATTATTTTTTAAACTTTGCGTGTTGTATGGAGTAGCAGATCATAACCTGCTGAAGCAAGACCTTCTCCCCCTTTCCAGGGCTGTCACACATGGCTGCACTTACAAACAGAGAGCAACGCAAGTGTCAGCCTTGTCTGTTATGTCGGACATTTGAGTCGCCAATGATGTGTTACATCGGAGTGCTCCCGGGTGTTAGAAATATGTTGCCATAGACTCTACAATCAACTTCAAATGTGAGATCTTGGTTCCAGATATAGAACATGTAGCCTGGAGGGAAATCATTTTATAGTAGGAGGTGAGCACACACAACTCTATAAATGCAACCAATGGAACGGATTCCAGCACCAGCGTGTCCAATCGCTGGCATCTTACGGCTGAATTGTGTGTCAAGGTTCTGAGTTGTGCACAAAAAATAAATAAATGATGCTAAATTATTAGTCAAACTAAAACATTTTTTTTTCTTTTTCCTTCACTTCCTGTCTGATAAAACTACTGTCCCTGGCATAATAAATGAGCAATGGTAGGTGGTGGCAATTTTTTTTGGGGGATGTGGCAAACCTACAACCACCCCCCCAGTCCGGTCGGGTCAGTCAGGTCCCGAGCACTTACCCCATCTCTGGTGGGCAGCGCTTCACCCAGGCAACAGGCAGCGGGCATCACTACCTCTTCTCTCCTACAAGGGCATCACTGCATCTTCTGTCTCCTCCCTCCTTCTCGGCGGCCAATCGGACCACTTCTCCTTTTGACCAATCGTGAAACGGGTCTCAGACCCACTTCCGGATTAGCCGGGAGGAAAATCAGTGTGAAAAATGGCTCTAATCACATGCTTCAAAAAAACACCCCCCCTAGTGGAATTCATGCATCCAGCATCCTGCATGGGGGCCAGCTGCATGAATAGGGGGGTGGCGCCCGTGCGGCCTTAATGGACGGGCCGCCCCTGTAAGTGGGTATGAATCTAGCTCAGCACCTGATAGCAGTAAAACCCCAAAGAAGTAAAAATGTTCTCCACTTGTAGACAGGGTGGTGGGACGCTGGATGTTTGCAGCTACCCTTCCCCCAGAGTTGTAGTACTGGTGGCCTCTGCATGGGGAGAAATTAAGCATTGGTGTACCTTTCTTCCTGATTTTTGCAAGTTATAGGAGAGCGGTCATGTGACCAAACAATTGTTTGGACGCTGACACTAGGAGGTACCCAGTATAGGACTACTGCGCACCCTCGACCATCTTGGGACAGCCTGCGCCTAGTTTTGAGTTCTCACAAGATTTTGGCTGCCATTTTGAGATGTATAAATAGCATGACCTGCGTCACCAAGGGGCCCTGGAGTGGGAAGTTGGGGACAAGAACTAATTTGCCAGGGATACATATGGAAAGGGTGGATAATTTAAGACCCTCATGGATATTTAGGAGTTAGTTTATAACCATGGGCTAGTTTCCTTTCTTTTTGTGGTATTTGATCACCTCTGCGGTTTTTATTTTTTGCTAAACAAATAAAAAAAGATTTTTGTTTCCGTTATAAAATTTCGTAAATAAGTATGTTTTCTGCTTCACTGATGGGCACTGATAAGGCGGCACCGATGAGGTGGCACTGATGGGCACTGACGATGGGCAGTGATAGACGGCACTGATGGGCACTGTTAGGCAGCACTGATGGGTGGCACTGATATGCAGCACTGATGGGCATCGATAGGCGGCACTGATGGGCACTGATAGGTGACACTGATAGGCACTAAAAGGCTGCACTGATGGGCACTTATGAGTGGCACTGATAGGTGGCACTGCTGGGCCTTGATGGGCACCGATAGGTGGCACTGATGGGCACTGATACATGGCACCGATGGGCACTGATCGATTGCACTTATAGGCACCACTGATGGCACTGGCACGCATTGGGGTTGGGCACTGATTGACAGCTGGCTGGAGACTGATTGGCAGCTGCCTGGGCACAGATTGGCATTCCCTGGTGGTCTAGGTGGCATACCTTATGGTTAGAGTGACCACATTTCTAAACTACTATTCAGGGACACCCCTTCCCCTTCCCAAAAATCTGCTTGTGCTGTAACGAATCACAGGGCAGTGATTGGACATAAGAGGTGGGATTTCTCCAATTACAAGCAGGGACATGGATTGTGCTTTTCCAGGAATTCCCGGCCAGGACAAGTACTGTCAGTGAGTAAAGTGGTGATGTGGTGGCCTATTTTGGGGGCATCAGATTGGCCCTGATGGTGGCTGTGTCAGTTTCATTCCGGGACACTGTATTGTCCTGGCATAAATGTACCTGGGACAGACCTGTAAAATGCGGGACTGTCCCGGGCAATCCGGGACACGTGGTCACCCTACTGGTGCTCCATTGCGGCATGCCGGTGGTCCTGGGCAGGCATTGGAGGGGGGGCTGCACTTATAAACAATCAGAACAGATCCCCCTTTCAGGAGAGCAGTCGATCGACTCTTCTCTTCTCACATCTGTCAGACGCGAGTGAGGAAAAGCTGATCAACGGCTCTTCCTGCTTACATCCTGATCATCCGTGATTGGACCCGGCTGTTGTTCACGTGGTAAAGGAGCCTCCATTGGAGATCAGTGTAGCGGCGTGTCAGACTGACACACTGCACCACTGATCGCCACGATGCGCCCCCCCCCCCCCTCACGGGCGGCTGTTATCCTGCTGGACGTCATATGACGTCCAGTCAAGATAACTAAACCACTGCCCAGCCATCATTTTGCTATAGGCTGGGTGGGAAGTGGTTAAAATAATCACATTTTGTTGCTTCACAGCCTGAAATATTAGACAGACTGTTCTTGTTTTTTCCAGATGTATTTACTTTGTGCAACTTAAAGGGTCACTAAAGGAAAAATTGTATTTTTGCTGAAATGACTGTTTACAGGGTATAGAGACATAATAGTTAACTGATTCCTTTTGAAAATGATTAAAAATAGATAAAAATCAATCATATAATGTGCCTCTAGTTTCACTTTCGTTTTTAGAGTTGAAAATATATTTATTGGTATTTAGATAATACAATACAAAACATAAAAAAAAAAGACGGTTAACAAGAGGCGTTACAGTCTACACATATCTAGAAGTATAATCGGGGGGGAGTCAGCCTGACGGCTATCGCCCACAGCAGAACTCTCCCCCACAACACATATCAAAATGAGCCTTCACAACCGGAACTGCAAACTACACTTTCGTTTTTAAACTGGTTTCATGTTTCTGTGAAGTAGAAAAGACACACAGAACAAAAACAAACAAATCCAGGGCAGTGTTTTGTTTTTAAAATGAATCTGATTGGTTCTGAGGAGTTTTAGACACACAGCTTGGACCACAGTGAAAAGCTGCCATGAGATTTTTCATAAGGAGCCAGACAAGCAGGAAGTGTGGAGATCAGAGCAGAATTACAGCAACTTCAAAGCAAAAACGAACAATGAGGACATGAAACCAGGACTGCAGTAAGGTAAAGGAAGCTATTTAGCTAAAAAAAAAAAAATCCTTTAACATCCAAGTGAAAGATATAACAACAACGTTTTAAAAAAATAATAATAATAATTTAAAAACAGAATCACTGAGTTGGAAAAAGGACCACCTCCCAACTAAAAAGGACCTGGTACTAGTGCAACTGTAGTAAACAATCGACTATGGGTGGCAAGGCACTGTCAAATGATCAAGTCTGGAGATGGATACAAAAAAAATATTTTACAAAGGTTTCTTAGCATGTAATCCAACATATCGGATCAGCATTTAGATGGTTACATTATGTGGTAGGCAAACCAAAGGCAAAAGCAAAAACGTGTAACAATAGAAAGACATGAGCAATAGGACTTTGCAGTTATCGAAGGTAATGTTTTATTGAACAAAGAAGCAAAATGGAAGTCCAGGAATAGGTGTCCTGAGGTGTCCTAGAGATCATAGGGTGTCTGCAAACAAAAATGTCCTAGTAATACACCTAACATATCCAAATGAGATGCAACATAAAAGTTAGAACTAAATAAAAACAATATAGAAAACATAATATTTTAAGTATAACCATTCCGACCAAGGTAATGTCCTGATAAACCAGCAAAAAATAAAAAAATCTCCCCCACTATAATATCCACATCTCTCTCCCCCCGTAGTACAGGCAGACAGTGACCCCCCCCATAGTACAGGCACAGTGACCCCCATAGTACAGCACAGTGTCACCCCCTATAGTACAGCACAGTGTCACCCCCTATAGTACAGCACAGTGTCACCCCCATAGTACAGCACAGTGTCACCCCCATAGTACAGCACAGTGTCACCCCCTATAGTACAGCACAGTGTCACCCCCCATAGTACAGCACAGTGTCACCCCCCATAGTACAGCACAGTGTCACCCCCATAGTACAGCACAGTGTCACCCCCATAGTACAGCACAGTGTCACCCCCCATAGTACAGCACAGTGTCACCCCCCATAGTACAGCACAGTGTCACCCCCATAGTACAGCACAGTGTCACCCCCATAGTACAGCACAGTGTCACCCCCATAGTACAGCACAGTGTCACCCCCCATAGTACAGCACAGTGTCACCCCCATAGTACAGCACAGTGTCACCCCCATAGTACAGCACAGTGTCACCCCCATAGTATAGCACAGCGTCACCCCCATAGTACAGCACAGCGTCACCCCCATAGTACAGCACAGTGTCACCCCCCCCCCGTAGTACTTGCAGTTACCCCCGTTAGCGGCGTGTGTGTGCGCCTCGAGAGCGGGCTCCTCCTATGTTTACACCAACAGAGGAGGAGCCCGTGCTCGAGGCGCACACACGCCGCCGGATGTACCAAGATGGCCGCGACTCCGGAGCTAGGCCGAAGCCCTGGCCTTATCTAATTCTATGCCCGCGGTGGCGATCCGCGGATCGCATAGCGATCCGATCCGAAGGGGGTGACCCGTTCGGATCACGGTTCAGCAGTGATCCGTTGCACCCCTAGTGTTGAGTAAGAGACGATTCGCGCTTTTCAGTCGGTTACAGCGTGACGAATGTGCCATCTTCATTACGAACGCTACTTTTACCAAAGGTGCGCTCCCGACTCATACTTTATTCTGAGCATGCGCGGGTTTCTAAGCATACACATGAACGTGTTTCTCGTCGTAAACCAGCCTGACGAGAAACACGACGAGGAAATTGAGACTCCCGACGAAAAACATCAGGAAAAACTAGTTTTTTTCCTGACGAGATTCTGGGCCGTGTGTACAGGGCTTAAGTTGCGGTAAAACGGGCCAATCTAACTGGTGCATAATACAACCTATACAATACCTTATAGACGTTCTGTGCATGACTAAGGCCGCGTACACACGACCGGTTTCCTCGGCAGAATCCAGCAAGAAACGTGTTGGGAGCCGCGTTTTGCCGAGGAAAGCGGTCGTGTGTACGTTTTTCATCGAGGAAACTGTCGAGGAACTCGACTAGCCAAAAAGAGAGCATGTTCTCTTTTTTCTCAACGGGAGTCGAATTTGGCTCATCAAGTTTCTCGTCGGGCTGGTTTCTGACGAGAAACTCGAGCGTGTGTATGCTAAGAAACCCGCGCACCTTCTGTAAAAGTAGCGTTTGTAATGGAGATAGCACATTTGTCACGCTGTAACAGACTGAAAAGTGAAAATGTCTCTTAC
Source organism: Rana kukunoris (assembly GCA_029574335.1). NCBI lineage: Eukaryota > Metazoa > Chordata > Amphibia > Anura > Ranidae > Rana > Rana kukunoris. The sequence goes on along the minus strand of CM056054.1, from coordinate 225,255,347 downwards.
TAAACTTTTCAGTAACATGAGATTAGCAAAAGCAGCCCCAAGGATTGTGCCAGTGGAATCGAACTTCCCCTGCTGTCGTGTTCAAGTCACCGCGTTTGAGAACGAGGAGATTTGGGGCCGGATTCAGAACGTATTTACGTCAGCGTATCAAGAGATGCGCCGCGTAAATACTAAGAATACCCGGCGTATCTTTTTTTGCTATTCAGAGAAGAAGATACTCCGGAATTCTGCTAATATACGAGCGGCGTAATTCTGTTACACTGTCGTATATTAGTTGCAGTTTTTACGCTGGCTGCTAGGTGGCGCTTCCGTCGTTTTACGCTTCGAATATAAAAATGAGGGATTTACGGCGATTCCTGAACGTACTTGCGGCCGGCCGGCGTAGTTTACGTCATTTGCGCTAGCGTTATGGCAGCGTAAGGTTACCCCTGCTATAGGAGGCGTAGCCAATGTTAAGTATGGACGTCGGGACAGCGTCGAATTGTACGTCGGTTACGTCGTTTGCGTAAATCGTTCGGGAATGGGGCTCAACGTTAGTTACGTTCACGTCGTTTACATTGACAAAAAGCGACGTGATTTCATGCATGCGCACTGGGAACGCCCACGGATGGGGCGTGCGCCGTCCAAAAAAAAAGTCAATTACGTGGGGTCATGATTCATTTACATGAATCACGCCCCCGCTTCAGAAATTTGAATTGCGCGGCCTTACGCCGTGCACTTTACGCTACGCCGCCGCATATTATGGAGCAAGTGCTTTCTGAATAAGGCACTTGCCCATAATATTTGCTTCGGCATAGTGTAATCACCATACGCTACGCCGCCGGAAAGATACATGAAATGTATCTGAATCCGGCCCTTGGTCTTTAACGTGTGTACGACAAGCCTAACAAGGAACTCGGCGAGGAAAACGATGTGTTTCGCCCGACGAGTTCCTCGGTCGTGTGTACGCGGCCTAATAGTTGTCCTGTGGACAGATTCTCCCACCTGAGCTGTGGATCTCTTTAGCTCCTCCAGAGTTACCATGGGCCTCTTAGTTGCTTCTCTGATGAATGCTCTCCTTGCCCGGCCGGTCAGTTTAGGTGGATGACCATGTCTTGGCAAGTTTGTAGCTGTGCCATACTCTTTCCGTTTTCGGATGATGGATTGAACAGAGCTCCGTGAGATGTTCGAAGCTTGGGATATTTTTTTTTGTCTTCTCCATCTATAGGGATGTCTAAAGCTAGGTGAACACAAATTGAAATTTGGCCGGTTCAGCGGCAACCAGCTAAATTTCCATCTATGGGCCAGATTCAGGTAGAGTTAGGCTGGAGTATCCATTGATCCGCCAGCCTAACTGTCACTTTAAGCCGGCGTTTTTGTTTTCTGTAACCAGAAAACAAGAAACGCTGGGTTGGAGTTCCGATGCGATCGGCGCAATTGAATTTCGCCATCGCATCGTTACTTCAACTTAAAAATGGCGCCGGGGGCGTTCCCGCTGATTAACGCTGAAAAAATATGTTAATCAGCGGGAGTCAGAAATTCACGATCTTTTTCGGGCGCGACACAGTGACTTTACGACGTTTCCGGAAGCGATACGCGACGTAAAGATAAAGCAGCCCCCTAGTGGAGTATCCTATGTTAAGTATAGGCGTCGTCATCGCGTCGGAAAAAAAAATAATCGCATCGCTTGCGTAAAACGTTCATGAATGGGGATGTGACGTCATTGACGTTCACTGACAGAATTTGGAGCATGCGCACTGGGATGCATTGACACTCGACGCATGCGCAGTACGTTCGCCGTGGGATCGCGCATAGTTTAAATAATACACGCCCCGTACCCGCCCAATTTGAATTCCGCCGGCTCATTTGCGATGTGCTGCTGCAACTTTAGGAGCAAGTGCTTCATGAATAACAGCACTTGCTCCTAAAATTTCGGCAGAGTAACGTAAATGAGAAGCGTTACTCCAGAGCAAAGATGCTCCCATCTACCTGAATCTGGCCCTATGTGTTCCCCTTCCTGTTCGACAAAAAGCAGATTGTTAAATCGGCTTCTTTTGAATGGCACTGTTGTAAAACCTGCTTTCGATCAGCTGCTGCAGCCAAGTCCATGTCTCCTCTATCTATTATTGAAATGTTTGCTCGGTGCCTGATATGGTAAGCCCGTCATGGCTGACGCGTCTCACCGATTTAAGATAGCGAATCTAAATTAAATCAAAACCTTGTTTGCAAATTCTTTAGCAAGGTGCTGGCCTCTTCTGTTTTGCTTTGTTGGATTTGATCAAAGACATGAGATAGTAAGGAAATAGATCAAGGAGCAAAACACACCTGTAGGCTAAAACAGCCAGGAGAGGGAAACTTCTACTGTCCAACCCCTTCTGAAAGTTCCACCTCCCTGGCCGTCATGAATATTGATGAATATAGGGGGTTGCATAAATATTCTGGGCTTGAGGCAGCCCTGTTTTTGCTCAGAAGTGCCCAGCCTAAAGGACTGCTGCCAATTTGCGGCTCATGTTTTTTTTTTTTGGGGGGGGGCAATTAATCAACCAACCCCCCCCCCCCCCCCAATATTCTGCTACATAACAATTATATCTGACTTAGAAAAATCATTTATTACACATGGTTAAAAAAGGTTACACAGAGTGTACAAGACAACAAACAACTGATGATACACCGACTGTAGCATGATAATGATATAGAAAAGATATTCTTTACCCAACGTGTTTCAGAGTCTGCAAAAGTCTCCTTCCTCAGGGTTTAGATAGAAGATATCGAATCTAGTCATTTCAGTCGTGTGTCTGCAAAGGGAGTCTCCAAGGGAGGGCGACCTGTCTGCATGGGTCCAGGACCTAATGGGAACACTAATTTGATCTGGTGTTTTCCAGCTTTACCATTCACTATGACAAGGTCCATTTACCAGCAGGCCTATATATGAAGGATTCCATCCATAGGCCTCAGTGGGTCTACATTTCCCATGTATAGGGGAGTCTTTTGATGCTCCCTTGATCTATAGTATACGTTCTGTTACCCATATCCACAATTGGATCTACTAGGATACCTGATGGGAATGGAGCAAGCGGCTGTTCTCTCCAGAGGACGTCAGGTCGACGAAACCCGTAGAGCGTTCTGACAGAACATCACAACACTTCAGTTTTGCATGAAATGCTTGTTTTTACTGCCTAAATGGGAGTACCCTATTTTATTTAATAAAAACAGTTTGTACATACGATATCACACTATATTGGGACCTTTTCTCCCCTGCATATGGGGTAATTATTGGAAGCACCTCCAGGATTATAATAGGACGGATAACTGCCATAGTGCTGCACAGTGGCACACACTGAACGCTTTAAACCCCAGGAGGGGGTGAAGTATCCGGTGAGTGCGGGGCACATAAGAGCACTGTTTGAGGTGGTCACAGAGTGGAACATTGGAACAGAAGTTCACTTGGCATAAGCACTTTTGAATTGTGACACAGAGAGCACAGCAATTCACCTATTGATTATGGACATTAATGTATTAATACTTGAGCACTTTGTACTAAATTCTTATTTATATGTTATTTATTTATTTCACCTTTTATGCACATCCTTTCATCTTCCATTCAATGCAGGGTTAGGTTACGTTCACGTCGTAGGCGTATCTTAGTGAGTATATGTGACGTGATTCTGAGCATGCGTGCGCATGCCCAGTTCGACCGGCCATTCATTTGCATGGGGTCACGCTTAATTTAAATAGATGACGCCCACCTCCTTCCTACCTTGAATTAGGCGGGCTTACGCCGGCCAATTTACGCTACGCCGCCGCAACTTACGAAGCAAGTGCTTTGTGAATACGGCACTTGCCTCTCTAAGTTGCGGCGGCGTAGCGTAAAGAAGATACGCTACGCCCACACAAAGATACGCCAATGTATCTGAAACGCGGCCTTTGAGTGCAGCTACATGCGAACAACGGTGGCGACTATCAGCTGTGCGGCCGCTGCTATTTGTATGCCTCGGTCATTCCAAAAAGCAAGAATCTGCTGGAATCCAGCGAATGCAACTAACCCATACCTCCCACCTTTCTGAGATGGGAACGAGGGACACCTATCATAAAAAGTATGTAGGCAAGCAGCTTGCTGTGGGGGCACCCAAGCAGGTGAGCTCCTGAGCCATGGCTCTGTGTGTCTATTTACACATGGAGCTGTGGTTCGACCCAGCCGCCCTCTGTTAACTGATTCGCTTACTGGCTGCGATTGACAGTCATTGGCTCTCGCTGCAGCCAAAAGCCAATCAGGAGTGCGAGTCCTTGGAGAGACAAGACTCCCATGGACATCGCTGGATCGAGAGGGGGCTCAAGTAAGCATTAGGGGGCTGCTGTACACATAAGGTATTTTACCTTTATGCAGAGGCGTATCTAGGGTATGGCAGCCATGGCAAGTGCCATGGGTGCCATTGGGAGGGGGGGCGGCAAAAAGCCACACCCCTGCACTAATGTAACTCCCGGTGCCGTGCCCGCCCTGCTGAAGTGAGGCGCCGGCACAGCAATTGCTAATATTTCTCCTTCTGCCTGGGGAGGGGAGTGACAGGTGCACCCAAGACAGACGATGACTGGCCAGACCAGATCCACATAGGGTAGTGGCTGCGTTTGATGGGCACAGTAGCTGCGCTTGATGGGCACAGTGGCTGCACTTGATGGGCACAGTGGCTGCAATTAATGGGGGTTTTTTTCAGTTTGTTTACAGCTCCCCCCCCCCTAAAAAAAATTCAGCACCAGCCGCCTGTGGTCCCCAGTGTCCCTCGCTGTCCCCGCCGTGTCCCTGGTTATCTGAAAGATGGATTTCAAATGTTTTGACAAGGGCGTAGTTTCAGAGCTTGCCATAGGCACCATTTTCACTAGATACGCCTCTGCCTTCATGCATATGTAGCACCCTGGAGTTGAGGCAGGGTTGCTCCTTAAAATGTACTTGCCAGGAATAGTCATCTTGTCTAATTGTTAGGGATCAACAGATTTCTCCCTAAGTTTGGCCTTGTTGCACTTTTCTCTTCTACCACTAGGTGGCCGGGTGCTTGGTGGTACTAGATATGACAAGGGTAATGCAAGGTCAGATTATGTGCACATGATGTATCTCAGCCAATGGGCAGTGGTTTTCTTGAATCCTTTGGCCTGCTGGGAGAACCTATATATTTGGGTGGAGTCAGGTGATAGGAGTTCTGTGCCACCTGGATGCCTGTCTGGGTGGACGTGTGTTGTGTTGCCCGGGGTGCTAGGCCAGAGAATGGGCCTATCCCGGGACATCTGACTGCTAGACTGTCTGAGAGCCTATCCAGAAGAAAGAAAGCAGTGCAGGGTTGGGATTGTGGCTTGCAGTCCAACCAAGAGTGACGGTTCTGCCATGTCGTGGTTGGAAGTAGAGGGTAAGCTGTCGCCACTAAGGGACCAATCACCTTATTACCAGGGACCATAGTGAGTAGCTGAAGCAAGTACCGGAGCAGTATTCTCACCTCTGGGGGAGTGTTTGTAGCTGCTGACTTTAAATTTTTATTTTATTTTTTTAAGCCGGACCTCCGCTTTAACTACTTTGCACCCACAATGCCTTACAACCCACCACATACAGAAGGATGCAGGGGTGGATCCAGGGGGGGAATCCCCCCCCCCAAGAATTTAGTTGCGGGTGAGCAGCGGGCCAGTCAGCGGGTAAATGAGCAGGTGGATCGTCAGGTGGGCAGATCGGTGGGTGGGTGAGCGAGCGGGCAGCTCAGTTGGCGGGCAGCTCAGTGGGCGGGTGAGTCAGTGAGCGGGCGGGTGGCTCAGTAGGTGAACGGGCAAGCGGCTCAGTAGGTGAACGGGCGGGCCAGTTGGCAGGTGAACAGGTGGCTGGCCAAACAGCGGATCGGCAAGCAGGGGGGCAGAGAGATGACATCATTTATCATCGCCGGGCATTCCTGCAGTTCCGTTCTCACTGTGCAGGCAGCAGAGAGATGATGTCTTTCCTCTGGGACACAAGAATTGACAATCCCCACCTTAGGCCCCTTTCACACTTGCGGGCCATATGTCCGCTTTTTCATCCATCCATTTACAGATGAAAGGGGGACATACATTGATCCCTATGAGATAGCGGGTGTCAGCGGATGAACATCCGCTGACACCCGATCTCATCCGGGCCCGCAATGCTCCGATTTTGCAGACGGAGGAAAATCCTATTTTTCCGTCCGTCTGCGGATCAGATCGGGTGAAAACGGTCCGTGTTCATCCAATCCCCCCATAGGGGAGAGCGAAGATCTGACAGGGCGGTCCCTGCACAGACTGTCATCTGCCGGCTAAGCAGGGATCAGTGGCGCGATCGCCGATGAGCAAGCGGAGGTTCACGGGGCGGATCATCACGTATCCGTCCCGTGTGGAAGGGCCCTTAGCAGGAAAGTGACAATTGTAGCAGGCAAGTGACAATCCGCAACGTGTGGCAGGTGACGTGGCAAGTGATAATCTGCATCTGGTGACAGGTAGGGTGACCACATTTCCAAACTACCATTCAGGGACACCCCCCCTTCCAAAAATCAGCTTGTGCTGTAACGAATCACAGCACAGTGATTGGACACAAGAGGCGGGATTTATGATTTCTCCAATCACAAGCAGCTAGGGGCATGGATTGTGCACCTCCAGGCATTCCTGACCAGGACAAGTACTGTCAGTGAGTAAAGCAGTGATGTGGCTTTTGGGTGCATCAGATTGGCCCGGGGGGGGGGGGGGGGGGGGGTAGCTGTGTCAGTTTCATTCCGGGACACTGTATTGTCCTGGAATGAAGGTGACAGGCGATGTGGCAAGTGACAATCCGCAACTTTTGTTAGGTGACAATCCACATCTAGTGGCAGGCAGCAGTGGCAAGCTGTGTTGCCAACCTACCAGATTTAGGCTACAAACAAGTACGCTAGGCAAATAGCAATGTGATTTAAGGTAAAATTATTTAGTCACATCACCCCCTGCCTCCCTCCCCCTCTGCCACCAACAACCCCTGCCTTCACCCCCTCTGCGGTGCCACAATCTCCCCCTGCCTCCAACCACCCTCTGCCTGCATAATCCTCTGCGGTGCCACCAACAACTCCTGTCTCCATCCCCACCCTCTGCGATGCTACCATCCCCCTCTGCGGTGCCACTAACACCCCCTGCCACTAACACCCCCTGCCTCCAATCACCCCCTGCCTCATCTCCCCCAGGCCCCCTGCCTCCAATCACCCCCTGCCTCCATCCCCCGCTGCGGTGCCGCCAACAACTCCTGTCTCCATCCCCCATCCTCTGCGGTGCCACCATCCCCCTGTGCGGTGCCTCCAACACCCCCTGCCTCCAACACCCCCTGCCTCCAATCTCCCAGTGCCTCCATTGCCCCCTGCCTCCATCCCCCTCTGCCGTGTCACCATCACTCCCTGCCTCCAGTCTCCCCCTGCCTCCAACACCCCCTGCCTCCAATCTCCCAGTGCCTCCATTGCCCCCTGCCTCTATCCCCCTCTGCCATGCCACCACAGCCACCATCACTCCCTGCCTCCAGTCTCCCAGTGCCTCCATTGCCCCCTGCCTCTATCCCCCTCTGCCATGCCACCACAGCCACCATCACTCCCTGCCTCCAGTCTCCCCCTGCCTCCATTGCCCCCTGCCTCCATCCCCCTCTGCGGTACCACCACAGCCACCATCACCCCCTGCCTCCAATCACCCCCTGCCTCCAACACCCCCTGCCTCCAATCTCCCAGTGCCTCCATTGCCCCCTGCCTCCATCCCCCTCTGCCGTGCCACCACAGCCATCATCACCCCCTGCCTCCAATCTCCATGCGCAGTTCCAAGCCGAACCGATCTCGGCTATTTTTACTGGCACATTTCCGCAACCACGGACATTTACAAACTTGGGGGAAAAAGTGCCAGTTTTTAAAAACTGTTTGTAAAAGTACGGACGGTGAGCAACACTGGTGGCAAGTGACACGCTCGGGTCTCCCACTGATTCTGCATTTGTTTCTTATGTTTCCAGCAGCCCAATCAAATGAATAGACTGCTGTACCCGTGACCTGGGCATGCACATACGCACGTGCACAACGCACAGATGTGAGCCTGGGTCTAATGAGGTCTGTGACTATATACAATGACTATACACAGATTATAATGAGTTTCCTGTACCTGTTGTGATGGCAGTAAGCTCTAACACTATGTAATGCACAATGTACACTGTCATGGCGGTGCGGATAATTACACAGATATGCACTATTTATCCAATTAGAATGAGGCAGGCACATGTCCCCCCCCCCCCCCAGCTAATGATAAAAATATACATATGTGGGTGGGTTGTGTGTACTGTGAATCAGCTTGTTCTGTCAGGCCTGCTCACTGGGAAGACCAGGGAAGAGGCTGAATGGAGGGTCAGGGCTGTGTGACCCCCCCAGGCCTTCTGCCTTTTCATTGCTTTATGAAGTGCACATTAGTGATGAGCAAAGGCTGCAGCCTGCAAGTCACACAGCTGTGCCGGGGAAATGGTACAATCCATCTGGGTTCTCCTCCTCCCCCCTCTGCTTGTCAGCGCTTGGTATGTCCCGCCTGCTGCTTCTAGTCTAGGAGCTGTCCAGCAACATCAGGAGGGGAGAGGGGGCAGAGGGGAGGGGGGTGCTGGGAGCTGGATGGAGATAATGGAGGGGCCAGAGGAGTACAAGGGAGACAACAAAGAGGGGACAGGGGGGGTCCTAGAGGCAGGGCGGTGCAGGCTGGATACTGGGGAGGGGGAGAAAGTGCTGGGGAGAGACAGAGGGAGAGTGCTGGGGAGAGACAGGGGAAGAGAGTGCTGGGGAGAGACAGAGAGAGAGAGTGCTGGGGAAAGACAGAGGGAGAGTGCTGGGGAGAGACAGAGAGAGAGTGCTGGGGAAAGACAGAGGGAGAGTGCTGGGGGAAGACAGAGGGAGAGACAGAGGGAGAGTGCTGGGAGAGACAGAGGGAGAGTGCTGGGGAGAGACAGGGGAAGAGAGTGCTGGGGAGAGACAGAGAGAGAGTGCTGGGGAAAGACAGAGGGAGAATGTTGGGGAGAGACAGAGGGAGAGTGCTGGGGGAAGACAGAGGGAGAGACAGAGGGAGAGTGCTGGGAGAGACAGAGGGAGAGTGCTGGGGAGAGACAGGGGAAGAGAGTGCTGGAGAGAGACAGAGGGAGAGTGCTGGGGAAAGACAGAGGGAGAGTGCTGGAGAGAGACAGAGGGAGAGTGCTGGGGGAAGACAGAGGGAGAGACAGAGGAAGAGAGTGCTGGGGAGAGACAGAGGGAGAGTGCTGGAGAGAGAAAGAAGGAGAGTGCTGGGGAGAGACAGAGGAAGAGAGTGCTGGGGAGAGACAGAGGGAGAGTGCTGGAGAGAGAAAGAAGGAGAGTGCTGGGGAAAGACAGAGGGAGAGTGCTGGGGAGAGACAGAGGGAGAGTGCTGGAGAGAGAAAGAAGGAGAGTGCTGGGGAAAGACAGAGGGAGAGTGCTGGGAGAGACAGAGAGAGAGTGCTGGGGAGAGACAGAGGGAGAGTGCTGGAGAGAGAAAGAAGGAGAGTGCTGGGGAAAGACAGAGAGAGAGAGTGCTGGAGAGAGAAAGAAGGAGAGTGCTGGGGAAAGACAGAGGGAGAGTGCTGGGAGAGACAGAGAGAGAGTGCTGGGGAGAGACAGAGGGAGAGTGCTGGAGAGAGAAAGAAGGAGAGTGCTGGGGAAAGACAGAGAGAGAGAGAGTGCTGGGGAGAGACAGAGGGAGAGTGCTGGAGAGAGAAAGAAGGAGAGTGCTGGGGAGAGACAGAGGGAAAGTGCTGGGGAGAGACAGAGGGAGAGTGCTGGGGAAAGACAGTGGGAGAGTGCTGGGGAGAGACAGAGAGAGAGAGAGTGCTGGGAGAGGAGTGGAAGAAGGAGAGTGCTGGGAGAGGAGGGTAAGAAGGAGAGTGCATAGAGAGGATGGGATAACGGAGTGCTGGAAGAGGAATAGGGAGAGTGCTGGGGAGAGACAGAGGGCAAGTGCTGGGGAGAGACAGGGGTAGGGTTCTGGGGATAGACAGAACGAGAGTGCTGGGAGCTGGGAGAGGAGGGGAAGAAGGAGAGTGCATAGAGAGGAGAAGAAGTAGAAGAGTGCTGGGAGAGGATGGGAAGGAGAGTGCATAGAGAGGAGAGGAAGCAGGATAGTCCTGGGAGAGGATGGGAAGAAGGAGAGTGCTGGGGAGAGAAGAGGGAGAGTGCTGGGAGAGAAGGGAGTGGAAGAAGGAGAGTGCTGGGAGAGGAGGGGAAGAATGAGAGTGCTGGGGAGAAGGGGAAGAGGGAGAGTGCTGGGAGAGGAGGAGGGGAAGAGGGAGAGTGCTGAAAGAGAGAGGAGAGGAAGGAGAGTGTTGGGAGAGGAGGGGGAGAATGAGAGTGCTGGGGAGAAGAGGGAGAGTGCTGGGAGAGGAGGAGGGGAAGAGGGAGAGTGCTGAAAGAGAGAGGAGAGTAAGAAAGAGAATGCTGGGAGAGGAGAGGAAGAAGGAGAGTGCTGGGAGAGTAGAGGAAGAGGGAGAGTGCAGACAGAGATCTGTAGAGAGACAGGAAATAGGAGAGAGAGTTTAGTTTAGAGTGCTGGAGAGACAAAAAGAAGGGGGAGAGAGTGCCGCTATAGTGCTGAAGAGACAGAAAATAGCAGAGAGAGTGGAGCCAGAGATCTGAATAGAGACAGAAAGCAAAGGGGGAGAGTGCAGCCAATGTGAGGGATACAGAAAACAGGGGATAAAGGGAGAGGAGAAAGGTGGGCTGGAGAGATAGACAGAAAGGAGAGGAGAGAGAATATAGACAGAGTGCTAGAAAAAAAGGGGAGAGAGAGAGAGAGATAGAAAATAGGGGGAGAACGAGAGAAAGAACATAAGTGAGAGAGACAGAAAATAGGAGGAGAGAGAGAGAGAAAGACAAGAAATACTGGAAAGAGATAGAAAATAGGGGAGAAAGAGAGAGAGAAAATAGGAGAGAGAAAGAGAAAATAGGGGAGGGAGAGAGTGACAATAAATAGGATAATGAGACAGAAAATAGAGGAGAGAGAGAAAATAAATAGGAGAAAGAGACAGAAAATAGGGAAGACAGGTAGAAAATAGGGGAGGGAGAGAGACAGAATATAAGAGAGAGAAACAAAATTAGGAGAGAGGGAGACATAAAATAGGGGGGGGGGGGGACAGAGCGAGAGATAGAGAAATAGGAGAGAGAGACACACACAGGAAATAGGGGACAGAGAAAATTGCACCTAGAGTGTTGGAGAGACAGAAAATAGGAAATAAATTGAGAAGAGAGTGAAAGTGCTTGAAAGAGACAGCAAATATAGAGTGCAGCTAAAGTGCTGTAGGAAGAGGAGAGACAGTAAGGAGAGGAGGGAGAGAGTAGAGAGAACAGGAAGGAAAAGGGGGTAAAGTCAGAGTGCTGGAGAGAAACAAAGAGGAGAGAGAGAGAGAGAAGAGATAGATAAAGAGGAAAGGATGGAGAGAGGGAGTGCAGACAGAGAGCTGTAGAAAGAGAAGAGACAGTAAGGAGAGAATAGAGAGTAGAGATAGAGAGATCAGGAAAGAAAGGGAGTGCAGACAGAGAAGAGACAGTAAGGAGAGGAGAAGAGAGAGTAGAGATAGAGAGAGCAGGAAAGAGAGGGAGCGCAGACAGAGAGCTGTAGAAAGAGAAGAGACAGTAAGGAGAGAAGAGACAGTAAGGAGAGAAGAGACAGTAGAGATGGGGAGAACAGGAAAGAGAGGGAGTGCAGACAGAGAGCTGGGGATAGAATAGAATAAGGGAGACTCACAGGTGACAGACAGGAAAGGAGGAATAGAGAGACAAAAAGAGGAGAGTCAGGGGAGGAATAGAAGGAAATCACAGAGAGAGTAGAGATAGGGAGAACAGGAAAAAGAGGGAGTGCAGACAGAGAGCTGTGAGAAGAGACAGTAAGGAGAGTAGAAGAGAGAGAGTAGAGATAGAGATAACAGGAAAGAGAGGGAGTGCAGACAGAGAGCTGTAGAAAGAGAAGAGACAGTAATGAGAGAAGAGACAGTAGAGATGGGGAGAACAGGAAAGAGAGGGAGTGCAGACAGAGAGCTGGGGATAGAATAGAATAAGGGAGACTCACAGGTGACAGACAGGAAAGGAGGAATAGAGAGACAAAAAGAGGAGAGTCAGGGGAGGAATAGAAGGAAATCACAGAGAGAGTAGAGATAGGGAGAACAGGAAAAAGAGGGAGTGCAGACAGAGAGCTGTGAGAAGAGACAGTAAGGAGAGTAGAAGAGAGAGAGTAGAGATAGAGATAACAGGAAATAGAGGGAGTGCAGACAGAGAGCTGGGGATAGAATAGAATAAGGGAGACTCACAGGTGACAGACAGCAAAGGAGGAATAGAGAGACAAAGAGAGGAGGTGTTGGGAAGAGACAGGGGAGGAATAGAAGGAAATCACAGAGAGATGGAGGAGTGAAGATCTGGAGAGAGTGGGCACTGGGGAGGGTGGAGGAGAAAGGGGGCAGATGGCATGAAGCGGGGATGCCCAGGGGTAACTGAGGGCACAGGCTGCTTGTGGAAAGTGCAAGGCAGGAGGTGTGAGGGCAGAGACAGCAGACACAGAGGGAAGGCTGACTGAGGGAGGGGAGGAGGGGGAGGAGGTCTCTTTTCACAAAGCCCCTCCAACCGCAGAGGGAGAAGGAAGGAGAGAGCAGAGATGGGGACAAAGAGAGGAAGAGAGTGATGGAGAGAGCAGCACAATGGCCACGTAAGACGAGCCCGGGGCCAGGAACCCAGCCATGGGGGAGACGCACTTGAGCATCACGTAGAAGAGACCGCTGGGGAGACTGAAGTGGCGGACCCTGACACTGTGTGCTGGACGGCCGGACCCTGGAGGGATCTCACAAGAAGACAGCCGGAGAAACGTTGGTGCCTGAGGATGAGTGTGAGACGGCAGGAGAGGCAGAGAGACAGCCAACATCGCCTTTGCACAAGAAAGAGACTGCTGGCGGCTGGACCGTAGGGTGACAGCTCCATGCATGGTCCCCATCTCAGGACACCTCCCACCGATGTGACTCACCCCACCCTAGGTACTGTCAATAACTGATCCTACACTGGGTTACCAACACTCCATGATTAGCAGAGACCTCCCTTATTTTCATAACAACCATGCCCCCCCCAACCCCCCAATAATGGGATCCATCAGCTGTTCAGGAATCTCAGACACACTGCTGATATCTAATGTAAGTTTCTTCCTTTTATCTCCCCCCCTTTAAGCTTTGATCTGAAGACCCCCTAAACCGAGACACCATACTTCTTTCTCCACTAGGAATCCCACCAAACCTTATCACCCCCCCCCCCCCCCCCCCATGGCTCCCTTATTAGTGATCCATGCATTGCTGCCCACCATCACCCACATCTTATTGCACATCATCTGTGAGTGCCAGCTTGGCCTCAGTCTGGCAGGCAGTGAGTTAAAGAAAACCCTCCTCCCCGAGATGGCTGCCAGTTCTGGGCACTGATTATCGGTGGTAAATAACCGCGCTGGGGGGGCTCATCCGGGGGCTCGTGTTTTGTGTCGCTTCACCCCCCAGCTTGGTTGGGGAGGTTGGTGTACGGCAAGGGCAGGCCTCAGTCACTGGGAGATAGAATTGCCTCTTGTATAGCCTGGGGCTCCTTTATGTCTTTCCAACAATCCCCTCATTCCAAGTTATCTGTCAGCATCAGGTACATCGAGGAAGGCAGAAGGCATTTGTATAATGAGGATACCACCATCTATATCAGCCTGCCTCACTCACAGAGGGACCCTATCATCATCGGGGCTAGAGGACCACCCGCCAAAACCCTTTAGTTGGGGGTCAGTGGGAAGAATGCCCCTTACATTGGTGGTCAGTGGGAAGAATGTCCCTTACATTGGTGGTCATTGGGAAGAATGCTCCTTACATTGGTGGTCAGTGAGAAGAATGCTCCTTACATTGGTGATCAGTGGGAAGAATGCTCCTTACATTGGTGATCAGTGGGAAGAATGCTCCTTACATTGGTGGTCAGTGAGAAGAATGTCCCTTACATTGGTGATCAGTGGGAAGAATGCCCCTTACATTGGTGGTCAGTGGGAAGAATGTCCCTTACATTGGTGGTCATTGGGAAGAATGCTCCTTACATTGGTGATCAGTGGGAAGAATGCCCCTTACATTGGTGGTCAGTGAGAAGAATGCCCCTTACATTGGTGATCAGTGAGAAGAATGCTCCTTACATTGGTGATCAGTGAGAAGAATGCTCCTTACATTGGTGATCAGTGGGAAGAATGCCCCTTACATTGGTGGTCAGTGGGAAGAATGCCCCTTACATTGGTGGTCAGTGGGAAGAATGTCCCTTACATTGGTGGTCAGAATGCCCCTTACATGGTGGTCAGTGGGAAGAATGTCCCTTACATTGGTGATTGGGAAGAATGCAGTGATCAGGAAGAATGCCCCTTACATTGGTGGTCAGTGAGAAGAATGCCCCTTACATTGGTGATCAGTGGGAAGCTCCTTAATGTGATCAGTGAGAAGAATGCTCCTTACATTGGTGATCAGTGGGAAGAATGTCCCTTACATTGGTGATCAGTGGGAAGAATGCCCCTTACATTGGTGGTCAGTGAGAAGAATGTCCCTTACATTGGTGATCAGTGGGAAGAATGCTCCTTACATTGGTGATCAGTGGGAAGAATGCCCCTTACATTGGTGATCAGTGGGAAGAATGCCCCTTACATTGGTGGTCAGTGAGAAGAATGTCCCTTACATTGGTGATCAGTGGGAAGAATGTTCCTTACATTGGTGGTCAGTGGGAAGAATGTTCCTTACATTGGTGGTCAGTGAGAAGAATGATCCTTACATTGGTGGTCATTGGGAAGAATGCGCCTTACATTGGTTGACAGTGGAAAAATCTCCCTACATTGGTGGTCAGTGAAAAGAATGCTCCTTACATTGGCATTCAGTGGAAACACTTCCCTTACATCTGTGGTCAGTAGGAAGAATGTCCCTTACATTGTTGTCCAGGGGAAGAATTTTTCTGACTTTGGTGGTCATTGGGAAGAATGCTCCTTACATTGGTAAACAGTGGGAAGAATTTCCTTACATTGGTGGTCAGTGGGAAGAATGCCCCTTACATTGGTGGTCAGTTAGAAGAATGCTCCTTACTTTTGTGGTCATTGAGAAGAATGCTCCTTAGATTGATGAACAGTGGGAAGAATTCCCTTACATTGGTTGTCAGTGGGAAGAATGTTTTTTACATTGGTTGTCAGAGGGAAGAATGCTCCTTACATTGGTGATCAGTGGGAAGAATGCTCCTTACATTCGTGGTCAGTTAGAAGAATGTTCCTTACATTGGTGATCAGTGGGAAGAATGCTCCTTACATTGGTGGTCAGTGGGAAGAATGCTCCTTACATTCGTGGTCAGTTAGAAGAATGTTCCTTACATTGGTGATCAGTGGGAAGAATGCCCCTTACATTGGTGATCAGTGGGAAGAATGCCCCTTACATTGGTGATCAGTGGGAAGAATGCTCCTTACATTGGTGATCAGTGGAAAGAATGCCCCTTACATGTGTGGTCAGTAAAAAAGTGTCACCTAATGTGGGTAGTCATTGGGAAGAATGCCCCTTGAGTTGGCAGTCAGTAGGAAGAATGCTCCTTACATTGGTGGTCAGTAGGAAGAATGCTCCTTACATTGGTGGTCAGTAGGAAGAATGCTCCTTACATTGGTGGTCAGTAGGAAGAATGCTCCTTACATTGGTGGTCAGTAGGAAGAATGCTCCTTTTACATTGGTGGTCGGTTGGAAGAATGTCTCCCTTATGATGGTGGTCAGATTTCCACATTTAAAGACAGCTAAAAAGATCTTTGGTGCCCTCTTGCTGGCTTTGCCAAGTGACATTCACCCCAGAACTATGCAGACACCCTTAGATGGGAGGTCAATCAGCCACAGCTCAAGGGACCCCTAGAACCCCCTGAAGGGTCCGTTGTTGAGCATGGCTGACCTGTACAGTAATGATGTTCTTCAATCTTATGATCATAGAAATGTCTCTAGCGCCAATTGCGTACAAGGCAAGTGCCCAACTTCATTCGGACAGTGTGTGACACTGCTGCGAGGCTGTGCAGGTTACGGTAACCCATAGCAACCTATCTATTTTACAGTTTGAATCATTGCCATTGTCGCCGTGCTCATCGGCCTGCGCACTACTCTACCGCTTGTAGGCAATCGTCCAGCAGAACAGATCACTGACCTGTAGCATCAGAAATCAACATTTATCAGTTACAGTAAGTGCAGCCATGCTAATGAAATATGGTTTCTGGTTGGTTGTCAGGGGTTACCATACTTATTAAATAAGACCCAACAATAAACTGTATCGTGCCAGCGAGGCGCACAAACATTGACGCATGCGAAGGACGCCGATACACGGTGGGAGTTCACACTGAATAGAACTGTTGGCCGTTGCTGGGTTCTTTTATTTTTAGATCAGACTTTGGGCCTTGTTTATCAAGGAACTGTCTACATTGTCTGCGGACAGCCAATCACAAGCAAGATTCCACCACAGGTTTGAATCTGATTGGCCGATTGAGGGCGGTGGAGTTCAGCGAGACCTATGTATGCAAATGGTTGTTTTCCTGGGCAGTGGCTCCCACTCGCTTCCATCTGTCAGCGACGAGTCTTTTGTTGTTGGGGAGTTATATAATATTTATGTGTACAGACAGCATGGCGTGTCCGGAGACGCTACCAGATGGTGCCAGCCTTCACCAGTCCAAGGTTATCAGGGATTGTCCCGAGACGTACAGGTCCCTACAGAGGTCCTTATTTAGACACAATACCAAAAAATTCAATTTTATACATTTGCTTGCTGCCCACGGGTCCGATATAGACAGATGGTATTTATGACACTTTGATGAATATAGACTGCATCTGATTGGTTGTTCTGGGCAACAGCTCCCATTTTGTTCCCATTTTTAATCATTTTTTATACTTTATAGGAAATGTATATGCAGGGCTTATTTTCTCAGAGAATAGGTGCAGGAACTCCCCCCTTCTGAGTCACTACTTGCCTCCGCTCCCTACCCACCTCCGAGCACCGTCCCTTGGTTCCACCCCCTACCCACCTCCGAACACCGTCCCTTGGTTCTACCCCCTACCCACCTCCGAGCACCGTCCCTTGGTTCCACCCCCTACCCACCTCCGAGCACCATCCCTTGGTTCAACCCCCTACCCACCTCCGAACACCGTCCCTTGGTTCTACCCCCTACCCACCTCCGAGCACCGTCCCTTGGTTCTACCCCCTACCCACCTCCGAGCACCGTCCCTTGGTTCCACCCCCTACCCACCTCCGAACACCGTCCCTTGGTTCCACCCCCTACCCACCTCCGAGCACCGTCCCTTGGTTCCACCCCCTACCCACCTCCGAGCACCGTCCCTTGGTTCCACCCCCTACCCACCTCCGAGCACCGTCCCTTGGTTCCACCCCCTACCAACCTAACAGTGGCGGCCCCTTTAGAGAATACAGAACCACATTTTATTTTGTGGTGCTTTTGTATGGTATTCATTGATGATAACAAGAAAAGCAATAAAATAAATCCTCTGCAGCCCACGAAAATAGACCCCACCTCAGTAATAATAGACCCCCCCCCCCAGCAATATATATTTCCACAGCAACAATAGATCTCCCAGCAATAATAGATACCCCCAGCAACATTATACCCCACCCCAGCAACATTATACCCCACCCCAGCAACAATAGATCCCCCAGCAACAATAAATCCCCCAAGCAATAATAGACATCCCCAGCAACACTAGACCCACCCCAGCAATAATAGATACCCCCAGTAATAATAGATACCGCCATCAACACTAGACCCATGCCAGCAACAATATACCCACCCCAGCAATAATAGATACCGCTAGCAACACCAGACCCACCCCAGCAATAATAGATACCCCCAGCAACAGTAGACCCACCACAGCAACACCAGACCCACCCCAGCAATAATAGATACCCCCAGCAACAATAAATACCCCCAGCAATAATAGATACCCTCAGCAACACTAGATCCATCCCAGCAATAATAGATACCCCCATCAATAATAGATACCACCAGCAACACTAGACCCATGCCAGCAACAATATACCCACCCCATCAATAATAGCTAACCCCAGCAACACTAGACCCACCACAGCAACACCAGACCCACCCCAGCAATAATAGATACCCCCAGAAACACTAGACCCACCACAGCAACAATAAATCCCCCAAGCAAAAATAGAAACCCCCAGCAACACTAGACCCACCCCAGCAACAATAGATACCCCCAGCAACACTAGACCCACGCCAGCAACAATAGACCCACCCCAGCAATAATATATACCCCCAGCAACAGTAGAACTACTACTGCAACAATAGATCCCCAGCAACAATATAGCCCCCAATGCAACATTATATCACCCCCAACAACAATATATCACCTGTTACAAAATATCACCCAGCAACAATAGATCCAGCCCAGCAACACTAGAACCTCTACCGCAACAATAGATCCCCAGCAACAATAGAGCCCCCAATGCAACATTATATCACCCCCATCAACAATATACCACCTGTTACAAAATATCACCCAGCAACAATAGATCCAGCCCAGCAACAATAGATCCACCCCTTCAACAATAGACCCCCAGCAACAACAGATTTTCCAGCAGCCACCATCAATAAACTTTCCAGCAGCCATCAACAATAGACCCTTACACAAAAATAGATTCCTGCCACCAGGGCTTTTTTTCAGGGGGAATTTGGGGGAACTCAGTTCCACCATCTCTGGCTCAGACCCTTTGGTGCCGCTCACCACAGTCACTTGTAAACACAGAAGTCTGGTTTCTGTGTTTACAAGTGACAGCTCTGCACTCTGTGTGTAACCCCCCTGAACTATGCACTCTGTATGTAATGCAATCCTGGTATTTAATGCCCCTTTAAGACCCTTCTACTGTTTGGGAAATCTGAACGGGGTCGTGGTAGAGTTCCTGCACCTATTTTCTGAGAAAAAAAGCTCTGCCTGCCACAATACCCCAGTACCCATTGCCATTACATATGGTCAGGGCTTTTTTTCTGGGGGAACTTGGTGGAACTCAGTTCCACCACCTTTGGCTCAGACCCTTTGGTGCCTGCTCACCACAATCACTTGTAAACACAGAAGTCTGGTTTCTGTGTTTACAAGTGTCAGCTCTTCACTCTGTGTGTAACCCCCCTGAACTCTGCACTCTGTATTAGTGCAATTCTGGTATTTAATGCCCCTTTAAGACCCTTCTACTGTTTGTGAAATCTGAACGGGGTCGTGGTTGAGTTCCTGCACCTATTTTCTGAGAAAAAAAGCTCTGCATATGGTATATTCAGTACTAAGTTCCCACTGAAAAAAGCCCTGTTTATATGTACAATGTAAGATGTCTGTAGTGTTTTTAGACAGAGTACATGGAAAATATGTTATGTTGCTTTTTTTTTTCTTACTGGCTTCTCAGCCAAATTATCACAGTTTGCATAATTGTTCCCCGAGGTATTCCCAGGTCTGTGCAGGTTCCCTCCAATTACCCCGCTTTTCCTTTCCATAAAAAAATAAACACTGGTTGGCTTTCTTCACCTGCAATTGACCTATGAGTGTCTTGAAAGACCCTTTAGGGCCACCATACATATTACAATCTGACCACAGAATCAACTTTATATTTAACCTATATAAAGAATCAATTTTCATCCAATCATGCAGGTCTTTGCACTATAATATGTATGTATGGTGGCCCTAAAGGGTCTTCCAAGACACTCATAGGTCAATTGCAGGTGAATAAAGCCAACCAGTGTTTATTTTTTTATGGAAAGGAAAAGCAGGCTGTGTGAGGTCTATTGTTGCTGTCGGGGGGTCTATAGTTGCTGAAGTTGATCTATTTGTGGGGGGGGGGGGCATATTGTTGCGGGATCTATTGTTGCTGGGGGGGGGCTACTGTTGCTGAGAAAGTGTATTGAAGTGTTGGGGGTCTATAGTTGCTAGGGTGGATTTATTATCGCGGGTGGATCTATTGTTGCTGGTTGGAGGGGATCTATATTACGGCTTTCCTTATGATCATTAACACATTTCATGCAAATTACTTAGCACCACAAAATGATACTAGGTTGTGTATTCTCTAAAAGGGGCAGTCTGAGGCCTCGTACACACGAGGGGATATGTCCGCTGAAAACGGTCCGATGGACCGTTTCAGCAGACATCTCCGCTCGTGTGTATGGGCTAGCGGACAGATTTCTCCACCCGACAGATTTCAAAGCATGCTTTGAAATCTATCCGGTGGGAATCTGTCCGCCCGACATGTCTGCTGGTTAGTACACTTACCAGCAGACATGTCGTCCCCCACCACCGCCGCGCCGGCGCCGAATGGATTCGGCGCATGCGCGGAAGTGTTTAACTTCCTGGTGCGGTGACGTGGCGGTGACGTGGCGGTGTCAACGTCACCGCCGCGTCACCGCCACGTCACCGCGCCGTCCGGCGGCGGGGAATTTGATCCGATGGTGTGTACACGCCATCGGATCAAACTCCTGATCGGACATATCCGATGGAAATGGTCCGCGGACCGTTTTCATCGGATATGTCCGATCGCGTGTACGAGGCCTCAGAGGTGGGTAGAGGGTTGAATTAAGGGACACTGCTCGGAGGTGGGTAGGGGTCGGAAACAAGGGGTGACTCAGAAGTTGGGAGTACCTGCATCTATTTTCTAAGAAACAAAGCCCTGGGTATACATATGTCATGGCAGGAAGTATGCCCCCACCAAACACAACCCATTCAAGTGAATGGGGCCGCTCTGAAAGTTTCCCGTAACTGTGTGCAATGTACGCGGTTGTGGCGCCCAAGTGCGGGGTTTAAGGGGTTAAATCAGGCGGTGAGAAGGCAATACAATGCTTCCTCGCCGCTTGTCAAATGTTCTTTTAAGACTGATCTGAACCCGGATCGCTCTTCAGAGATCAAAGCACGTGTGATCGAACCCTAAGGTACCAAAAGACTGTCAAACCGCAGCGCTGACTCGGCTGAAGCTGGTAGTTAGGCGATTCTGCACTCCTTGAGCAGGGAGACTAAAACACTGAGAAGAGAAATAAGAAGGGTGCAAACGCCTAGTGCATAACTTAAGACACCCTATGACACATCTCACCCTATGACACATCTCAATGGTTGGAAAGCTGACGTGTTTCGGAAGGCAAGCTCCCTTCCTCAGAGCTCAGTCTGAGAAAGCTGTTCAGTGTCGGTGCATCCATAATGGGCGCAGGAGCGCCCCCCTCTCCTTCTCTCCTGCACCTGTCGATCACCAATATATAGATTCATGCATTGCATTTTTTTTTTTTTTGGAAGCACCTGATTAGAGCCATAGGCTTCCAAATTGGTAAACAGCGGGCACAATGCTGTACGTTCGCTGTTTACTCAGTGTTGTGTTAGGGAAGTGAATAAATCGCTTACCTAGCACTGACCTGCCTTTCAGCCAATCAGGTGCTCAGGTCTGGTTACCCTGTCACCTGATTGGCTGAAGCGACAGGCGCTGTGATTGAACGGGTGTCCAATCATAGCAGAGGACGGGAGAAGACACGAGGACTCAGAGCGTGGAGTACAGCGCCGAGACAGGTAAGTGCCGGGCGGGGGGCACACTGGCAGCAATTGATGGAGCACACTAGCAGCAATTGATGGATCACACTGGCAGCAATTGATGGAGCACACTGGCAGCATTTGATGGGGCACACTGGCAGCAATTGATGGAGCACACCGGCAGCAATTGATGGGACACACTGGCAGCAATTGATGGGCACACTGGCAGCAATTGATGGAGCACACTGGCAGCAATTGATGGGGCACACTGGCAGCAATTGATGGAGCACACTGGCCGCAATTGATGGGCACACCGGCCGCAATTGATGGGCACACCGGCAGCAATTGATGGGACACACCGGCAGCAATTGATGGGACACGCTGGCAGCAATTGATGGGCACACTGGCAGCAATTGATGGAGCACACTGGCAGCAATTGATGGGGCACACTGGCAGCAATTAATGGGTCACACTGGCAGCAATTGATGGAGCACACTGGCAGCAATTGATGGAGCACACTGGCAGCAATTGATGGAGCACACTGGCAGCAATTAATGGGGCACACTGGCAGCAACTGATGGAGCACACTGGCAGCAATTGATGAGGCACACTGGCGGCAATTGATGGAGCACACTGGCAGCAATTGATGGAGCACACTGGCAGCAACTGATGGAGCACACTGGCAGCAATTGATGAGGCACACTGGCAGCAATTGATGGTTACAGTCGCTGCGTTTGATGGCACAGAGGCGGCAATTTATGGGCACAGTGGCTACGCTTGATGTTGTTTTTTTTTTTTTTTACCACCAGCCGCTACTGGGCGTGGTCATGATGCTTGGCGCCTTCGGCCGCATCATATTTAACACAGTGGGTCGAATTGACAGTTGTTAGCGCCTGTCAAACTTGGCCATTCAAGTCAATGGGCTGTGTTGCAACTGTGAAACAATCATTGGCTCGCAGTTGCTATGCAGAATCCACACTGTGATGGAAAAAAAAATCAGGCATTCAGGAGGCTTCTGAACTGCTTAACCACATTCTGAAAAGCAATCCACCATGGATTGCTTTTTAAAGCATGGGCTTTTGAGAACCTAGCTTTATTGATTGGCTTTTAATTGATTTTAATTCTGCAGCTTGAATGACCTTAAGGAGGATGCGTTGCTCCTGCTTTGCATTTATTTGATGGCAGAAGGTCCTATTGAAATCTGTTTGTGTTGTAGGCACCCAAACACATACATTTGAATAGAGAGTAAAAAAAAACTAAACAAACCGGTCTACACAAGCGAGTCTGGTAACCACCGGACCACCAACAGAGAGCAGGAATACCATTGTTCTATGCTACTCAGAAGGAAGCACAACCTGCCTATGAAATGATAAAGGCAGGTGTCCTAATACATTTGGCAATATGGTGTGGACAGCCTTCCCAGAAGAGTTGAAGACAGTAAGCCCTGGTTCACACTGGGCTGCGGGAGTGAAGCCGTGTGAATTCAGCTGAACTCGCACGATTTCACTCCCGCTGGCAGTCCCGATTTCGGCCGCAATTTCAGAGACATCTGTGCAGGATTCTGCACAGATGTCAATGTACATCGTGGTCCGAAATCGCAAAAAGTAGTACAGGAACTACTTTTTGAAATCGGTGCAGCAGTGCCGCCAATTTGAGATGCGATTTGTGAACCAGTGCTAAATCCAAAAGAAAAACTGAAATTAATTCGGACAACTGAGGCGGCGTACACACGACCGAGGTTCTCGCTGGAAACCAGCGAGAACCTCGCTGGAAGCTGCATTCCAGCGAGGACCTCGGCCGTGTGTACACAGAGCGCTCGCCCCGCCCGTCGGGAATCCCGTCGAGCGAAAAGAGAGCACGCTCTCTTTTTGCTCGACGGCCCGCCTGGATGAATGGCTGGTTGCCATTCCCGACGGGCGGGTCACCGGTTTCGACGGCCGGCAGAGAACCTCGACGGGCAGAACGATGTGTTCTGCCCGTCGAGGTTCTCTGCCGTGTGTACACGGCCTTAGTCAAAGACCTGGATAGCAGGGGTCTACAAAATCCGGGCACCAGGTCGCAATTGCGTCAAGAAATTGTGACCTGGTGCCCGTGGCGGCTGGTAATTGAGGCAGCGGCTTTGCGGCCTACAAGGCCGCAAAGCCACGGCCTCAATTGCCGGCCGCCGCGATCGTGCGGTGGGGGAGAAGTGGGGACACACAGAGGCACAGGATCCTCTGTCTTCGTGGGCCCCCACCTCCTCCGCCGCACAATCGCGGCAGGTCCGTGACGGCCGGTAATTGAGGCCGCGGCTTTGCGGCCTTGTGAACTCCCAAGCTCTTCCTTCTGTGAGCTGGCGCCATCTGGTGGTGGCCTTTGGCATCACAAGTTAAACAGCTGTTAAAGTTAAATCTTTCACAATTTTCACTGCCATCTCCTTCCCAAACATTATATATATATATATTTTTTATTCTTACACCCTAGAGAATAAAATGGCGATCGTTGCAATACTTTTTGTCACACCATATTTGCGCAGCGGTCTTACAAGCGCACTTTTTTGGGGGAAAATACACTTTTTTTAATAAAAAAATAAGACAATAGTTAGGTTATCCCAATTTTTTTTTTATATTGTGAAAGATAATGTTACGGCGAGTAAATTGATACCCAACATGTCACGCTTCAAAATTGCGTCCGCTTGTGGAATGCCGACAAATTTTACCCTTTAAAATCTCCATAGGCAACGTTTAAAAAATCTACAAGTTGCATGTTTTGAGTTACAGAGGAGGACTAGAGCTAGAATTATTGCTCTTGCTCTAACGATCGCGGCGATTTGACGTTTATTTTGAACGGCGCATGCGCCGTCAGTGGAGGTTTCCCAGTGCGCATGCGTGAAATCATGTCGCAAATAGTCAATGCTTTCGACGTGAACGTAACTTACGCAAATCCCTATTCGCGAACGACTTACACAAACGACGTAAACTACGGAAAATACGACGCTGTCCCGACGTCCATACTTAACATTGCGTACGCCTCACCTACGCAAAGTTACCCCTCATATAGCAGGGGTAACTTTACGCTTACGCAAACAACGTAAAATTCGACGACCGGGCGCACTTGCGTTCGGGAATCAGCGTATCTAGCTCATTTGCATATTCAACACGGCTAATCGACGGAAGCGCCACCTAGCGGCCAGCGTAAATATGCAACTTAGAGACTTAAGCCGCTCCTATCTAAGCAAAATTCCAGCGTATCTTGTTTTCGGAATACAGAAAATAGATACGCCGGAGCTTCTTAGAAGTTACGCGGCGTATCTCGAGATACGCCGACGTAACTCGGCTGAGAATCTGGCCCACTATGTTCAGTGTTCCCCCAATCACGGACCTTCTCTTGCATGAGGATGAAAGAACATCCGTGATTGGTGGAACACTGAACACAGTGTCTGCTGGGAAACTGAGTCCGAGGATGAAAGAACGTCCGTGATAGGCGGAACACTGAACACAGGGTCAAAACGCCTATCATGGAACAGGATGGGACCAGGAGGTAGCCACGAGTTTTAAAAAATAGACGTTCGCAGTGCAGCCTGTTAAGAATTTCAGGTACGCTGCAATGTGAACAGTGAGGATGTAATGGGCATAGTGAGGTAATGGGCACGGTGAGGTTGTAATGGGCACATTAGGGTGGGCACAGTGAGGTTGCAATGGGCACAGTGAGGTTGGGCACAGTGAGACGTGCAAATGGGCACAGTGAGGCGTGCAAATGGGCACAGTGAGGCGTGCAAATGGGCACAGTGAGGCGTGCAAATGGGCACTGTTGACCCTCTTTTCCGCTTATAGTAGCTGCTGCATTTTTCAATAAGTCAATACGTTTTGCCAGTTTTTTGGGGTAAAATTAGTTGCCTCGGCTTATACTCGGGTCGGCTTATACTAGAGTATATACGGTATATATTTACGCTAATTGACCAGTCCATTCAAACCTGATATTTGAGGTTTTGATGGATACTGGATAGGTAAACCACCCCACAGTGTCTTCTGTCTCTCAGAGACTCCATTGGTGAGATCTCTGCGCTGAGTTCCCAGATATGCACACCTGCTGTGGCCATTAAGAGGTGTCCCCCCCTCTTCCTGCTGGATTTCTAATGTGTCTTAAAATATGGAGAACGTAAAACACTACAGGGACTGGAAAACACAAGGACGGGGACGGGGGGGGGGGGGGGGGGTGAGGATGCCCAAATCTCTCGGATAGACAGGAAGGTCTCTTTCAGATGGGTGATAAAAATGACTGGCTGAGCCATGAGCTGGAAGAGGAGAAACAGCAGCACATTGCTCTTCCCAGTAATTGGCTGTGCAGGGGGGCGTGTCAGGACAAGTCTAATCATTGGTGCAGAGCAGGCTGAGTTCTCAGCATAGCTGGAGAACTGACCACACTGTACTCTCATGTCTAGTGTGGTCAGTTTTTAATATGAAAGCAGAAGGACTGGCAGGAACACCAGGGTTTTCACACAAAGGAAATCAATACAAAGAGAACAGGAGACTTTTTCATACAAGTACATGGTACAGCACATATCAGGAATATGAAATGTTAGGTACATATTCTTTGCCTAGAAAAGCTATACATAAGGAACTAAAGCAGCAGAAAAATAAAGATGTTGCAAAGTTTTCAGTTATTTAAGTTGTACCAGAAGTCTAAATCTAAATGTAATCTATGCTAAACATAGCCCTCTGCAATGGATTCCATCAATGATCCCTCCTGAGCTCGGGGTCAGGGCAGGGGCCGATGTCCTATACAGGGAAGCAGTGGGCTGTGGCAGGATATCATTACGCACTGGGCCGCACCTGCTTTGGTTCACGCTCAGGATTAGCAGGCAGGAGGCTCGCCAGGTTAACTCTCTGCCGTGACAGTTCATGTCACAGCTGTGACCAGTAGAAGAAGCTTTTCCAGCTAGCAGAGGATACAAAGCTTAATCAGTAATCCCTATATGTGACGGGGGAGGGGAGACACACAGATCGAGGGTATGGGCATCTGAACTAAACAACATATAGGAATATTTTGGCAGCCACCTTATCGATTCAACCAATACATTACTTGGTTTTGGTGAAATTTATAAGGCATGATCCATGGAGAACTTCATATTTGAGGAATTAATATAATATATACGTCGATCTGCCCAGCCGTGCCATTCTGCTGGCGTATATCAGCGTGAACCAGTCGGCAAGTGGTTAAACTAGTAATCTAGTTTAACCATTGCCGACCGGCTCACGCTGATATACGTGTGCGTAGAATGGTGCGGCTGGGCAGATCGATGTACAGTGGGGATCAAAAGTTTGGGCACCCCAGGTAAAAAAAAATATTAATGTGCATAACGAAGCCAAGGGAAGATGGAAAAATCTCCAAAAGGCATCAAATTACAGATTAGACATTCTTATAATATGTAAAAAAAAGTTAGATTTTATTTCCATCATTTACACTTTCAAAATTACAGAAAACAAAAAAATGGTGACTGAAAAAGTTTGGGCACCCTGCAGAGTTAATATCGTGTACTGCCCCCTTTGGCAAGTATCACAGCTTGTAAACTCTTTTTGTAGCCAGCCAAGAGTCTTTCAATTCTTGTTTGAGGTATCTTTGCCCATTCTTCCTTAAAAAAGTCTTCCAGTTCTTTGAGATTTCTGGGCTGTCTGTCACGCACTGCTCTTTTAAGGTCTATCCATAGATTTTCAATTATGTTGAGGTCAGGAGATTGTGAAGGACATGGCAAAACCTTCAGTTTACGCCTCTTCATGTAATCCCCCGTGGATTTTGAGGCGTGTTTTGGATCATTATTCATTTGTAGAAGCCATTCTCTCTTTAACTTTATCTTTTTCACAGATGGCATCAAGTTACCATCCAAAATGTGCGGACATTTTTTTGAATCCATTTTCCTTCTACTTGTGAAATGTTCCCTGTGCCACCGGCTGCAATACAACCCCAAAGCATGATTGATCCACCCCCATGCTTAACAGTTGGACAGAGGTTCTTTTCATTAAATTCTGTGCCCTGTGTGAAGAATCTCCAAACGTACCTTTGCTTATTCTGGCCAAAAAGTTCTATTTTAACCTCATCGGTCCACAGAACTTGTTTCCAAAATGCATCAGGCTTGTCTATATGTTCATTTGCAAAGTTCAAACACTGTTTTTTGTGTGTTGTTCTTCTGATGACTCTTCCATGAAGACCATATTTGTACAAGTATCTCCTTATAGTGGAATAGTGTACCACAACTCCAGTGTCTGCCAGATCTTTCTGGGGGGATTGTGCAGTCAAACGTGGGTTTTGAATTGCTTTTCTCACAATCCTGCGAGCTCTTCTGTCTGATTATTTTTCTTGGTATTCCAGATCTTGCTTTAACTTCCACTGTTCCTGATGACTGCCATTTCTTTATTACATCCTGAACAGAGGATATTGACATCTGAAAATACTTTGCTATCTTCTTATAGCCTTCTCCTGCTTTGTGAGCGTCAACTATTTTCAGTTTCAGTTTTCTAGACAACTGCTTAGAAGAACCCATGGTGCTGATTGTTGGGGCAAGGTCAGATGAGTCTGGGCTTTTAAAACCTTTGAGATTGACATCACCTGGTCTTCCCAGACGATGATTGAGAACAATCCATGATACTGGCAGGTCTCAGCTCTGCAAAGGGGGCAGTGCATGCTATAAATTCTGCAGGGTGCCCAAACTTTTTCAGATGCCATTTTTTTTGTTTTCTGTAATTTTGAAAGTGTAAATGATGGAAATAAAACCTAACTTTGTCTAATCTGTAATTTGATGCCTTTTGGAGATTTTTCCATCTTTCCTTGGCTTCGTTATTCACATTACATACAAATTTTTACCTGGGGTGCCCAAACTTTCGATCCCCACTGTATATATATGTCACCTTTAAGACGCGGCATTGTAGGCGCGGGCGCGTGCCAGCTGCGAGCTGTGATCGGTGTCCTGTCACTAGGCAGAACTAGGGAAGCTTTTCCCTGTTCTTCCTCTCCGTGAGACAATCACGGGACTCCTGGCGGACATCGAGTCCGCGGGACCCACGGTCAGATTCACGGAGAGGAAGAACGGGGAAATGCTAATGTTAACAAGCATTTCCCCATTCGCTTCTCGGCCTTTTGGCTAAGATCAAGTGTAGTATCTGTTCTTATCAGTTTTCGGCGGACTACTGAAGCACCTCCTTAGTGGAGGGTGGATGTAGTCCAATGATGTGATTGGACCCGGAAGGATGGTTTCGGTAGGGGCCTGCCGTGCTGCCCGACAGTAAACTGGGGGCCGGTAGCGTTGTGTCTGAGCCATCTGGAAGGGTACTCCTGGTAAGTAGAGAGGCATGAGATCGAAGCGGAGGGCCGGGGCCCTGGTCTTCTGGCCTGGACTTGTCGTGGCTCCTAACCTGATTCTGCCAGTTGCTCAGGAGGGAACGTTGTGTCCCCTAGTACCTCCAGAGCGTTATTAGGAAAGGAGCGAACGAGGCTATGTACCGGGCCTCTAGTAGCTCCCGATCCTTCCTGGTGGAGTTGGGGGATGGGGCTGTGGCAGACCGGGCCGTGGACCAGGGTCCATTGAAAAGCCTTTGGAGATAGTGCCCCTGGAGTGGCAGTCCAGGGGTGCCATACATTGCACTGAGTGTGTGAGGGGCACTCAACGTGTGGCACCTTTTTGGTCACTAACCTCCACTACACACTTTTCACACCTGCCTCTTGGGCCGGGCCTTTTGGCTGGGACCAGAGGAATTTTTGTTTCCTGGCCGGAGGGCCGGCCAATGTATTGCACATTGGTCACTTTCACTCACCTCTCCCACTTCCTTCTTCCCCACTTTCTATTTATTTTTCCCCGTGTGTCACGTTTCTTCTTTTTATGTTGGTGCACTGCACTTTATGTGTGATCAGTAGGGTGCTGGTCCTCGGGCCTGCCCTGAACGTCTTGGGAGTGGGTGGACATGGCCTTCTGGCTTAGTTCACCTGCTCTTATGGGGTCTCCCTTCGGGGGAGCCTCACCGAGGAGGGTTCTGTCTCGGCAGTCCCTCCAAGGATGTTGGGTCCGTGTCGGCTTTGGCTGCATGGGCCTTTTTGGGTCCATGTGGCTTCGGCTGCATGGACCACAGTTACCTCAGTCCCTGTCTGGAGCCTAACGCCCCGGGGGATCAGGGTTGGGCCCTCTTAGGAGGGCCAATTGACGATGCACCCGTCACAGTTTTTTGTTGCACCTCTTTATGTGTGTGCACATTTTTCCTGCACCGGGTGGAGTTTTTGGGTTGTGTTTTGCACGCCACAGGCTTTTCAATAGAAAAAAAAAAAAAAATTTCCCCATTCCGCCTAGTGACAGGACACTGATCACAGCTCCCTGTGATCGGGAACATTGATCAGTGTCATGACACACGTAGCCCATCCCGCCCACAGTTAGAACACATCCCTAAGACACACTTAACCCCTTCAGCACCCCCTACTGGTTAACACCTTCACTGTCAGTCACATTTACACAGTAATCAGTGCATTTTTATAGCATTGATAGTTGTATAAATGTGAACGGTCCCAAAATAATGCCAAAAGTGTCTGATGTGTCCGCCATAATGTCGCAGTCACGATAAAAATTGCTGATCGCCGTCATTACTAGTAAAAAATAAAATTATTAATAAAAATGCCATAAAACTATCTCCTGTTTTGTAGACACTATGGGCCAGATTCAGGTACATGTAAATTTGCGCAGCGTATTCGAAATACTCTATGCTGCCGTATTTTACCAGGCTCTACATCAAATTCTGGTCGATTTTTGCCCGTACGATACGGCGGCGTAGTCTATTTCTCGCCGCGTAATCGAAATACGCGATTAGGGGGCGTGAAGCATTTAAATTAGGCGCGTCCCCGCGGCGAACGAACTGCGCATGCTCCGTTCAGAAATTTCCTGCCGTGCATTGCGCGAAATCACGTCGTTACGTCATATTTTTTTTGAGTAGCGTCGTTTACGGACATTCCTATTCCCGGACGACTTACGTCAAAAATAAAAAAAGACGTTGGAAAACGTAGAAATTCGACGCGGGAACGACGGCCATACTTAACAGCAAAAAGCTGGTATAGTGTTACGCAGAAAAAAGATGACTAAAGATGCCGTAAGAGATTGCGATTGAAGATCGTAATTTCGGGGATAGCCGGCAAAAGCTCATTAGCATACCCCGACGCGGAAAACGACGGGAAGTCCACCCAGTGGCCGCAATTTTATTGCAGCGTAGATCCGAAGGCGTACTAACACGTAAGTCAGTCGAATTAAAGCGCAAAGCCGTCTTTTCATGGTTTGAGGGTTCAGACTAGCTAAAAAACGCGCGTAATTTGAAAGTACTCTAGTCTAACACCAGTTAGACAGGAGTAAGGGCTCTGTGAATCTGGCCCTATAACTTTTGCGCAAACCAATCAATAAACGTTTTTTTGTTTTTTTTTTACCAAAAATATGTAGAAGAATACGTATGGGACTAAACTGAGGGAAAAAAATGCCTTTTTTATATATTTTTGGAGATATTTATTATAGCAAATGTAAAAAATATTGCTTTTTTTCAAAATTGTTGCTCTATTTTTGTTTATAGCGCAAAAATAAAAAAACGCAGAGACAATCAAATACCACCAAAAGAAAGATCTTTTTGTGGGAAAAAAAAGGACACCAATTTTGTTTGGGAGCTACGTCGCACGACTGCGCAATTGTCAGTTAAAGCGCCGCAGTGCCGAATCACAAAAAGTGCTCTGGTCTTTGGCCAGCCAAATGGTCCGAAGGACTGAAGTGGTTAAAGTAATGTGACATTTTTTTTTTCTTTGGATTTTTTTAATAGCAGTACTTTATGCCATTAATTCATATTGAATTGGCCTAAGGATCTCATACGTTTGGACAAAGTGATCTCCTCTTGGTTGGGCTGGTGGTCATTTCAGTGCCGGTCAAATACCCTTTTCGTTGTCTTTCTGTTTTCTCCTTCTCCTTCTCATGCTGCTGGGAACACTTTTTGCTCTTTGAGTGGCGGAGGTGCTCTACATAGACATTGATTCTTTTGGCAGGAATCTTACCCTTGCTCACAATTATGCCCACAGCATGCCGTGTGACATTGTAGATCTGACCAGTCTTGGCATGGTAGCTCCAATGGAAACGTCTCAAAGAGCTCAGGTCCCTTTCCAAATCTTTGGACAAAGGGGCTTTTCTTGGCTGGACTGGTTGGCATTTCAGCTCTACCCAAATGTCCTTCTCCTTGGCCTCCTTTTTCTTCCTCCTGTTTTCCTTTACACACTGCTAGGAACTGTCTGTGCTAGACTGGTGGATGTGCTCTACATAGAGAAGGATCTTATGCCCCGTACACACGACCGGGTTTCCCAACGGTAAAACGGTAAAGAGAGCTTTTGGCCGGGAATCCCGACCGTGTGTATGCTCCTCGCAGTTTTTCCGACGGGAAACATGACTAGTGTAGATTAGATAGTCCAACCTTTTACTCCCCACCTTTAGAACCCCCCAAATTCTTTAAACATTTTTCCATTTACCCATTAACGAGATAGACACAGGAGTTGGAGTAAACTCGGCCATGACAGCCTATTTATTTTTTCAAACCAAATTAAATATTTAAATC
The DNA here is from genome assembly GCA_029574335.1 of Rana kukunoris. Taxonomy (NCBI): domain Eukaryota; kingdom Metazoa; phylum Chordata; class Amphibia; order Anura; family Ranidae; genus Rana; species Rana kukunoris. The sequence continues at coordinate 225,223,223 of CM056054.1, read as the reverse complement.
CAATTAACTAATTCCAAGTAACCAAAACTTTATTCATTAACATTTAACCCAAATAACTTTATTAACACCCGTCCAATTTGGTCTTTGACAGCAACCCCACTTAAACCTTTTTATTTTCCATTACACTGCGTTACCATTACCATATCCGGCCCCCAGCCGACTCCAGCTCGGAGACACCCACTTTTTACACCGCAGTGTACCAAAACCGTATTCCAGCAGGAAACCGTTCCACTGGAATAACACCATACGGGGGCCATCCCACCGATGAGCCCCCCCACCATTTCCATTCCATCTGTTAACTGCCACCATCAAAGACCAAAGGACACCGCCAACACTGTCATGACAACCTTTCTTCAGAACCTGAAAGAAAAGAAAACAGACACACAACACCAAAATACCACAAAACGGGAGGTTGGGTAGCACCCCCACGTAAACCTTTTTTTTTTTTTTTTCGTTACACTGCGTTATCATTACCATCTCCGGCCCCCAGCCGACTCCAGCTTGGAGACACCCCCTTTTTACCAGTGTACCATAACCATATTCCAGCGGACACCGTTCCACTGGAATAACACCATAAGGGGGGCCATCCCACCGATGAGCCCCCCCCACCATTTCCATTCCATCTGTTAACCGCTACCATCAAAGACCGAAGGACACCGCCAACACTGTCGTGATAACCCCTCCTCCGAATCTGAAAGAAAAGAAAACAAACGCACAACACCAAACATACCACAAAAACAGGTAGGGTGGGTGGGAAAAACCTGCCTCCCAGCGTGCTACACTTCCTTGAATGTCCCACGTGTGCCCCCGCCCCCCTTTATAAAGGGGGTTCCTCCTACCCAGTCACCAGACCTCCTACAGCCACTCCCCTGAAAGCACCTCCTTCCTTCCTTAACCCTTTTGTTGCACTACTTCTCACACAGTCATGCCCAGCCCTCCGTTATTTGTCTTTTTTGTCATGTCACTCCGGGCTTTCCTTTCTCCTTGTCTGTCTATCCACCTGCAAGGTGATTGATTGTGGCCAGATTCTGGGTGGAGACTAAACCTGATATAAGCCAGCCAAGCCTTCAGTCTCATGCTTGTGATAGAGTGTGATAGATTGTGTAATGCCTGATCAAGCTGCCTGTTTGTCTGCCCTGTTCTGCTAGATTGGATTTCTCTGTGTACGACCTCAGATGGGATATCGGACTATTTTCTGAACTGTGCCTGCTTTTTACCTGGACAGTCATTGAACCACCCTGCCTGTCTGCCAACCGCAAGTACCTGTTTGGTTTGCTCAGTCTGCGCTTGCCCTGGCATGGTAGCCAGGCACTATAGCATTGCGTATACGTCCTGGGGGCAACCAAGTAGGCCTGCTTGTCTTATGTGAAAGGGGGCTGCTATAGGTGAACAACACAGTAGCCAGCTATATTGTCTGACCACCTGTGTTAGGGGTTATGTCGCGTACACACGATCGGTCAATCTGATGAGAACAGTCTGATGGACCGTTTTCATCAGACCAAACCGATCGTGTGTGGGCCCCATCGGTTATTCATCCATCGGTAAAAAACCTGTGCATGCTCAGAATCAAGTCGACGCATGCTTGGAAGCATTGAACTTCATTTTTTTCAGCACGTCGTTGTGTTTTACGTCACCGCGTTCTGACACGATCGTTTTTTTTTAACCGATGGTGTGTAGGCGCGACTGACCATCAGTCAGCTTCATCGGATAACTGATGGAAAAATCCATCAGACCGTTCTCATGTGCACAGGGCATAAGCGTGACAGTTGGGAGGTATGTGATTAGTAGGCTAGGAACTTAGTGGGTCACCAGTTATGCAATTGATAATATTTTTATTATTACTATTAGATCTCTTTCACGTATTGATCCGCTCCGTTAGCCCGTTTGCTCAACGGGGATTCCTCCGTGAAATCCCTGCTGAGCTGTCGGCGGACAGGGCTGTCCCCGCACACTGTGCAGGGACCGCCCTGTCTTTCCTCCGCTCTCCCCTATGGGGAATCGGATGAATACGGACCGTCTGTCCGTATTCATCCGATCTGATCCGCCAGACGGATTTTCTTCCGTCCGAAAAAAACGGATCTTGACGGAGGCGGATGATTACAGACGTTAGCGGATACTCATCCGCTAACGTCTGCGATCCCATAGGGAAGCATTGTGAGTCCGTAAACAAACTTATGAAAAGGGTGAAAGGGCCCTTATATCAAAACCTACAGAACAGTAATGTAAACAGGTCTGAAATATAAAACATTGTTCTACTTACATTTTGTACTTGACCAAATTTACCAACAGGACATTCAGAAATGTATATCTCCTTTGACTCAACTAAGTGCAGGACCTCATTAGTTTGCAGTCAACTTTTCTATTATTATTTTATCAAAACAAGTTTTAAGTGCCCAATTGAAGTCACAGAAGTAGATGTTCAGTCAGACGGATATTTCCTAGTTTAACCCTCACTTTTCTTACGTTAGGTGTCTAAATAACTGTAGGTTCCCACTTGTGCAACCTGTGTTCTGTGGGTTTATTTCAATGGGTGGTCCTACCCACAGAAATGCAAGGAAAAACGTCCCTGATTATTTTATTAAAGTGGATGTAAACCCCAATTTTTTTATTTTTATGTCACAATGTAGAGTGTAAGATTTCCTATTATCTGTGCCCAGTCTTGCCACACAGAGTTAAACCAGCACTGAGCAATCCTCTTTTTATTGATCAGTGAAATAAAACAGACTTCCAGATAAAGACCAAAGTCCTTGCTTGAGTGACAGGTTATTTACATATCTCTTGCACTAGCTTGCAGACATGCACAGCTTCTTGTCTATGTATATTCTGATGGCTGTTCACACTGAACTGTGGATCACCCCATATTTTGGAAACATTTAATCAAAACACAGGAAAGACAGCTAATCCTGCGAGAGCTGGAGGGAAGAGGAGAGGATGAGAGGGGAGGGGGATGTGAATTGTGCACTTTACAGAAACTGTGCATGTCTGCAAGCTAGTGCACGAGATATGTAAATAACCTGTCACTCAAGCAAGAACTTTGGTCTTCATCTGGAAGTCTGTTTTATTTCACTGAACAATAAAAAGAGGATTGCTCAGCGCTGGATTAACTCTGTGTGGCAAGACTGGGCACAGATGATAGGAAATCGTATTCTCTACATTGTGACATCAAAAAAATAAATAAACATTTTGAGATTGACATCCACTTTAAAATAACACCGCACTGAGCCACATGGTGCCGCAGTATTAAGAATTATTGACACCCCTGTGCATCTGCTAAAGAGCAGCTCGGTTTGTCTGTGTGTCGGTAACATGTGCAATGTTGCAAGCGTTCCCGACTTCCACAATTGTGAACCTAGGCTAAGGCTGTGCAGGTTATTAGACACCAGACTAAAGCTGGCCATACATGGGTCAGTTTTTTTTGTTCAACCGGCGGGTGCAGTGCCTTTGAGACATCCCCGCCGTCAGAATACACAGATCAGCACTGCAGTCTATAGCCCTCCTGCTCTGATTAAAGCGGAGTTCCACCCAAAAATTTAACTTTCGCTTTTCGAGAATCCTCCCCCCTCCTGTGTCACATTTCAGGGGGAGCAGATACCTGTCTAATATAGGTAGTTGGGGGGCGGGAACAGGTTCGATAGTGTGAATCAGGCCAAGGTGTGTGGCTGTTACTCAGCTCTGCCAGCACAGAGAACTGGAGGGTAGTAAGCAAAATTTTCACTGAGAAAAAGGGGCATTTTGTAAAAAGAATCAGCCATCTATTGGGATTTAAGGAAAAGTATTGTCAGCCATAATTTACATATAAATGTAACAGGGATCAGTAATATTTTCCATGTGTATAATAAGTGATGCAATAATTTATTATTTTCTCATTACCTTTGCATTTTCTGCTTACTGCTTTGCTGTGCTTTCCCATAGTTGTGCTTTACTGCACCTTCTCACAATAGAATTTCTGAAGTCAGTTTCTTTCTTTAAAAAAATACTGAAAATGTAAGTTAAAGAGGTACTTCGCCCTCCCCTCTATTATTTTTTTCTCCCCCCCCCCCCTCCCACTGCTTACCTGATGCTGAGATGGCCGCAGTTGAGGAACTCACCCACAGAGGATCCAGCATTGTCCTGCTGAGATCCTCTTCTCTGCAGCCACCACTGGGTCCCACGCCACCACGTTTCTTTATAACAGTGGTCTCCAGATGTGGCCCTTTGCTTTCTTTTGTCTGGCCCTTGGGGCACTATTTCATCCACTGATATTTAACAGTGGTACATAATTCCCCCCACTGACACCAATGAAGGGGCACAATCTCTCCCAATGACGCCAACAATGGGGCACAATTCTTCCCAACAACACCAAAGATACCAAGGATGGGGAACAAATTGTCCCACTTACACCAAAGATGGGTCATTGCTTTTTTCCACTGACATCGGGACCTTTTCTACACCCAATGGCCAAAGTCCGGCCCACCTTATGTCTGAAGGACCATAAACTGTCCGTTTGTTTCGAAAGTTTGGAGATCACTGCTTTATAACATCATCAGGAGGCTGCGTTGGCTTTTTTAGGTTCTGGAGCAGCCTACCGATGACACACTGCTAGGCCTGCCTCCCTCCTTCATTAGTAAATGGGCTGACGTTCCGGTGCCTCCTGGGGTATGAATGTCACATATCCCAGGAGGTGTCGGGGGCATTGTCGTCTTGGCCTAGACGAATGACTGAAGATGAAGGGGCGGGTCAAATCTTAATAAAAAATTTATAAAAAACAGTAAACAAAAAAAAAAAGAACAATATATGTGCAGTGGAAGGTGGGTGGGATGTAGAGGAGCTAAGTCAAATAAATGGGTGAAGATCCGCTTTACAATAAGTAAGTGTGTACATATTTAAGGTGGCCATAGGTGGATCTAAATTTGGCCAGTTCAGTAGGGACCGGCCAAAATTGTATAAATCTATGGCCATTCCCATTGTTGGTAAATTTCTGTTCGATCATCGCTGCAGCCAGTCAGCTGCAGCTCTGATCAGTGTCAGCAAAAGGGATAAACCTTAGTACAAGTGGGTGCACCCTCCAGAAACAACAGCTTTCAGCTATTCATGGAGTGTTACAGGTTGCCAGGAGCAAGGCTGGACAGAGTACCCATGCCCCCACCCGCTCCTAAATGCTGGCGTCTCATGCACCATGGCTAAACGCCCAGTATGCCTAAGGGCCTAACAACATACCTCCCAACTTTTTGAGAGGGGAATGAGGGGACACCTGTCAGCAAAAGTATGCAGGCATAAGACACACCCATTGCCACACCCCCTTAATAGAGAATCGTACAAAAAACAAGCTTGGTTAAACCCACAAGTGCTTTTTTTTTACCACTACCATCCCTTTATATTGGCTTTCGGAATTTACAAATGCAGCAATTTAGAAATCTGATGAAAGGTTTAGTGCTGGAAAACACTTTTTGATAAATAAAAAGTGCATTTTATATACAACTATACAGATCAGACCAGAATGAGGGACAAATAAGGAGGAAAAAGGGACAGAGGGACAATGCTCCAAATCAGTTCCAATTGTTTGTCAATGGCAGGGTGATCAATCAATGAAGAGTTGAATTCCAATTTTGCTGGTCTTGGCTGTGGCCTTTGATTTTCTCACCTCCATCTCACATCTGTGACCGGTCTCATATGAAGTAATGATCTGTATTGAAGTTAAACTGTTCTACTTTTTTTCGCCTTGTCTTGTTAACTGATGATTTATTTGTCTTTGGTCACCTCTTATAGGACCAACGATAAGGCCCTGTACATGGAATTGGCTTCGTAATACGGATTTGTGAAGAACAATCACACCTGGATATACAATCCGTATCTCCTCTTGGGGACATGACCGCCACTATGCAAACCCTTCCCTTCAAGCAGTTTGCTCCGGAGGATTGGCCACCACAATGCGAGCAGGAGATCGAGAGGAGGTACCAGGTGGTGCCCTCTGTGGTCTGTGCCATGTGCTGCCTTTTTGGGATCATCTACTGCTTCTTTGGTGAGTATGTCTGGAGAAACTGACCATCACTTTACATTGCAATATATTTATTTGTCATACATACTGTATATCAGCATATCGTCAATCAAATAGCTTGTATCTTAACAGTATGTTCAATAGGGCCGCCATCAGGGGGGTACAGGCAGTACACCTGTAAGGGACCCGGAGGTCCCCAGGGGCCCAGATGGCAAACCCCCCTTTTTTTTGGAGGGGCCCAGAGATCCCCAGTGCCCCGGATGCCCCTTTTTATAAAAAAAAAATGGGCCAGATTCAGGTACAATTGCCCTGGCACAGAGTATCAGAGATACACTACACCGCCGTATTTTACCTGGCTCTAAGACGAATTCAGGTAGATTTCGGCCCGTAAGGTACGTCGGTGTAGTGTATTTCTCGCGGCGGAATCGAAATACGCGATTAGGGGGCGTGAAGCATTTAAATTAGGCGCGTCCCCGCGGCGATCGAACTGCGCATGCTCCGTTCAAAATTTTGCTCGAAATTACGTTGTTACGTCATTTTTTTTTTGGAGTAGCGTCATTTACGTACATTCCTATTCCCGGACGACTTAAGCAAAAACAAAAATTTTTTTTTGAAATTCGACGCGGGAACGGCGGCCATACTTAACATGGGCTGTCTAACTATAGACCAGATTTTAGCTTCCCTAACTTTACGCAGAAAAAATATGACTACAGATGCCGTAAGAGAATGCGACGGACGATCGTAACTTCGTAGATCGCTGGAAAAAGCGAATTTGCATACCCCAACGCGGAAAACGACGCGAACTCCACCCAGCGGCCGGAAAAAGATTGCAGCGTAGATCCGACGGCGTACGAAGATGTAAGCCTGTCGTATCGAAGCCCGAAGCCGCCGTATCATGGTTTGAGGATTTAAACTAATGATACGACGTGGGTAATGGCTCTGTGAATCTGGCCCAATGTTTTAAATTTTTTATATATATATATATATTTTTTTATTAAAGGGCACAGAGGTCCCCAGGGGCCCAGAGGTCCCCAGGGCCCCGGCTTGCAAATTGAATTTTTTTAATATTTGTTTTTATTAAAGGGCCCAGAGGTCCACAGGGGCCCAGGGTCCCAGATGGCAACCCCCCCTTTTTTTATAATAAAAAAAAAATTATATCTTTTTTATTTCTTTTTTCTTAAAGAGCCCGGAGGTCCCTAGGGCCCCAGATGGCTGCCCCCCCCCCTTTTTTTATATATATATTTATATATATATATATATATATATATATATGTTTCGTAAGGGGCCCAGAGGTCCCGAGGACAACCCCCGCTTCTCAATTTTGTCAAAATATTAGCAGCAGCCCCCCCCCCCACCGCTTCTCAGTTCACCGCCCCCCCACTTCTTAATTCTCTCAGCCCCCCGCTTCTCAATTTGAGGCAGCGGCACCCCCCACCGGATTCTCTGCTCTAGGGGGCCATGTCTGAAGTTGTATAAGGGGCCCCATGATTCCTGATGGTGGCCCTGATGTTCAAGCACCATTAATGTTAAATGATGATGACTGTTTGGCAATATTAGCTAATCCAGGGATCTCCAAATGTTCTAAACAATGGGCCAGTTTACTGTCCTTCAGACTTTAGTGGGGCTGGACTGTGGGCAGTGGGAGTAAAAAATGCCCCAGCATTAGTGGGAGTAACTAATGCCTCACACTTGGTGGTCAGTGGGAGCAAAAAAAGTTACAGTATATTGTTCTTGTGGTCAATAAGGGGAGAAATAATGCTCCATTTTTGGTATTGTAGCCCTGACCCCAGAAGAGCTGATGGTGAACTTCAGGGTCAGGAAGAGCTGGCATCCATTCTCACAGTGTGGGTCACTAGGCATAGTAGGTAGGTGCAGAGTAGTGTAGATTAAGTTGGGCGTTGAAACTCACAAAAATAGAACAGTATATTGATTGTATAGCTCCGGACGCCTTAAAGCTGAACTGCGCCTGAACGAGCTGTTTCCCTGAACTTGCAGGTTGACTTTAACACAGATCTGTTCACATACCAAACTTGGTATCCCCGTTGTGTAGGACCTGGCCTCCATCTCACAGCCTCCCATTGTAGATTCTGCTGGGTTCCTTACTTTGCTCTTCAGCCCAATGACAACTCTCTTGCAAGCATCACCCCCGCTATCCCGCTGGGTCCCTGGCTTGACTCCCACTGAGACTTCCCAACTTCTTCACCGTTCCCGGTGAATTAGGCTGCTCTGGTGCTCTCTTAGATTCTGAACTCTGGCCTATAATAACAAGAACGTTGTTCCTTAATGGTGAAGTTTCCTCTTTACCTCTGACCTTGGTTCAAGCTTGACCTCTGGCGACAGGTTGTCCTCCATTAGCAACTCTGTCCCTTCACCTCCAACAAAGAGGGGTTCTCCGTCTGGTAGAACCCATGCAACTTGGTTAGACTTCCGACATGGAGCCCCAACCTTACGCTGCTCCTTCTTATCCTTGGTAGGCCTCCTGCCGCGTACACACAACCATTTTTAATGGTCTAGAAAAAAATACATTTTTTTTCAACCCAATTATTGTTAAACTGGCCTTGCCTACACACGATCGTGAAAAAAAAATGCTCTAGCAAAGCAGGGTGACGTACAACACGTACGACGGCACTATAAAGGAGAAGTTCCATGTGGATAGCGCCACCCTTGGGGCTGCTTTTGCTGATTTTGTGTTAGTAAAAGACGATTTGCGCTTTTCAGTCTGTTACAGCGTGATGAATGTGCTTACTCCATTACGAACGCTAGTTTTACCAGAACGAGCGCTCCCGTCTCATAACTTGCTTCTGAGCATGCACGTTTTTTGACGTTGTTAAAGCCCACACACGACCATTTTTTACAACGTTGAAAATGTCGCGAAAAATTAGAGCAAGTTCTAAATTTTTAATGCCCATTTTTTACGTCGTGAAAAATGCTTCGGAGCCTACATTTAGGGCCAGATTCTCATAGAATTTCGCTTGCGTATCGTAAGCCATTTACACTACGCCGCCGCATCGTACTAGAGCAAGTGCCGTATTCTCTAACCATTTGCTCCGTAGTGAAAATGACACGGCTTGTATTTAAATGAAGCGTGCCCCCGCGTCGAACGAACTGCGCATGCGCCGGCCGGGGAAAAAGCCCAGTGCGCATGATCCAGCTCACGTCGGAAAGCGTAGTTGAAACCAATGTCAAAACGACGTGAGCGTCACTACGCAATGCCCCTATTCTCGAACGAGTTAGTAAAACGACGTAAGCGACGGAAAAAGCCGTCGCTGACCCGACGCCATACTTAACATGGCATCCGACGGAACTTCGTAAGGTTACTCCACATAGAAGCTGGGGTAACCTTACGTGGACGAAAACGACGTACGCGACGACGGGGCGGCGTAAAAGCGATCGGGAATCGGCGTAGTAGCCTCATTTGCATACGCAAATGAGAAAACAACGTAAAGGCCACCTAGTGGCCGGAGTTGTCATTACAACTACAATCCGCAAGTGTAATGGTTTTACACTTGTCAGATGTTGAAGCGTATCTATGCCAAAGTGATGCTAAGCATCACGCGCATAGATACGAGGCAAAAAAAACGGCGATACGACGGGGTATCTGAGATACTTCGTCGTATCGCCGCTGAGAAACTGGCCCTTAATGTTTTACGTTTTTAATGACATTAAAAAAAAAATTGCATTTTTTACATCCCGAAAACCGGTCATGTTTACACGACATAAGACTGCCTAGCAACCAGGGAACTCCCAGATAGGCCTCAGGCTTCTGGCTTTCAACACATGTCCACCCAGACAGCTGACCAGGGGGCACTGGACCCCAATCACCCGACTCCTCCCCAATAAATAGGCTCTCCCAGCAGGCTATGGGGCCAAAGAAAACCCCTGCCAATTGGCTAGAGCAACCTATCCACTCATATTCCAAGTTCATATGCATCTTATCGTTCCAATGCCATAGGTGACAATGCCACCCAGTGGTAGATAGGAGACGTGCATCAAACACAGAGTTAGGCAAGGAATCAGAAGATCCCCTAACAATTGGCCAGGTTAATTACCACCTAGCAAACTAGATTTGACAACATCCCTGTTCAAGACCAGGGTGCTACAGTATTAATAGTGCCCCATCATTGGTGTCAGTGGGAGGAATAGCACCTTATCGTTGGTGTTTGTGGGAGGAATAGTGTCCGATCTTTAATATAAGTGAGAGGGATAGTGCCCCATTGTTGGTGTCAGTGGAAGGAATGATGCCCCATCAGTGGCAGTAGGAGGAATAATGTCCCATCAGTGTCAGTGGGAGGAATAGTGCCCCATCATTGATATCGGTAGGAAGAAAAGTGCCCCATCTTTGGTGTAAGTGAAAAAAAGATTGTTTCATAATTATTTCAGAGAGAGAAATAATGCTCCATCGTTGGTGTCAGTAAAAGGAAAATGCCCCATCGTTGGCGTCAGTAAAAGAAAAAATGCCCTTGGGGTCAGTGGGAGTGGGCTTCAGGATATTATTGAAGGATCAAATTTAAAGTATTAGGGTAAGAGTGAGGATTTTGTTTTAGGGTTGTGTTATGCGATACATTTCTAAAGTTAAGTTATATGATAAAAGTAAAGTTTTAGGATCTAGGTTAACCGCTTTCCGACTGCGCCAAGTAGATTCACGTCATCAGAATGACACGGCTGCGCAAAGTAATGTACCTGTACGTTACTTTGAATTTCTCACCATGCACCTGCCGCAAGCTCCGTAACCTCCATCGTTGATATCAGTGGGAAGAATAGTGCCCCATCTTAGGTGTAAGTGAGAAAAATAGTGTTCCATAATTTTACAATAATGCCCCTTTCACACTTATACGACTTGTCCCACGATTTGTGATGGCAAAGTAGCATGACAAGTCGTTTCCCATGATTTCCAATGACAACCATTCATATTAGTACGACTTCAAGTCGTTCCGATTTCAAAGTAGTCCCTACACTACTTTGGTCCGATTTTGGTGCCACTTACACAGGCATTCCCTGAAATGTCGGCAAAATCACAGCCACGAATCGCGACACGGATAGTGGTAAAATCGCGCTACTTTGAAGTCGCAGTAGTGTGAAAGGGGCCTAAGTTGGACTAAAGTTACAGGGCAAAGTCGGATCGGAAGTCATACTACTTTGATGTTGGAGCAGTGTGAACATAGCCTCAGTTCACACAAGCCCGACTCCAAAGTCATGTGACTTTCAAGTGCAACTTTGGAGTTGCAACTTTGATGAGACTTTTGTGTTCTGTGGCATTAAAGTCATATGTAAGTGACAGTCGGACCAAAGTAGTGCAGGAACCAGTCGGACCAACTTGTGTAGTACCAGTTAAGACAACTCTCATAGGGAAACATTGAATTTCACATGTCATCCGACTTGGGATCTCCCAATGTCATATCAGTGTGATAGAGCCTGACGAAGAGGCACGCATGCCTCGAACGCGTGCACCGCCCCGTGATTCATCCCGGAAGTGACGTCGCGCTGTTTTGCGCTCCAGGGCTGCGTTCCACAGACCGGACAAGGAAACCACACGGCTCACCCGCTTCTCTCCCCCGGTGAATCAGCACCGAATTCCATCTAGGGACTTACATAGCGGTTGAAACCCCCACGGGCTGTGGAAACTGGACGCCGTGCCTGCAAAGAGAGCTGTCACCACTTCATCGCTCCAGCGGACCCCACGAACTGAGGATGTCTCCCACGGATGATACTGTATATTGATGCACTTTGACCCCCTGCAGTCTTGTGAGTACCCATCTCATAAGAATTGTATTATTGATCTATTTTAAATAAATTTCATACTACGCTTAGAGGGCGCCGCTTTTTTCCTTTTTTTTTTTTTCATATCAGTGTGAGCAGAGGGTTCTAACTAGGGTTGTCCCGATATCACTTTTTTAGGACCGACTACAAGTACCGATACTTTTTTTCAAGTAGTCGCCGATACCAAATACCGATACTGTTTTAAAATGTGTCCCCAAATGCAGCCATGTCCCCCACATATGCAGCCATGTCCCCCACATATGCAGCCATGTCCCCCACATATGCAGCCATGTCCCTCCAACCATGTCCCCCACATATGCAGCCATGTCCCCGCAGCCATGTCCCCCACATATGCAGCCATGTCCCCGCAGCCATGTCCCCCACATAAGCAGCCATGTCCCTCCAGCCATGTCCCCCACATATGCAGCCATGTCCCTCCAGTCATGTCCCCCACATATGCAGCCATGTCCCTCCAGCCATGTCCCCCACATATGCAGCCATTTCCCCTCAGCCATGTCCCCCACATATGCAGCCATTTCCCCTCAGCCATGTCCCCCACATATACAGCCATGTCCCTCCAGCCATGTCCCCCACATATGCAGCCATGTCCCTCCAGCCATGTCCCCCACATATGCAGCCATTTCCCCCCAGCCATGTCCCCCACATATGCAGCCATTTCCCCCCAGCCATGTCCCCCACATATGCAACCATGTCCCTCTAGCCATGTCCCCCACATATGCAGCCATGTCCCTCCAGCCATGTCCCCCACATATGCAACCATGTCCCTCCAGCCATGTCCCCCACATATGCAGCCATTTCCCCCCAGCCATGTCCCCCACATATGCAGCCATTTCCCCCCAGCCATGTCCCCCACATATGCAGCCATTTCCCCCCAGCCATGTCCCCCACATATGCAGCCATGTCCCTCCAGCCATGTCCCCCACATATGCAGCCATGTCCCTCCAGCCATGTCCCCCACATATGCAGCCATGTCCCCCCAGCCATGTCCTCCACATATGCAGCCATGTCCCTCCAGCCATGTCCCCCACATATGCAGCCATCTCCCTCCAGCCATGTCCCCCATACCTAGCCGCCGAAAGCCGCAGCCGTCGTACGGAGAACATCACAGCATTCATTTGAATAGCTGTTTTGCCCGCACATATAGACACCCCCCTTGCTCGGGATTGGACAGATCATGATCACCCATCCAATCTCGAGCAAGGGGGAGTGTCTGTACGCAGTGGGAACACTAGAGGTATTCAAATGAAAGCTGTGATGTTCCCACTGTTTAACCCATGCGGCGGCGGCTTTCGATGCGGCGGCTTTCGATGTGGCTTGGTTTGAGGTTTGAGAGCATTTTGGTTTGCAAGCAACTTTTTTTTTTTTAATTCTGACTCGGTTTGCGAGTGTTGACTGCAGTACCTCATTTGGCCTGAGGTACGGGGGCACAGGAGCAAAGAAAAGCCGAACATTGGCCTGCAATACCGAATTTGGCCTGAGGTACAGGGGCACAGGAAACGAGCCGAAGTGTCCTCGTGCCTTCTCAGTCATTTTTTGCGCTCTCTGGCGCCCCCCCCCCACCTCTGGCCGCATTCGTTATTGCATCCCATTGAAGTCAATGAGGAACAAATTATTTTCGTTTCCATTGACTTCAGTGGGAAAACTCGCTTTGATATGCGAGTACTTTGGATTATGAGCATTCTCCTGGAACGGATTATGCTCGTAATCCAAGGTTCAACTGTACTTATCTACACACATTCTAGACTAACAAAGATGGCAGCCCCAGAGGGGCAGCCCCCAATGGGGCCAAAGTTAAACTGGACTGAAATTCCTCATTACCTAAACCCTGGATAACAGTAAAACCTGGGAAAGCTAAAAAAATTAATATTCTGAATATACAGTACATGTTAGGAACAAGACTTTATTATATGCATCTACTAACAATATATAGCCTATAGATGCCTCTAATATTTGTATTCACTCAGTATTACAAAGAAATGATGGGTAATCCTATGTAGTGATGTCATTATCTGGACATGATTATGATTTCTGATTTTTATCCTATTGTCCCTTGCAGGTTACCGCTGCTTCAAGGCTGTCATGTTCTTGACAGGTCTGATGTTTGGCTCGGTGGTCATCTTCATGCTCTGCTATAAGGAACGGGTTCTGGACACCCAGCTGAGCGTGGAAGCCAGCGTTGGCATTGGCCTGGGCATCGGTGTCCTTTGTGGACTGGTAACCATGCTGGTGAGGAGCGTTGGACTGTTCATGGTGGGCTTGCTGCTAGGGCTGCTGCTTGCCATAGCAGGGCTAATCGTCATGGAACAGTTCTACCACCCGCGCACTGTCTGGGTTCCGGTGGCGCTTCTGCTCGGGATTGGGATGCTGTTTGCCGTGTTGACCTTACAGTGGCAGCGCTTCTTCACCACACTCTCCACTGCCGTCTTTGGCAGTGCCATCATGACTGTGACTGTGGATTACTTCATTGAGCTCTTTCTTCTGGTGCAGTACGTGTACCAGCGCATGAAGGTTGACCCTCCACAGCCCGTCTGCTGGTATAGCTGGGTCATCCTCGGGATCTGGCCTGTGCTCAGCTTACTGGGGGTACTCGTCCAGTGGAAAGTCACGGCAGAGGGATACTCACACACAGAAGGTAAGCTCAAGCTGTTAGTTACTAACTTATATACTGCATTGTATTGAACTGATGTGCATTCTCTTTAGCCCCCCCCCCCCCCCACACATATACACAGGGCTGGACTGGGACAACAATTTGGCCCTGGACTTCATCCAGACTGGCCCACTTTGACAGGTCTCTCCCATCGCGGCCGGACAACTCCTGCACCCCCCGGCCACCCAAGCCCCCTCTCCCCCTTCACTAGCCACTAGCCGTTCTACTTTATTCACCCGGGGCAAAGAATCCGTTCGGTGCCCCCTCCTTATGGGAGAGGATTAGGCAGAAGTAAGAAACTCCCAGGCCATAGCTGTTGAGTCAGCTGTCTGTCCCCTCCCCCATGCTCCTCTGTCATTCCCCCCTGCTCCTCTGGTCCTTCCCCTGCTTCTCTGTTTCCCCCCAGGTAAGTGCTGCAGAGAGGGAGAGACAGAGGAGCGGAGGGGGGGCGGCGGTCTGCTGTCTCTGAAACCGGCCCACTGAGCCATCGGCCCACCGGATAAACTCCCTGTAGTCCCAATGGCTAGTCCATCCCTGCATATACACACTATTCAATGGTTTGTAACCAGCTAGCCGTCTCCCATCTATACCAGTGGCAGAGAAGCAAGAAAATTAGGTGTAATGTAAGATAAACACACAAAACATACATTATGTGGCCAAAAGTTTGAGGAAACGTGACCATCCTATACAGCTAAAGGTATGTGGACACCCCTACAAATAAATGAGTTCAGATGTTTCCAATGAGGAGTACTGGTAATGTTAGAGCATACAAAGACATTGGCCCGGGATCACATACCTGGGCGCATCTTTATGCCGGCATAGCGTATCTTCTTTATGCTACGCCGGCGCAAGGTTGAGAGGCAAGTATGGAATTCACAAAGAAAATGCTCCCAACATTGCGCCGGCGTAGCGTATAGTCGTATGCGTAAGCCGACGTAAGTCAAAGTAGGTGGAAGTGGGCGTGTAACATTTAAATGAAGCGTGACCCCATGCAAATGATGGGCTGAGCTTCAAACAAGTACAAAAAACGAACGGCGCATGCATCGTATCTTGGACGCATTCCAGTGGGCATGCTCACAGTCACGTCAAAATAACTTCCTAAGATACGTCAAAACATTGCCCACGACGTGAACGTAACCTACGCCCAGCCCTATTCACGTACTACGTAAACGACGTAAAAATCGACGGCGTTCGTTCCCTGGTCCATACCTTTCCATGGGTTGCGCCTCCTATATGAGGAATAACTTTACGCCGGACGTAACCCTTACGCAAATCGCTTAAAACATGCGCCGGGCGCAAGTACGTTTGTGTATCAACGTATCTTACCCATTTGCATATTTAAAATGGGAACGCCAAATGTGTCCAGCGTAACTATGTGCCCACGATACGCCGGCGTAGGCAAGTTACGTTGGGCGGCTGAAGCCTATTTTTTCGACATATCTAGCTTGGGGAATTGGCGCAGGGATATGGCGGCGCACATTTGTACTTAAGACAGCGTATCTCGAGATACGTCGGCGTAAGTCCTACGTGAATCCGGGCCAATTGTAGGCAATTGTGTACGTCAGATCTTCTGTACCAGCATAACTACAAACAACCTCGGTAAAGACATCGATTGATGAGTTTAGTGTTGAGGAACTCAAGGGGCCTCAACCCTACCCTACCGGAAAGCTTTGGGATGTATTTTAGCACCAGTTGGTAGACGGTCCTCTCATCTAACACCAATGCCTAACCTCACAAATGATTTTTAGCTAAATAGGCACAAATTCCCATATATACCCTCCAAAAGCTTATAAAAAGCCTTCCTAGAAGACTGGAGGCTGTATAGCCGCAATAGGGAGATCAACTCAGCCTGTTGTCAAACAAGAAAGAAACCCCTTAAGGTGGACTTTTGAGGCACAATTTGTATAGTATAAGTATAAAGAGTATTATGGGTACAAAAAAGTTTATCTAAAGTATTATTACATAAAAACAACATATACAGTACAATACGGAATATTCTACATGTTTACAACATTATCGTCATGTATTCACATAGCCAAGTATAGTCCTCCTGCACCCTACGTGTTTCGGAGTATATCTCCTCCTTCAGGAGTGTAAATTAGTAGAGGAGACTTGTTTTACAAATCTATAATTTGAGACAGAGGTAAATTAGTAAGCATCTATTTTTGCAAGGAAGTTTTACCAAAAAACATAAATATACACTTTCACATATAGCGATAGTGTTTAATTTTACATTCCATTCATTAAAAACAGATAAAGATTCTCGAGAGGCTGCGTTCTGACTCCCCACTCTGATTGATCCTAAATGGATTTATTAATAGAGAATTTGTCATGTATCAATATCTGTCCCCTAGGGGGCAACTACCACATCTGCAGTGTGGGGAGATTTTTGGTAGTCGCCCCCTGGGGGACAGATATTGATACATGACAAATTCTCTATAAATATATCCATTGAAGATTGTTCAGTCAGAGTGGGGAGTCAGAATGCAGCCTCTCGAGAATCTTTCTCTGTTTTTAATGAATGGAATGTAAAATTCAACACTATCGCTATACAGTGCCTTGCGAAAGTATTCGGCCCCCTTGAACTTTGCGACCTTTTGCCACATTTCAGGCTTCAAACATAAAGATATAAAACTGTGTGAAGAATCAACAACAAGTGGGACACAATCATGAAGTGGAACGAAATTTATTGTATATTTTAAACTTTTTTAACAAATAAAAAACTGAAAAATTGGGCGTGAAAAATTATTCAGCCCCTTTACTTTCAGTGCAGCAAACTCTCTCCAGAAGTTCAGTGAAGATCTCTGAATGATCCAATGTTGACCTAAATGACTAATGATGATAAATAGAATCCACCTGTGTGTAATCAAGTCTCCGTATAATTGCACCTGCACTGTGATAGTCTCAGAGGTTCGTTTAAAGCTCAGAGACCATCATGAAGAACAAGGAACACATCAGGCAGGTCCGAGATACTGTTGTGGAGAAGTTTAAAGCCAGATTTGGATAAAAAAAATATTTCCCAAGCTTTAAACATCCCAAGGAGCACTGTGCAAGCGATAATATTAAAATGGAAGGCGTATCAGACCACTGCAAATCTACGAAGACCTGGCCGTCCCTCTAAACTTTCAGCTCATACAAGGAGAAGACTGATCAGAGATGCAGCCAAGAGGCCCATGATCACTCTGGATGAACTGCAGAGATCTACAGCTGAGGTGGGAGACTCTGTCTATAGGACAACAATCAGTCGTATACTGCACAAATCTGGCCTTTAGGGAAGAGTGGCAAGAAGAAAGCCATTTCTTAAAGATATCCATAAAAAGTGTCGTTTAAAGTTTGCCACAAGCCACCTGGGAGACACACCAAACATGTGGAAGAAGGTGCTCTGGCCAGATGAAACCAAAATCCAACTTTTTGGCAACAGTGCAAAACGTTATGTTTGGCGTAAAAGCAACACAGCTCATCACCCTGAACACACCATCCCCACTGTGAAACATGGTGGTGGCAGCATCATGGTTTGGACCTGCTTTTCCTTTAGCAGGGACAGGGAAGATGGTTAAAATTGATGGGAAGATGGATGGAGCCAAATACAGGACCATTCTGGAAGAAAACCTGATAGAGTCTGCAAAAGACCTGAGACTAGGACGGAGATTTGTCTTCCAACAAGACAATGATCCAAAACATAAAGCAAAATCTACAATGGAATGGTTCACAAATAAACATATCCAGGTGTTAGAATGGCCAAGTCAAAGTCCAGACCTGAATCCAATCGAGAATCTGTGGAAAGAACTGAAAACTGCTGTTGACAAACGCTCTCCATCCAACCTCACTGAGCTCGAGCTGTTTTGCAAGGAGGAATGGGCAAAAATTTCCGTCTCTCGATGTGCAAAACTGATAGAGACATACCCCAAGCGACTTACAGCTGTAATCGCAGCAAAAGGTGGCGCTACAAAGTATTAACTTAAAACGAATAATTTTGCACGCCCAATTTTTTCAGTTTTTTATTTGTTAAAAATGTTCGAAATATCCAATAAATTTCGTTCCACTTCACGATTGTGTCCCACTTGTTGTTGATTCTTCACAAAAAATTTTGAAGCCTGAAATGTGGCAAAAGGTCGCAAAGTTCAAGGGGGCCAAATACTTTTGCAAGGCACTGTATGTGGAAGTGTATATTGATGGACATATTTTTTGGTAAGAGCCGGTTCACACAGGGGCAACACGACTCCCAGCACGACTTTGGGAAGCAACTTGGACACGACTTGAGTGAATCATCAGGCAACTTACCAGGCAACTTCAAGTTGCCTCCAGGACAATACAAGGCAACTTCAAGTTGCCATCAGGACAGGAGGGTTTACAGCGGCCAATCAAACAACAATCAGCTCTGTGGGAGGGAGGGGGAGGGAGGGGTTTGCCTGAGAAATGTATGTTATATTCCTGTATTGTTGCTTCAGTTAAGACAGTGATCTGACTTCTGAGGCAACTTCCATTGAAATAAATGGGTACAAGTTGCCTAGAAGTCGGATTGAAGTAGTACAGGAACCTTTTCTGAAGTCGGAGCAACTTCAGTAGTGTACATTAAGAGCCGGTTCACACTGGGGTGTCACGATTTCGGGGGCGACTCGACAAGGATTCCTGAAGACGACTTCAGAGACGACTTACAAAATTACTTCTGTATAGAAGTCAATGCAAGTCCCCCGAGTCACCCCCGAAGTCGTACAAGAATCTTTTTCTAAGTACTTGCGTCGCTCCTATTAGAACGGTTCTATTGAATAGAATAGGACACGACTTGTGAGACGGCTGAGTCGGCTGACGAGTCGCCCCAGTGTGAACCGGCTCTTAAGCCACGTACACACGATCAGTCCATCCGATGAGAACGGTCCGAAGAAGCTGACTGATGGTCTGATGTGCCTACACACCATTGGTTAAAAAAACGATCGTGTCAGAACGCAGTAAAACACAGCGACGTGCTGAAAAAAACGAAGTTCAATGCTTCCAAGCATGCGTCGACTTGATTCTGAGCATGTGCGGCTTTTTAACCAATGCTTTTGCATACTAACTCTAAAAGTTCTATGCAAAAATAGATGCTTACTAATATACCTCTGTCTCAAATTACAGATTTGTAAAACAATTCTCCTCTACTAATTTACACCCCTAAAGAAGGAGATATACTCCGAAATGCATAGAGTACTATACTTGGCTATGTGAATACATGACGATAATGTTGTAAACATGTAGTAATTCTATATGTTGTTTGTTATGTAATAATACTTTAAATAAACTTTTTTGTACTCATAATACTCTTTATACTTATATTATACAAATTGTGCCTCAAAAGTCCACCTTGGGGGGTTTCTTTTTTTTTTTTTATGTCACAATGTAGAGTATACGATTTCCTATCATCTGTGCCCAGTCTTGCCATACAGAGTTAATCCAGATCTGAGAAATCCTCTTTTAATGTTCAGTGAAAATGAACAGAATTCCAGATAAAAACCTGCCTAAATAAAAAGTCTGTTTTGTCTCTTCTTGCTTTGAGTGAGAGGTTATTTACATATCTAGCTTGGACATGTTTATCATATGTTATGTTATGTTTATCATAACATGAGGTGATTCACAGTATAAAAAGTGAGAAATCCACCCCTCCCCCACATAACACATCCTGGTAATATACAATGAACTTTGGATCACCTCGTGTTATGATAAACATAACATATGATAAACATGTCCAAGCTAGATATGTAAATAACTTTTCACTCAAAGCAAAAAGAGAGAAAACGGACTTTATAATTTGGCAAGTTTTTATCTGGAATTCTGTTAATTCTCACTGAACATTAAAAGAGGATTACTCAGCGCTGGATTAACTCTGTTTGGCAAGACTGGGCACAGATGATAGGAAATCTTATACTCTACATTGTGACATCCACTTTAAATACTGGATGTGGCACTTAACATGCATATATTTACCAACTCCCCTTGTAACTCAGCTTGTTGGAGCAACCCAGTCCAAAACCCAATTGGACTGGGTTTTTGACTGGGCTGTCCAACAAGCTCATACAGATGTGATAGACACATTTGACCATATATTGTATGGAAACTGTGGTATCTAGCAAAATATGTAATTCTGTTCAGCCAGTCTTGTATTACACACATCCCTCGTATAAAAACTGTAGCCGTATATGTCACCTACCTGCCTCGAGTCCGGATAGCAAGCAATTGTGCTGCAAGTTTGAAAATGACTTGCTAAGCCAGACTTGCCAGGCTTTACAAGTTTGTTGCACACTTGCAGCAAGTTCGCATTGCATTACTCAAAATCCAATTTCTTTGCAAACATTGTGCAAGTCTGGTGCAATTTTTGGCTCAGTTATGTTGTGCAATAGTCATCCCACCACAGGGGTCACTGTGGCCGAATTGTCATGCTGTAGACTTGCCACCAAAATTTGCTACAAATTAGAAAAGTGTCAACTAGAACTTGTGCTTCAAGTGCTCTGCAAGTGTACAACTTGCCAGTGAAAATGTGAAAAAGTTAACAGACTTACAATTTAACACTACCACAAATTTGTGGCAAGTTATCCTTGCTAATCTAGGAGCCTCCTCACTGAATAAGCATCATAATGCTGCCTATCATATAGGTCTGCCTAAGCACCTCCCAGCCAGCTTGTGCTGCCTAAAATATGTTAGGAGGATAGCTATAACCACTTCAAGAGGCTTTGTTCATTGAAAGCTGTGGGGTTGTCACTGAGCATGGACAGAAAACATTCTTGGTAGCACAGAAGTTGGAGTTAAAACACTCTAATGTGGCTTGTATTGATTAGACAAACCCAACCCCTTGCACTGCTTACAGGCCAGCCTTGAATTCTTTGTGATTCCCTGAAATCAGCCCAGTGACAAGGCCCTGGAGTTCACTGAAATCCACCACCCACACCAAACAAGTTCAACTCCAGCCAAGGTTTATTGCAGTCAGAGCACACTACTCACTGCTACCCAACACTGTATCCTGGCCTAGGCCAACAAGGCCCAGGCCTAGGGTAGCACTTTGCAGGGGGGGCAGCAGGTAAAGATTCCCCACAGGCTTGCGCTACTGTTAGTGTAGCGCCAGTTTTATCAGGCGGAATGGGCTGAGAGACAAATTAGTCTAGTGCCCCCATAAAGCGGCCACACTACTTCCGGTATGCGGGCGGTCGGCATTCCACAATGTGGGGGAAGTGCTGCTTCTAATTTTGACTGTCCTATCATCCTGGACCACAACCCTTCCTCACTGTGCTATATGTTTTCTGCTGCACCATTGGCATGGTTGTAGCGTCTTGATCCTCTCTGTAAAATTATCATAAATTTGTGCTTAAAGTAGAACTATAGGCAACACTTTTTTTTTCATTTTGGATGGAGTAAGGGAGGGTTATAGCCCCTGTCAGTTTATTTTTTACCATCCCTGTCCCATTGCAGAGATTTCCCTTCACTTCCTGCCCCATAGCTAATCAGAAAGTGAGAGGAAATCTATGCAAATTAAGGGAATCCATCCCCCCCCCCCAGGCCCTCAGAACTAGTGTCCCCACTCAAAAATTTAAGAGCGGGTCTTAAACAGAAAGGGGTGTGGTCTTGACAAAAATGGGTGGGTCATATTTAAAATAGGGGGTTACGAGTTTAGTCAGGCCTAGGGCAGCACAAATCCTAAATACACCACTGCTGCTTCCCAAGGCTATGCCCCAAACATGTTTTGACCACAGCAGGGCTTAAACATTGGGACACGGATTTGAGTGGGGGTGAGCCGTTATGTATCATTCCAGTTGTTGGAATATATTGTTCATTTTGTGCAACAACTACATCAGCCAGTAAATGGCAGTGTTTGTAAGTTTGTAGCTGTATCTATGGTAAATTCTATATCTTTTCTCTGTAATAAATTTTCCTTTTTCCTGTCTGCAGTTAAGCAGCAAAGCCCATGTGGACTGTGCACTATCTGTTCTGTAGGGCTATATACAGAATTTCTATCAGGTTATGGGCCCAGACATAGCCCATTCACACAGCCAGAGAAAAGCTGAGACACCCAGTCACAGCCCGTTACAGCAAAAAAAGTGCAAGATACAACAACAGAAAAAAGTCTGCAACATAAATAAAAGAAATGGTCAGTAACACAGCTGCAACAAAGCTTTTATTTGAAAATCTGACAAAGTAGAACTACCATCTTGAATATTCAAGAAGAAAATGCTAGACAAAAACTTTGAGTATTGCCTCACTTAAGACTGATAAATAAAATAATAATGATAAATAAAATAAAGAATGATTAAATACAAGATGAAAATGCTGCTAACAAGAGAAGGTACGTGAAAATATAAAAATTAAGTCAGGCCAGAACACCCTTCAGATTAGTGGATAGAGAAATAAGCTCAGAGCACAATCTCTCTTAACATAGAAGATGATCAAATTATACATATATGTAGGTGTGAAACTGCTAAAGAAATGTGGGAAGGATTACAAAAGGTGCATGAAAGAGCTAATCTTGGCAATAAACTGTATTTCATTAGAAAGCTATACCAGACCAAGCTGAAGAAAGGCCAGTATATGCAAGGATACATAAAGCACACCCTGGAAATTGTTGAACGCCTGAGAGGCAGAGCTGTATCCTGGCCTAGGCCAACAAGGCCCAGGCCTAGGGCAGCACTTTTCAGGGGAGCGGCACGAAAAGAGTTCCTGCCGGCTTGCGCTACACTGTTAGGAAAATTAGTCTAGCGCCCCCATAAAGTGGCCGCGCTGCTTCTAGTATGGGGGCGGCCAGCATTCCGCAACTGTGGGGGGGGGGGGGGGCGCTTTTTGTCCAAGGAACAAGGTCATATAAAGCGGAATTCCACTCAAAATTGGAACTTCCACTTATCCGTCTCCCCCCGCTGGTGTCACATTTGGCACCTTTCAGGGGGGGCATGTAGTTGTCTTTGATAGGTAACATTCCCCACTTCTGGAGATGGCGCTGCAGCGCAGTCTCTCAGAAGTTTGGTCTCACTCCTCTGCCGCTGGGCCAAATAGAAAGCGCAGTAGAGGACCGGGTTCCCTTACCAGGAATGGTGGGGCAGCTGCACCCAACAGCCGATCCGAAGATAGGCAAGCTGACATTGTGGGCTCCATGGACAGGTAAGTGTCCATATATTAAAAGTCAGCAGATGCAGTATTTGTAGCTGCTGACTTAAACATTTTCGTGGGGGACTGTACGTCCTCTTTAAAAGCAGATTGCAGAATCTGGAACGTTAGAATACAAAAACACTAAACTACAAAAGGCCAAAAGTGTGAATGAAGAAATTGATTTTGCTTCAGGTAATAAATATGTTTTCCAATCCAAAGGTCGCACCTCATCTTTGCAGGCATGATGTTTTGATTCAGGAGCTATGAGTCACATGACAAATGACAAAAATGTATTTATTCACCTTGACCAGAAAAAACAGCTTATGGCCAAATTATGAAATAATGCCCCTTACACACGATCGGTCTGATGAAAACGGACCGATGGATTTTTCATCAGATATCCGATGAAGCTGACTTTCATCAGTCTTGCCTACACACCATTGGTTAAAAATCCGATCGTGTCCAACGCGGTGACTTAAAACACAACGACGTGCTGAGAAAAATGAAGTTCAATGCTTCCGAGCAAGCGTCGACTTGATTCTGAGCATGCGTGGATTTTTGATGGATTTCCCCACAGACGATCGTTTTTTCTATCAGTTTTTTAACCATAAGAAAAATTTAAAACAGGTTATATTTTTTTTCACCAATGGGAAAAAAAAACTATGGGGCCCACACACGATCAGTTCGTCCGATTAAAACGTTCCATTGGTCCATTTTCATCAGATGAACCAATTGTGTGTACAGGGCATTAGAAGTAATAGAAAACGGTTTTCTTTACTGTCCTATTTCCCAGAGTGCCAACAGAAAGATACCTGTGAAAAATGTCCTCTATGTCCCTGCTCTTGGAACTAATCTTTTGCCAGTGAAGAGGCTTACAAAACAAGGCAGGTACAAGATGACAGTTGTGCCATCATAAAAGGGGATATCTTACTTGAAAAGTTTGACATTCACACATTGCCCAGATGACTTGGGCACAGAAGTCCTGGCATAATAAAGACATTAACTGAGAATGACGATGCAAGTGGAAATACGATTAGTCCATGTGATCAAACAATGAAATGCACCAGCTGTATAAAAGGAAAAATTACAAGAAAAGCCTTTTCAAAGCAGAGTAACAGCAGAGCCAAGAAACCTCCAGAATTAATTAATTTAGTTCTTTGTGGTCCAAATGGCAAAATTGACTCCAGGAAAGAGCTATTTTCTCACTTTTATAGATGTATAAAAGTATACTACCCCATAACAAAAATGAAGTACCGGAGAAACTTGAACAGTATTTGGCTCAAGTTCGCAATAAATTTGGCAAAATGCTGCGTTTAGTGTGCACAATGGAACTGACTATACAGGTGATAACACACAGGCGATTCTCGTAAAGCATGGCATAATATTTCAAACTACTGTACCATGCAAGAAAAACAGGGTTGCAGAAAGAATGGACCATACTCTATGTGAGAGTGAAAGAACCATGCTGTTTGATGCAGATATGCCAACCATAAACTGGGGGAGAGGCAATTATGACTGCATGCTATCTCCAAAATCGGCTACCAGGAAAATCAACTGAGTAAAATCTGTGGAATGGAAATGCCCCAAATTTGAACCATCTAAAGATTTTTGGAATCAAAGCCTATGTGCACATCCCAAAGGAAAAACAGACAAAATGGGACGCATGCACAAAGGAAGGTGTACTTGTGGGCAGGGCTTTTTTTCTCAAACAATAGGTGCTGGAACTCAACCACGACCCCCCAAAACCCCTCCCCCACACACACCCTCCAAATCACATCAAATAGTGCAGAGCTGTCACTTGTAAACACAGAAACCGGACTTTTGTGTTTACAAGTGAATGTGGTGAGCAGGCACCAATGGGTCTGAGCCAGAGGTGGTGGAACTCAGTTCCACCAAGTTCCCCCTGAAAAAAACCCTGCTTGTGGGGTACAATATATCTCAAAAGGGATTCAGAATTCTACACCAACGCACAAACAAGGTAACCATCAGTAGAAGTGTAATTATTGATAATGAAGTGTAATTATTAACTTCAGTTTGTTCAAGATTTCATAAACTAACACAAACATTTCAAACTGAGGGAAATTCCACATCAGTGTCACATGAAGATAAGTAACAACGTTTCACGGCCTGGAGACAGGCTCAGAGGCCAGTAGTAGGGGTGCAACGGATCAAAAAACTCACGGATCGGATCGATCCTCGGATCAGGAGTCACGGATCGGATCATTTTCGGATCAGCAAAAAAAAAAAAAAAACAGTTATTCTCAACACAAAACTAAGCTTATGTGCTTAAATACAATGTTTGGAAATCCGACGGACTGTTTATTGCTAATGTGAGAGAACACCTCTGATTTTCACATTAAATTTAACATTTAAACAGTCCGTCGGATTTACAAATACTGTATTTAAGCGTATATAAGCTCAGTTTTGTGCTAAAAAAAAAATGAATCTAAAACTCTGTTGGGTGTAATAAAAGATGTCCACTTGCCCCTAATCACTATCATTACTCCGGTGTCACCCCCCCTCCACTCTGGTGTCACCCCCTCCTCTGGTGTACAGACAGCCATGCTACCCGGGTGATGGTGTCTCTCCTACCTGCAGGGGCAGAGCTCACAGATGCTGTCTCCACATGTCTGCAGTCCCGGGTCTGTAGTGAGCGTGCTGAGGCGTGTCACGCTGTGCACTGGGCTCTGGCAAGCACACGGGGTGGAGCAAGATGGCCGCCGCTCCGGAGCTAGGCCGAAGCCAGGGACTTTCCTACGGCCGAGGCTCGCGTGGTGTGCCGATTCGAATGGGGTGACCCGTTCGGATCACGGATCAGTGACGATCCGTTGCACCCCTAGCCAGTAGCTATAGCAGTGGAGCTCCTGATGGTGAAGCTGGGTTTGCTGCATGTTGGTACGAGGTCATGGACCTCAGGATTGCCCAACCAGGAGGTGAGCAAGCCGGGGTCCAGTTGCAGATATAGCAGGTAGAGATCAAGCAAAAAGTCAGGAAACAAGCCAAAAGGTCAGTAACTAATGGTTGCAGTTTGGGATTAAGCAGAAGGGTAGTCGAGGAACAAGTCAAAGGTCGGTAACGATACAGACTGAGAGACAAAAGTGAGATATAGGCTAATGGGAGTACAATAATCTGGCAAACAGGAAGTACAGAGAAATCGCTTAAATCAGGAAGTTCGTGGGAGGTGCAAAGAGTTCAAGATAAACAATATGGGTTGTGCTGGAACTGAAGAGAGTTAATAAGGGGACTGGAGGACATCAATTATGAGGAACGACTATGAGCACTAAATTTATTCTCGCTGGAGAAGAGACACTTGAGAAGGGACATGTTAGAGATTTACAAATATCTCAATGGTGATCCCAGCGTAGGAAAAAAAATATTCAGTCTCAGGGGACTGTAAGAAGACACGGGGCTACACAATAAGATTGGAGGAAACCTTAAACTGCACAGAGGGTTGTTCACTGTCAGGGTGATAAGAACGTGGAACTCTCTTCCACAATTGGTGGTGTCAGCAGGGAGTATTGATATTTTTAAAAGACTCTTGGACGTGCATCCTAAAGAACACAACATAAAGGGATATGGGAAATGATTATCAACACTGACACACATAAACCTACACATGTTGAACTGGATGGATTATTGTATTTATTCAACCTTACCTATTATATAACTACACATAGGCATGCGCACAGTGTGTGCCGAGTGTGCCCAGGCACACCCTAATCACCCAATGCACATTGGTATTATCACTATGTGTAGCAGCAGGAACATGGGAAAGATCTCCCCCTTACCGGCTCTGCCATAAGAGAAGTGTTTATGCTCTTCTCTTTCACTGTGACGGCAGGCAGAGCAATGTACCAGGGTCATATATATGTCGACACATACACACACACACACATGTGTTTGAGCTTAAGGGTGCACACCCTAATAAAATAGGCTGCGCACACCTATGTAACTACGTATGATTCTAGACAGGATCATTCAAGGAATTGTCCAGGGAACTGTCCAGAATTTCAGGTGGCTCAACAAGCAGAGTCATTGCAAGACATAGCAGAGGTCTCAGATTCCAGTCCAGACCCCGACACAAAGTGATATAGAAATTAACAAAGACAGTACAAATATTGTACAAGAAGAAACCAGACCATAATAGGCTTCAATCAAGAAATCCACCAGAAGAAATAAAGGTATCTCAGCCAAATGTCTGTCCTATGTTGCTCACATAGCATTAAAACCAGAGCCAGATTCATGGGATGAGATGCAAGGACTTCCAACTCATGAAAAACAAATGTGCATCAGAGCCGGTGATGAAGAGATGACATCTCTTAATAAACTTAAACATTTATAGAACTGAGATCCGAAATGAGACTAATATAAGGAGTAATTGTTTGAGTGGGGGTGTTATAATACATTGTTCATGTATTCCATTGGCTTATAATGGAAAACAAGATTAAGCAAGTAAACATAGCACTTCGAACATATAAAATAATGACTAATGCATATTACATAACATGAGTGGATATAGTTCTCTTTACCTTGAATTGGGTTCTTTCACGGTGAGTTGAGAATCGGTGCAACAATGGTTCACCCAGAAGGAAGAACCGGCACATTGTGAAATGACAGTGTATCTTGAAACAATGTGAAATCTTTAATACAGCACAAAAATATGTGACACTATAATCAGCACATCAGACATTATTCTGTACAATTCATGATTGCCAGCTAATTATAATTATTTCTAGAGATACGTCTACCGAGTAGCAGGTGCAATTAAGCGCGTCACGTGGTGTCATTATTCTTTTTCGCACTTCCCAGCGAGACACAAGGACGGAATTTCACATAGTTTTTCCCCTTGTTTGTTAAGAATGTGCTGTATACACTTATGGCAGTTTATCAAGAGTGAAAATAATAGATTATGGGACGTTGTCATTAACACAGTAAAGAGAAAATTCACAGTAAAGAGAAAATTCGGGCACTGACCGGCAACACTGGTGGGCATCGATAGGCGCCACTGAGATGCAGCACTGATGGACACTGATAGACGGCACTGATGGGCACTGATAGGTGGCACTGATGGGCATTGTCAGGTGGCACTGCTGGGCACTGACCGGCAGTACTAATTGGCACTGATAGGCGGCACTGATTGGCACTGAAAGGTGGCACTGATGGAGACTAATAGATGAGACTGCTGGGCAGCACTGATAATGAGGTACTGGCAGGTGTTACTGCTGGGCACTGAATGGCACTGTGATGGTCACTGATTTGCACTGCGGTGGGCTCTGATCGGCACTGTGGTGGGCACTGAGAGACTTTATTGAGGGGCACTGACTGGGAGCTATTGGGCACTGATTGGCAGATAATTGGCACATCTGATGGGGCCTGTACTGGTAATCAATGTAATGATTATCATCACAGACCCCCCTTTGACAGGGAGAGCCGCCGATCTGCTCTCTCTGTCAGTGTGAACCGAGTAATGCCGTTTACTGGTACTTCCTGGTTCGCACGATGATCAGTTCCTTCCACTGACACCATCAATAAGGCCCAATTACATCAATGATGGGACACAATTCCTCCTAATGACACCAACAATGGGCCCCAATGACACCAACAATTGGGTCCCAATGATAACAATGGGGCATAATCCCCCCCCCCACACTGACACCAATGAAGGGGCACAATTCCTCCCAATGATACCAAGGATAGTGAGGGGAAACTTGCTGCATTTGGGGCGAAACTGGCTGCATTTGAGGGGAAACTGGCTGCATTTGGGGGGAAACTGGCTGCATTTGAGGGGAAACTGGCTGCATTTGAGGGGAAATTGGCTGCATTTGAGGGGAAACTGGCTGCATTTGATGGGGAAACTGGCTGCATTTGATGGGGAAACTGGCTGCATTTGAGGGGGAAACTGGCTGCATTTGAGGGGGAAACTGGCTGCATTTGAGGGGAAACTGGCTGCATTTGAGGGGAAATTGGCTACATTGAGGGGAAACTAGCTGCATTTGATGGGCACAGTGGCGGCAATTGATTTTTTTTTCAGTTTGTTTGCGCCCCCCCAAAAAATGTTGAGCACCAGTCGCCACTGCTTCATAGTGTAGGAAGATTGGGGGGGGGGGGGGGGCTCCTTGAGGTGACTAGAGAGTACTGCACCAATTTACACTTCTCAAAAGTTTTATAACAAATTTTGAGATGTCTGTAATGAATAATGGTAGGGTGATCAGACATCCCCGGTTTCAGGGGACAGTCCCCGGATTGAGGACACTGTCCCTGGACCAAGTCTGTCCCCAGTTTTGTCCCCGGATTGGATTTGAACAGGGGCTGGGGAAATTTCAAAGACAGTCAGAGCAGACTGTCCACCGCTCCTACTAGCTTAGGGGGGGTGTATTTTTTTCCATTATCTGTGCCCCTTTCTGATGATCATGTGCTGGTCGGAGCGGAGGGAATATTTCTTCAGTTTCGGCCCTATTTATCTCCTTGTCTTTCCTGGCGGAGGGATTTTCCTCCGCTCCCCACCCAGTAGTAGCCGGGGCACGAAGAGTGAGACTTGACAGGCTGTGAGGCGGGCCGCAATGGGCAGAGAGTCGCTGATTGCCGCCATTACTAGTAAGAAAAAAATATGTCCCCAGATTTAGTTTGAAAAATCTGGTCACCTTAATAATGGAGAAGCACATCTTAGTAAATAAATATTTGATAGAACAATTGTGCATTACCTACATTCACAGTGGAGCAAGATTAGAAGCCGGATTAGGATTGACGTTTAGATTAAGGACCGAGCTAATCGCATTAACCATTAGGAATGATTCTACAGGTAGGACAATTGTTGGCTTTAGTGAAGTGTGGATTTGCTATGGGATCCAGGCTTTAGGCCTATTTTGATTATTTATGTACCGTAAAAAGGAGCAGTCAGTCCTTATGTCTGTATCACGCTGGCATTAGCTTGTAAACACCGATCTAAAGAGCAGCAGCTTCAACAAACATTTACAAAAGCATTTAACAAGCTTTTGAAAGCTTTCTTAAAGCCCTTAAAATACCTTTCAGCTCTAGACTGGGAAAGAAAAACATTTTGCAGTGCTGCTTGAAGCTTGCTAAAACTCACTAAAGCCCGCTAAAAGGTCATTTAACCACTTCAGCCCCGGAAAGGATTTACCCTCTTAAAGCGGACCTTCAGTCATTTTTTCATCATTCCATCTATTGAATCTTCTGCCCTTGTTGTTTAAACTTTGGATAGTAAAACGTTTTTTTTTTTTGCCAGTAAATCCCTTATACAGCCCACTTCCTGTTTCTTGTCTGGTCATTAGCCTAGGCTTATGACATCATGCACAGCTCTCTCTCTCACTCTGGTGAGAGTTTGCCAGGAAGGGAGGGTGGAAGAGTCATAAGAGAGCCAATGAGAGCTGCAGAGCTGGAGGTGTGTCTGTGTAAATCCAGGAAGTGAACAGGAAGCAGCCTAAACTGCCCACAGTTAAAAAGGTTGTAGCCAGACTCAGTGGAGGGAGATTTCTGCAGCATATTTGACAAGTACAGAATCACAGTATAAATAAAATAATATGCAAAGTGGTTGATGGGAAGCTTCAGAATGGCAAAGATGTTTTTATTACAAATTATGTGAGCAGAATTTAGTTCCTCTTTAACCACATCAGCCCCGGACCATTTGGCTGCCCAAAGACGCAGGGCACTGCGTCGCTTTAACTGACAATTGCGCGGTCGTGCGACGCGGCTCCCAAACAAAATTTGAACTTTTTGCTATAATAAATATCCCCAAAAAACATTCTTCCTCAGCTTAGGCCAATACGTATTCTTCTACATATTTTTGGTAAAAAAAATCCCAATAAGCGTCTATTGATTGGTTTGCAATTTTTTTTTCCATTTATGGCTTTTTTAAAAAAAAAATGTTTACTAGTAATGGCGGTGATCTGCGATTTTTAGCGGGACTGCGACATTGCGGTGGACAGATCAGACACCTTTGACACTTTTTTGGGACTACTGACATTTATACAGTATTCAGTGCACTGAATACTGTATAAGGGGTTAAATGATTTCCCTTGTTAGTGTTTTTTTAACTGTGGGAGGGAGTGGACTGACTGGGGGAGGAGACATATCGCTGTTCGTAATTACTACAAACAACAGATCTGTCTCTCCTACCCTGTCAGAACGAGGATTTGTGTGTTCACCAGTGCCACCCATGAGTACCCATCAGTGCCACCTACCAGTGCCCATCAGTGCTGCATATCAGTGCCCTTCAGTGCCACCTTATGGGTGCCGCCTTATCGGTGCCCATCAGTGAAGGAGAAAATGTACTTATTTCCAACATTTTATAACAAAAACAAAAGAAAAAACGTTTTTTTTCAATTTTTTTTTTTATTTTTTATTTGTTTAGCAAAAAATAAAAACCACAGAGGTGATCAAATACAACCAAAAGAAAGCTCTATTTGTGGGAGGAAAATGATACAAAATCTGTTTAGCTACAGTGTTGTATGACCGCGCAATTGTCATTCAAACAGCGACAGCGCTGAAAGCTGAAAACTGGCTTTGGCAGGAAGGGGTGTAAGTCCCCGGTATTGAAGTGGTTAAACAAGTGTCGAAAGTCAAATACTGACACTTTCATGTACTCATGTACCATCATATAGCTTCTTAAAGGGGTAGTTCCCCCAAAAACCTTTTTTTAACATTGATTGAGGCTCGTTATGTCAAGGGGAATCGGGTTGTTTTTTTTTAGAAATGAAGCAGTACTTACCGTTTTAGAGATGCATCGTCTCCGACGCTTCCGGGTATGGTCTCCGACTATAGGCGTTCCTATTTGATTGACAGGCTTCCGAGGTCGCATACATCGCGTCACGATTTTCCGAAAGTAGCCGAACGACGGTGCGCAGGCGCAGTATAGAGCCGCACCGTCGCTCGGCTTCTTTCGGCTACTCGTGACGCGATGTATGCGACCGTCGGAAGCCTGTCAATCAAATAGGCACGCCCAGACCAGACGATCATACCCGGAAGCGACGGAGACGATGCATCTGTAAAACGGTAAGTACTGCTTCGTTTCTAATAAAAAAACACCCGATTCCCCTTGACATAACGAGCCTCAATCAATGTTAAAAAAAGGTTTTTGGGGGAACTACCCCTTTAAGCACCAAATCTCCACTTCTTTAGGTTGATGGTATTTAATACTTTTAAGCTCCAGAGACTTGGCTTATGTTAAATTTAGCATATTAGAGCTCCCGGGGATTTGGAGTGCTTAAGAAGCTATATGATGGCTCATGCAAGTGGATGTTAGGACAGGTATACTATACAATGTATGTCCATATGTTTGTGGAGACCTGGCCTTTATGCCGGGTACACACGGTCGTTTTTTGTGATGAAAAAAACTATGTTTTCTGTGAAGTAAAAAACGACGTTTTTGAAACGTCACTTTTCAAAGACGATGTTGCATACACACCATCGTTTTTTTCACAAAAAGCGAGGTTACGTTCACCACTCTTTTCCATTGAAGCTCGCTTCATAACTAGCTTCTGGGCATGCGCGGGTTGAAAAACGTTGTTTTAAACGACGTTTTTGCTACACACGGTGACTTTTTGTGAAACAAAAAACAACGTTTTGAAAAACGACACAAAAAATTCAAGCATGTTGGAATTTTTTTTTTGGTCGTTTTTTTGAAGACAAAAAACGACGTTTTGCCCACACACGATCAATTTAAATGACGTTTTAAAAAACGAAGTTTTTTTTCATCGCAAAAAACGACCGTGTGTACGCGGCATCATACCTAGGGGCTTGTTGCATATATTCAAAACCATGAGCATTATTAGAGATTCGCCCCCCTTGTTGGCCATACCAGAGTGGCCAGCCTCCACTCTTCTATGAAGGTCCTCAAGAAGATTTTGGAGTATCTTTAGGAATTTGGCGCATAAATCCAAAAGAGTAATTGTGAGGCCAAGTATTGATGATGGTTGAGAAGACTTGACTCACAATTGGCATCCAATTCATCCCAATGGTGTTCAGTAGGGTTGAGGTCAGGGCTTTGTGCCACACCAAACTCATCAAATGATGTCTTTACTGGGATGAAAGGAGCATGAGGACTTCAAGAATATCCAAATCCAAAAAGAAAAATGTAATATATTGTAGCTTATCAGTCCTTAGATATGGATGCTTTACTAGTTGTTTTTTTTTTTTGCCTTTTTTTATTTTATTTTCACCTGGGGACCTGCCAGTGACACACTCTCTGTCCTAGTGACAACAGTCATTATCTTCACTATATCTATAGAGGGAGCCATGGTTGTCTCACAAGGACACGATTGGAAAGACCTCTTTCTGTCCTCTTCTTCATAACATAGATAAGGAAAAAGGGACTTGCCGCTGCAGGCAATGCATATAGCAGACAGGAAATTAAGTATTCTGGACAGCCGCACTCCAAACAATCATTGCCTTTATTGGTAAAATCTGAAAAAAGTACTAAAAGCCACAGCAAACTGGACCTCTGACACGTTTCACACTATACTTAGGGCCAGATTCTCATAGAATTTCGCTTGCGTATCGTAAGCCATTTACACTACGCCGCCGCATCGTACTAGAGCAAGTCCTGTATTCTCTAACCATTTGCTCCGTAGTTTGCGTTGGCGTAGCGAAAATGGCCCAGCGTAAGCCCGCGTAATTCAAATGAGGCGGCTTGTATTTAAATGAAGTGCTCCCCCGCGTCGAACGAACTGCGCATGCGCCGGCCGGGGAAAAAAGCCCAGTGCGCATGCTCCAGCTCACGTCGGAAAGCGTCGTTGAAACCGACGTCAAAACGACGTGAGCGTCACTACGCAATGCCCCTATTCGCAAACGAGTTAGTAAAACGACGGAAAAAGCCGACGCTGACCCGACGCCATACTTAACACGGCATCCGACGGTACTTCGTAAGGTTACTCCACATAGAAGCTGGGGTAACCTTGCGTGGACGAAAACGACGTACGCAACGACGGGGTGGCGTAAAAGCGATCGGGAATCGGCGTACTAGCCTCATTTGCATATGCAAATGAGAAAACAACGTAAAGGCCACCTAGTGGCTGGAGTTGTCATTACAACTACGATCCGCAAGTGTAATGGTTTTACACTTGTGGGATGTTGAAGCGTATCTATGCAAAAGTGATGCTAAGCATCACACGCATAGATACGAGGCAAAAAAAACGGCGATACGATGGGGTATCTGAGATACTCTGTCGTAGCGCCGCTGAGAATCTGGCCCTTAGTGTTTAATCATAGCCCATAACATAGATAGGCGGGATTCTGTAATCCTTATAGCAGTGGCGGCTCATGCATTATGGATGCATGGGCGCCGCCCCCCCCCCACATCCATGCGTGTGTCCGGCCTCCTGACCTACATATAGGGCACTGGATCATGGGTACAAAAAGTCATTTGTTAGGGTTACTTACTTTTTAGCATGACCCACAATAAACATTAAAGTGGAACAAAACTCCAAAAAGGAAGTTAGTTCCTCTTTAACATCGCACCCAAACCCCCACCCCCCACCCCCCACTCTGCAAGGAAAATTGCAGATAACTTTTTCTTCTTTTCGCTTAATTTTTTAATTGTTAGTCCCATCCCCTGCCACCATTCCGGCCAAAGCCAGAATTACGTTTTACCTGGTCCTGCAGCCTCCTGGGATATTTACGCCACTTGTCCCAGAAGGCAGCCAGCGGACCAAGATGGCAGCACGGGACCTACTGTGTGACACCCAAACTGTGGTTTGCAGCCAGAAGAGAACACAGCAATACAGGTAATAGGGGACAATAGGGGGTGTTGTTTAGTGCCGCTTAAAGGAACACTAAAGGTTCAAATGGCCCCGATCCTGGTCTTCTGGGGTCTCTCGGTGGCTGTCTCGGCTTCTCCCCGCATCAGCTAACCCCCTTCATGGGAAGCTCTCTGTAACAGCGTGATTAATGTGCTATCTCCATTATGAACACTAGTTTTACCAGACCGAGCGCTTCTGTCTCGTACTTGATTTAGAGCATGCGTGGAATTTTGTGCACAATCGGAATTTGCGAGAATGGATTTTGTTGTCGTAAAATTTGAGAACCAGCTCTCAAATTTTTGTTTGTCGGAAATGGAGCCTACACACAGTCGGAATTTCACAGTCGGAATTTCCGACAACAAGCTCCCATCGAACATTTGTTGTCAGAAATTCCGACCGCGTGTAGGTTCTAGGGCAGTGCCACTGCAAGGAAGCATTTTTACTTTCCCCCGGAGTTCAGCTTTGAGCCGCTGGAAGGTTTACGGTAAATGTTCAGCTGTCCACAAGCTGCACACAGTGACTGGCTAATTTGTCTGGACTCAGTTAACATTGCAGCGCCCTGATGGCTCTCAGATCTGAATCTAATCAGAATCAATGACCAGGCACGACGGCCAAGCCTCTCCGGAACCACTAACAATTCGCCCTCCAGGCCCTTTCCTCTAAGAAACAAATCTCTTAATCTTCAGTGTGATGAAAGGCCTTTTAAATCGGCTGCAATCAGAGACGCGGTGATATCTCAATTACAGAACGTGCGGCCTGCTCTTTCATGAATTCAGCAGTTCAGATAAAGATTGGGCGTCCGGGTACGCTCTATTACGTGGGCGGCTGATAAATGGCACGGCGGGATCTAGCAAATGCTAAGACTGGCCATAAAGGGAAAGACTCTTCTGCCCAATCTGACGAAGGCTCAACTAAACAAATCAGAAACAAAGGATTGTAAATGTTTTATAGTTGTATCTTCTATGTGTTGTGGATTTGCAGTGGCCATCAATGTAAGCGCTCATAATCAAGGAGAATTATTGTGTATTTTCGATGAGCACCATTTGAGCTATTATATACAGTGTGTATGTATTAGAGCTGCACCATTCTGGGCAAAATGAGAATCACGATTTTTTTGCTTAGAATAAAGATCACGATTCTCTCAAGATTCTCGTAAAAGTAAAATCTTTCACATTATACTTTACTGGTTATTTTTTTTTTTAATTCATTAAATTGTAATTTTTTTCCTAAAAAAAAATCATTTGAACGACTGCTGCAGAAATACAGTGTGACCTAAAATATTGCAACAACCACCATTTTATTCTCTAGGGTCTCTACTAAATAAATATATATATATATATATATATATATATATATATATATATATATATATATACACACACACACCGTACAGACCAAAAGTTTAGACACACCTTCTCATTTCAAGAGTTTTCTTTATTTTCATGACTATGAAAATTGTAGATTCACACTGAAGGCATCAAAATTATGAATTAACACATGTGGAATTATATACATAACAAAAAAGTGTGAAACAACTGAAAATATGTCATATTCTAGGTTCTTCAAAGTAGCCACCTTTTGCAGCAGACACATCTCTAGAACAACTGATAAGAGGAGACTGTGTGAATCCGGCCTTCATGGTAGAATATCTGCTAGGAAACCACTGCTAAAGAAAGGCAACAAGCAGAAGAGACTTGTTTGGGCTAAAGAACACAAGGAATGGACATTAGACCAGTGGAAATCTGTGCTTTGGTCTGATGAGTCCAAACTTGAGATCTTTGGTTCCAACCACCGTGTCTTTGTGCGACGCAGAAAAGGTGAACGGATGGACTCTACATGCCTGGTTCCCACCGTGAAGCATGGAGGTGGGGTGTGATGGTGTGGGGGTGCTTTGCTGGTGACACTGTTGGGGATTTATACTGAACCAGCATGGCTACCACAGCATCTTGCAGCGGCATGCTATTCCATCCGGTTTGCTTTTAGTTGGACCATCATTTATTTTTCAACAGGACAATGACCCCAAACACACCTCCAGGCTGTGTAAGGGCTATTTAACCAAGAAGGAGAGTGATGGGGTGCTGCGCCAGATGACCTGGCCTCCACAGTCACCGGACCTGAACCCAATCGAGATGGTTTGGGGTGAGCTGGACCGCAGAGTGAAGGCAAAAGGGCCAACAAGTGCTAAGCATCTCTGGGAACTCCTTCAAGACTGTTGGAAGACCATTTCAGTTGACTACCTCTTGAAGCTCATCAAGAGAATGCCAAGAGTGTGCAAAGCAGTAATCAAAGCAAAAGGTGGCTACTTTGAAGAACCTAGAATATGACATATTTTCAGTTGTTTCACACTGTTTTGTTATGTATATAATTCCACATGTGTTAATTCATAGTTTTGATGCCTTCAGTGTGACTCTACAATTTTCATAGTCATGAAAATAAAGAAAACTCTTGGAATGAGAAGGTGTGTCCAAACTTTTGGTCTGTATATATATATAATGTTTGGGGGTTGTAAGTAATATTCTAGTAAAAAAAAAAATGATTTTAACTTGAAACCAACAAATGCTAGAAAAGGGTTTAATGTTTAACCCCTTGCCGACCGCTGCACGACGATATATGTCGGCATAGAGGCGTGGCTGGGCATAGCAACGCATGGGGACGTTGTCTTTAAGACGCGCGTGAGTGTGACCGTGGGTCCCACGGACTTGATGTCGGCTGGAAGTCCCACGAACGTCTCACGGAGAGGAAGAATGGGGAAATGCTAATGACACTAGCCAGTTTCTCCATTAGCTCACACACCCAGTGTGCTGATTTCTAGGACCAGAGGGACATTTCAGCAACAC
Source organism: Rana kukunoris (assembly GCA_029574335.1). NCBI lineage: Eukaryota > Metazoa > Chordata > Amphibia > Anura > Ranidae > Rana > Rana kukunoris. The sequence goes on along the minus strand of CM056054.1, from coordinate 225,185,135 downwards.
ACACTTCAGGGTCTGTTGGTAGCCTCCTCCCAACTTCCAAGCGACACTCTATACCAGTGACACAGTGTTCTATTGGGTTTAAGGTGGGAGGCCAGTCAAGTTCCTCCAACCATTTGGGTCCCCCATGCTGGTGGTCCTGGCTCCTCCCTTCTGCCTAGTGTCCCCAATAGCATGCCTCTTTCTATGGGGGGACTCGATCAGGGTTGGGTTGCTGCCGTGCCGCACTATGTATGTCCATTCACACACACGCAGAGCGTGGCTCAGCCTCGCCCCTGCTCTCTCCTCTCTGTCTCACTAGCTGTGTGAGCCAATGACAAGAGAGACCTGGGAGAGCCGCTACTTTCGTGCACATCGCTGGATCGAGATTGGGCTCAGTTAAGTTTTGCGTGGGGCTGGGGGGGAGCTTAACCCAGAAGGCTTTAAACCCATTTGCATAAAAAAAAATCTCAATAAGCATATATTGATCGGTTTGCGCAAAAGTAATAGCATCTACAAAATAGGGGATAAATTAATGGCATTTTTACTATTATTATTTTTTTTACTACTAATGGCAGCGATCTGTGATTTTTAGCGGGACTGCAACATTCCGGAGGACAGATCGGACCCTTTTGACCCTTTTCTGGGACCATTGACATTTATACAGCAATCAGTGCTATAAAAATGCACTGATTACTGTGTAAATGTTACTGGCAGGGAAGGGGTTAACACTAGGGGGTGATCAAGGGGTTAAATGTGTTCCCTGTTGTGTGTGTTTATAACTGTGGGGGGATGTAACTGACTGGAGGAGGAGACAGATAGCTGTTCCTAATTACTAGAAACAGCAGATCTGTCTCTCCTCCCCGGACAGAGCTGACCTGCCGCCATATAATGATGGCGGCTGGTTGGCAAGTATTTAAAGTGTATGCTGTGACCATAGAATTCCTTTAAACATCACATATATGTATGTTATAAGTTATATTATTATTGATTTAGAGGTAAAAAAAATGTACTTTATTACCACATTAAATGTCATTATAGAATGTCCCCAACTTAAAGTGTTACTAAACCCAGTACAACCAGTCTGCATGCTTGGTATAATCACTGTGGAACCTAAAGGGGTTAATCCTCTGCATTGTGTAAAAAGGCTGTTTGAGCCTGTCTTCTCTGATCCTCCTCTTCTTTTACCATGCCCAATCCATCTCCTGATAGAACTGAGCCTTGGGGGCACTCTGCAGATGCTCAGTTTGGTGTGTATTGCTAGAGATTTTTTTTCTTGGGAGGGTGCATGTGATCAGCACAGGGCCAACCAGCACTGTCCAGACAGGGGTCCTGCAGCCTCATTGGACAGTCAGAGGATTATGAAAATGCCTCCTCCAAGCTTTACTAAGAACTGATAGAAGTCAGAAGACTGCTATATACTGTTAATGAGAAAAGGTATTTAGCCATTTATATTTACTAAAATAATCACATTTCCATGTACTGTGGGACACCCGATATATTGAATGCAGGGTCCTGTGTTTAATACCACTTTAAGGACTCCTAGGCCAATTTTCTGAGAAAGAGGGGCACATATATACACTTGTTTGCACAATCAATAATTTTTTGTGTAATCATTTTATTGTGGCCCGCAGGGGTTGGCAATGTTTGTAGGCAAAGGACACACCCATGCGGACCACAATAAAATTATTACACAAAAAATAATTGGTTGTGCTAACAAGTGTATATTTCACCACTACCTTTCCTTTATACTGGCCTTTCAAAATAGGAAATACAGTAACTCAGAGGTTTGATAAAGGGTTTCATGTAAAAAAAAAAAGCCTTATCCATTTTTATACAGGTCTATACAAAGAGGGCCAAGAAAGGGAAAGGGGGACAGAGGGATTTAGTTAAACAGAGGGATAGTCCTCCACATTCGGGACAGTTGGGAGCATGTATTTGTAAATGATGTATTCATATAAAATACAAAACATAACATATTTTTTCCCTTGTCCCTACCAGTTATCATAAGTCGGCAGCAACGTCGGGTCCAACTCATGAAAATAAAACAGAGAGAGGAGCGCAAGGAGAAAAAGAAGAGGAAGAAGAAGCCTCACCACCATCATCCTCATCCTCAGCACAAAACACCACACCCACCCGAGCCCGCCTTCAGGAGGAAGCCCACCCCTATCCGCCGATTTGATGGCGATGTCATTTCCCCAGTAAGTGATCTGTTATGTGCGTCCTATTTGTTCCCCCCCCCCCTTATGGTATATGATATAAATATAGGAACATAAGATGATGGCAGAAAAAGACCGAACATGCTACAGTACACATCTGTTCATTTTTAAATAAGAAATAAAATAACTGTATATACATTACATTAAATTCTGTTTTCCCAGGTACATCACCACCAGTGGCGGCCCGTAATGCAGGGTGCAAGGGTGCTACCCCCCTCTCCTCACGGGATCATCAACATTCATTCAGAGGGTCTCAGTTTGCCTTAGGTTGTCTATATCCAGCTCATTCTTCCCACTGACCACCAATGTAAGGAACATACTTTTCATTGTCCACCAATGTAAGGAACTTACTTTTTATTGTCCACCAATGTAAAGGACCTTCTTCCTACTAACCACCAATGTAAGAAACATTCTTCCCACTGATCACCAATGTAAAAAGCATTCTTCCCACTGACCTCCAATGTAAGGAACATTCTTCCCATTCACCACCAATGTAAGGAGCATTCTTTCCACTCACCACCAATGTAAGGAGCATTCTTCCCACTGATCACCAATGTAAGGAACATTCTTCCCACTGACTACCAATGTAGGGAACATTCTTCCCACTGATCACCAATGTAAGGAACATTCTTCCCATTCACCACCAATGTAAGGAGCATTCTTCCCACTGATCACCAATGTAAGGAACATTCTTCCCATTCACCACCAATGTAAGGAGCATTCTTCCCACTGATCACCAATGTAAAAAGCATTCTTCCCACTGACCCCCAATGTAAGGAGCATTCTTCCCACTGATCACCAATGTAAGGAACATTCTTCCCACTGACCTCCAATGTAAGGAACATTGTTCCCATTCACCACCAATGTAGGGAGCATTTTTCCCACTGACCTCCAAAGTAAGGGACATTCTACACACTGATCACCAATGTAAAGGAACATTCTTCCCATTCACCACCAATGTAAGTTAGAGCATTCTTTCCACTCACCACCAATGTAAGGAGCATTCTTCCCACTGATCACCAATGTAAGGAACATTCTTCCCACTGACTACCAATGTAAGGAACATTCTTCCCACTGATCACCAATGTAAGGAACATTCTTCCCACTGATCACCAATGTAAGGAACATTCTTCCCACTGACTATCAATGTAAGGGGCATTCTTCCCACTGACCACCAATGTAAGGAACATTCTTCCCACTGATCACCAATGTAAGGAGCATTCTTCCCACTGATCACCAATGTAAGGAGCATTCTTCCCACTGATCACCAATGTAAGGAACATTCTTCCCACTGACTACCAATGTAAGGGGCATTCTTCCCACTGACCACCAATGTAAGGAACATTCTTCCCACTGATCACCAATGTAAGGAGCATTCTTCCCACTGATCACCAATGTAAGGAGCATTCTTCCCACTGATCACCAATGTAAGGAACATTCTTCCCACTGACTACCAATGTAAGGGGCATTCTTCCCACTGATCACCAATGTAAGGAACATTCTTCCCACTGACTACCAATGTAAGGGGCATTCTTCCCACTGACCACCAATGTAAGGGGCATTCTTCCCACTGACTACCAATGTAAGGGGCATTCTTCCCACTGATCACCAATGTAAGGAGCATTCTTCCCACTGATCACCAATGTAAGGAACATTCTTCCCACTGATCACCAATGTAAGGAGCATTCTTCCCACTGATCACCAATGTAAGGAGCATTCTTCCCACTGATCACCAATGTAGGGAGCATTCTTCCCACTGATCACCAATGTAAGGAGCACAAATGTACCATGAGCTGTTGAAAAAGTAACAATTTGGAGGGCATGCGGCAATATATATGTATACAGCCAGCTTTACGGTTATTGTATGTGCTGCCGATGAATATGGGCCAGGTCCCATCAGCTGGAATTGACTAAAAATACACCAAAACAGTGGTGGCCAACTTTCGGACCTCACAGACCACTAAACTTACATTTTTGAAACCCGTGGACCAATTACATGAATTTTACATGCCTTTTACACTTAATGCTCTGACTCTTTGACCTCCTCTGCCATCTCCCAACCCACTAGCACTCTGCATCACACTGCTGCCCTGTACTGACTCAACATTGGATCTCACCTCCTTATCCAGCCATGTGCTCTAGCCCCGTGCTCCCTCCCACAGTCTGTGATCAGCACTGCCATTGGAAGTCCCCTCTTCCTTCACCTCCCGCTCTCTGCACTACTCCCAGCGCCTCTCTCTGAGTTCACAGGAACCAGAACTACATAGGAGGCAACGGGTATCAATCAGTCAATACTGTCAGCGTGCTTTTTCTCAGTCGGAGCAACTTGCATCGCTCCTATTAGAACGGTTCTATTGCATTGAATGAGACGCGACTCATCAGGGGGCTGAGTCGCCCCAGTGTGAACCGGCTCTTAATGTAAAAAAATTAAAATAAACCCAAAAAACAAACAATATGGGCAGACTCGATGGACTAGTCTTTTTCTGCTGTCACTTTTCTATGTTTCTAAATAATCAAATACATTTTCAGTTGAAGCTTATACATCTCCCTCTTCCTCTGCAGAGCTACATTCAGAGTTTCAGAGACCAGCAGTCGGGTTCTTCCCGAGGCCGGATCACTGGAGCTCACACGGTGGTGGACCTGGACTATGACTGTGGATCCCGCGTGCCGTTGACTGCGGGAGCGGCTTCGGCTGTCCGCGTATAACACAGAATGAAGAAAGCGGGGAGGAATGGTAGGAAGAAGAACAAATATTGGGGTCAGTCCGACACTCAGGCATTGCGCTGTAAGAACTCCATCAAGGAGATCCATCACCCATCGCAACATTCCAACAACTGTGCCGGCACAATGAGGAGCATCAGGGCCCTCCATAAACTGCGTCCACTCTGCATTGACTCCCACCTACCTCTCTACAGTCACTCATCACATAGCCATTCCTACCTACCTCCCTGCACTGCTACTTCAAGACCTCTCCCTATGTGGGCCTTCTCCAAACCCTACTGTCTTTGAGACTGAATCCACTGGATGACCGAGCCAGGCAGTACGCTTTTGTGCCTACACCCCCCCCCCCCCCCCCCCATCGACTTTCGTCTCCAAGCTTCTGCTTTCCTGAGCCTATTACAATGTCATCTGCTGGCCAAGTATAGTAACTCCGGGGCATGTTTTTTTATTTCAGTGTACAAACACAGACTTGTGTACATGGTGTATATTTTGCAGAAAACGATCAAAGTTATAAGGAGACTTATAACTTGAAGGATCCAACAGGAGAGATGAAAAAAACCTTAATTTCAGGAAAAAAAAGCCACAAGACTGATTTGGTCGGTTGTATTAGACTTTTCTGGAACTTTTCAATGGGTGATTTTTAAATTATTGTTATGGGTGGGGAGGGTGGCAGAACGTGGCGTGTTTCAGGTGCGTGTTGCCGTGTGGTTGTTGGTGAGGGGACATCACCAAAAACAAAGACGCAGACACAGTTTAACAGTCTAATGTAATTCATTCATCGACCTCATATAGGAAGTTTTACTCCTATTTTACGATATGCAGCACAAATGGAGGTTCCTCTTTGCAACGGCTTGTGGATGGTTTGTAAATCTGGGGATAGGTACATGTTGCAAGGAAAGGTGCATGTTGTGGTATATACTCACTGAACACATGGCCTTAAATTGACCTACAGTAGACACTTACCTGTCCAGTGAGCCCGCGATGTCGGCACCCGAAGCCGGTCTCTGCCACGGCTCTCGGATGCTGCCGCAGCCATCTTCGGTAAGGGAATCAGGAAGTGAAGCCTTGTGGCTTCACTTCCTGGTTCCTTACTGCGCATGCGCGACATGTCCTGATTGGATAGATTGATAGCAGCGCAGCCATTGGCTCCCGCTGCTGTCAATCAAATCCAATGGCGCGGCGCTGGGGACAGGGGAAGTCCTGCATTTTGTGTGAATGGACACAGATACAGGAGTCAGGAGTGCGCCCGCACCGGTGTCCACCAAGGAGAGCGCTTCTCCAACGTGGACGCGAGGAGGAGCCACCGCTGAGGGACCCCAGAAGAGGAGGACCGGGGCCACTCTGTGCAAAACTTAGGCCTCGTACACACGAGGCAATCGATTTGTTCAAACCGGTCTGTCCGACCGATTAGAACAAATCTGCGCTGACGTGGCGGTGACGTTGACGTCTCCACGTCACCGCACCAGGAAGTAAAACACTTCCGCGCATGCGTCGAAATCATTTGGCACGTGTGCGAGAAGACATGTCTGCTGGTTAGCATACTAACCAGCAGACATGTCGGGCGGACGGGTTCCCAGCCGACAGATTTCAAAGCATGCGTTGAAATCTGTCGGATGGCCAAATCCGTCTGTTTGCCCATACACACGATCGAATCTGTCTGCTGAAACACTCTAGCAGACCGTTTCCAGCAGACAGATTTGATCGTGTGTACGAGGCCTAACTGTACAGTGGAGGTAAGTATGACATGTTTGTTATTTAAAAAAAATGGGGGTTTACAGCCCCCTTTACGACCCCTTTCACACTGAGGCAGTTTTCAGCCATTTTAGCGCCTGTAAAGCGCCTGAAAACTGCCTCCCGTGCTGCCCGAATGTGAAACCCCGAGTGCTTTCACACTGGAAAAAGTCGTGCAAGCAGCATCTTTGTGGCGGTTTGGGAGCACTCCCAAAATGCCCCTGCCCATTGGAATGAATGGGCAGCGCTTTCAAAGCGCCTGAAAAGTGCTCCAGAAGCGCCACAACACAGGTGTTTTAACCCCTTTTTCGGCCGCAAGCGGGGGTAAAAAGTGCCCTGCTTCCAGCCGAATAAGCGCCAATTAAACAGCGGGGTAAAGCGCCACTCAAACAAGCGTCGCTTTACTGCTAGCGTACGGGTGGCCCCAGTGTAAAAGGGGTCTTAAGGAGATTATTAAAAAACGTACAGCCGCATATATTATAGAACCAAGCGCAGTTCATTTTGCAAAACATCTCCCATCTCCTATTATTAATTTCAGATATTTCTATAGTGCTGTCAGTTTATGCAATACTTTAAATACTGAACATTCTCATAAGTCCCTTCTGTCAAGGAGTGTATAGTCTACTAGGATCAATTTAGACAGCTGCCAATTAGCCCACCAGCAAATCTTTTGCGTGTAGGCGGAAACCCATAAAAGCACAGGCAAACTCTATGCAGATAGTGTCAAGATTCAATCTGAGGGCCCCAGTGCAGCAAGGCAGAGGCGCCAACTCCGAAGCCAATGTGCTCATGCTGCCCAATTTTTTTGCTACAGACAGCACCATGTTTTCCTATTGCAAATCCGTAATGTGTGTAGCCAGCTTAAAGTGATATTAAAGCGGCCAAAAAATAATAATTTAAAGGCAGCAGCTACACTGGCTTTTAATAAATGAACACTTACCTGTCCTGGAGTCCAGCGATGTCGGCACCGGCAGCTGATGTTTCCATCAGCTGTCTGGTGCTGCCGCCACCGTATAGGAAACCGGTAGTGTAGCCTTTTTGGCTTCACGCTGGGAACCCTACTGAGCGAGTCCCCGCTCCTCTCTCCTATTGACCCGATGGCCAGGGGTGGAGGAGGGAGCCCCGCGGTGACATCACGGGCCGCAGCCCGGACTCCCGGAAGTGGGAAAGGATATCCTGTGCCCCCTCCTCCAAAAGGTGCCAATTGTGGCACCGGAGGGGGGAGGAGTCAGATGAGAGGAAGTTCTTTAGGGTGGAACTCCACTTTAAAGCTTGAATTATTATTTTTTAAATAACAAACATGTTATACTTACATGCTCTGTGTAATGGTTTTGCACAGAGCAGCCTCCTCTTCTTTTCAGGTCCCCCGCCGACACTACTGGCTCCCCCCCCCCTCGAGTAGTGCCCCCAGAGAAAGCCACTTCCCGAGCCGCCGCTCTATGCATTCATAAGGCCCCATTCACACCTTAGCGTTTTGTAGCTTGAAGCCTCAAGCTATAAAATGTTGAAGGGGGAAAAAAAACAATTATTCTCTATGGAGATGGTTCACATCTCCACTACAAAACGCCTGAAGCTCAAACAAGTTCTAGAGCTTCTTTTTAGGCAGATTACAGGAGATTTCCTTCTTTACAAAATCACGGCAAAATCGATGTAAAAGCACATGACTTTCCTCCTGAAAACGATACACTTGGGTGTGAATGCAGCCTAAGACACAGAGCCGCTGCTCGGACCAACCCCCCACTCTCTCCTCATTGGTTCACTGGCTGTGATTGACAGCAGTAGGAGCCTATGAGCTCCCACTGCTGCCTCAGCCAACAAGGAGAGAGAGTCCAGGGACAGGTGAGTATTGGGCTAGGGTGGGAGCTGCTTTTTTTTTACCTCCTTGCATAGAATTCATTCAGACTTTACAGCCATTTTAAAGTAGATCAAAACTCGATCACTGAAATTTTATATAAGTTGTAACATGTTAATGTCATTTCAAAGGCCATTTTCGTTTAAAAAAAAAATGATCTGGTGATCCTGCCAAGAAGATCTTTGTTCAGGCACTTCCTGTTCATGAGTGACCGCTGTCTGCTGATTGTGCTCCTGTGTTGTCACCCTGTTGCATGTGCCGCTTGTGGAGGCTACCAGCAGCTGTGCCAACACACACATTGCTTTGGCATGGTCCACTCTTATGAGAAAGCCGGTCCAGAGCAATGATGAACTGGAGCGATTGCACTTAGGAAGTGGCTGAAAAAGGCTGGAGGAGATCGGCAGCACTGAGATGCCAAAAGTGAATGAAAAAAAAATGCACCGCAGCACATGAAAAACAGACAGGTCCCCTTTTTTTAATGTACAGACGATTCCCAACAATGTGATGCAAGTGTGCTGGGTGCGTTTGCATGGTGAAAAATGAATGACACCACAATGCACTACGCGGCTGATCATGCGTTGTCACACAGTGAAATGCAAATTTTATTATGCGTTACCCCAACGCACAGACGTGAAGAAAGCTTTAGGATTTAGATCTACTATTATTATACTACCCAGTGAAAAAAGGTATAACATTATGCAAAAAAAAAAAAGGAAAAAAAAAACACAAATACCTCTGACTCTTCAAAATGTATATTTTGCACCACATCATTTTATATGGTTTCCAAACAGCTGTTACAGGGCTTTACCCCCATATACTCATAGTAGTTGGCACGTGGTACCTTAATCCAGATATTAACAGCCATGACGTACTATATGTACAAAGACTGTTTTATACTTCTTGGGATTTCATAGGGTTTAGTATCCATCTTATTCAATTTAGCGGTTCAAGAAGAAAATCCAGTACCATTGGCAATCAATCCTGTATTATTGGTGTAAACTCCGATTGGTTGTTATAGGTTCCCGTCCTTGGGTTCTTGCACTGTTTATTGAATAAGCCCCATTTGATTCACATTTGGTGCAGCCATTTTGTATTCGGAAAGCCATGAAGAACATTGGACCTTGGAATCTGGAAATAGTGTTTGACAGTAAAGACGAACTGGGCACAGTGCAGGTGGTTGGTTACGGTCAATGGGACAGTTGCGTACCATTGACTTTTATTTCAGTAAGGTCATCTTAACTAAAGCCTCGTACACACGGTCGGACTTCAAACAAACTTTTCCGTGGATTTTTGTCCAAAGGGAGTTGGCCGGGCACACCCATAACCACTTAAGGACCGCCTACTGCACATTTACGTCGGCAGAATGGCACGGCTGGGCACATCAACGTATATATACGTTAGTCTCTAGTACCCAGCCGTGGGTCACGGGCGCGCGCCCGCGGCGCGCGCCCGTGACCCGGTCCGAAGCTCCGGGACCGGAGAGCGGCGATCGGTCCCCGGAGCTGAAGAACGGGGAGAGCCGTGTGTAAACACGGCTTCCCCGTGCTTCACTGTGGCCGCAGCATCGATCGCGTCATCCCTGTTATAGGGTGACGTGATTGATGACGTCACACCTACAGCCACACCCCCCTACAGTTGTAAACACACACAGGGAACACATAACCCCTACAGCGCCCCCTTGTGGTTAACTCCCAAACTGCAACTGTCATTTTCACAGTAAACAATGCAATTTAAATGCATTTTTTGCTGTGAAAATTACAATTGTCCCAAAAATGTGTCAAAATTGTACGAAGTGTCCGCCATAATGTCGCAGTCACGAAAAAAACCGCTGATCGCCGCTATTAGTAGTAAAAATAAATAAATAATAAAAATGGAATAAAACTATCCCTTATTTTGTAAACGCTATAAATTTTGCGAAAACCAACCGATAAACGCTTATTGCGTTTTTTTTTACCAAAAATAGGTAGAAGAATACGTATCGGCCTAAACTGAGGGAAAAAAAATGTTATATATATTTTTGGGGATATTTATTATAGCAAAAAGTAAAAAATATTGAATTTTTTTCAAAATTGTGGCTCTATTTTTGTTTATAGCGCAAAAAATAAAAACCGCAGAGGTGATCAAATACTACCAAAAGAAAGCTCTATTTGTGGGGAAAAAAGGATGCCAATTTTGTTTGGGAGCCACGTCGCACGACCGCGCAAATGTCAGTTAAAACGACGCAGTGCCGAATCGCAAAAAGGGGCAAGGTCCTTTAGCAGCATTTTGGTCCGGGTCTTAAGTGGATAACATACACAGGGCAGGACTTTTCTGCAAACTTTCCCATAACTTTTCCAACATCACGTGTTTTTTCTGCTCCTTTCTGTTCTTTACCGCCACCCTTTGGTCAACTTCTGCTATTGTTGGTTGATTTTACCATTGATTCTGGGCATGCGTGTTTGTACTTCGAACAAAAGTCCAATGGATTTCTGTACACACGATAGGACTTTGCACCGTAGCACGTTTGTTGCCGAAAAGTTTGTCCGTTTGCAGAGCGAACTTTTGTCCAAAGAAAACCGAAAAAGTTTGTCCGATGGAGCGTACACACGGAAGGATTTTTTGGAAAATGTGCTAATGTTTGTTGTCAAAAAGTCCTACCGTGTGTATGGGCCTTTAATATGGGTGGGCATACTTCCAAGAATAGTTTGTGTTGCCTACATATGAGGCTGGAAGTCATTTTGTTGAGTTAAGGCCCATACACACGGTATGACTTTTTGACAACAAACTTCAAAATTAGCTGGTTTTCGAAAAAATCCAACCGCGTGTGCGCTCTATTGGACAAACTTTTTCGTTTTTTTATCGGACAAAAGTTTGCACTGCAAACGGACAAACTTTTCGGCCTATGGTGCAAAGTCCTATCGTGTGTATAGAAGTCCATCGGACTTAGTCCAAAGTACAAGCAGGCATGCTCAGAACCAATGTTAAAATCAACCAACAATAGCAGAAGTTGACCAAAGGGCGGCGGTAAAGAGCAGAAAAGAGCTGAAAAACCATGTGATTTGGGGAAAGTTTGATGAAAAAGCCCTGCCATGTGTATGCATACCAAGTTCACGGGCAACGGTCTTCAAACAAAAATCCACAAAAAAATTGGTTTGAAGTCGGACCGTGTGTATGAGGCTTTACCTAATATCAACAAAATGGATAATAAAAATAATTAGTAGAGATAAGCCTGCCTACCTAATTATGGCTCTTGCCCAATGAATACCTTTAATTAACAGTTTCAGTGATAATTTTAGGCCCCTTTCTTTTATTAATGTGCCTAAAAAACTGACAGGCCTGTATTACTCCATAGCCACCAATCCATAAGTTAAATACTAGGTGAGGTTGAAAAAAAGACACAAGTCCATCAAGCCCAACCTATGTGTGTGATTATAGGTCAGTATGAAGGTCCGGACACCCAATCTGACGTTTTGACAACAAACCTCCGACGGACCTGTTTTTGCAGACAATCCGACCTTGTGTATGTTCCATCAGACAAACTTTTGCTTTTTCATCGGACAAATGTTCGCTGTCTGAACAGACAAACTTTCCGGCAACAAATGTCCTACGTCGGCTAATCTGATCGAATGTACACAAGTCCATCGGACTAAAGTCCAAAGTACAAACACACATGCTCAGAACCAATGCTAAAGATCAGCCAACAAAAGCAGAAGTTGCCCAAAAGGTGGCGGTAAAGAGCAGAAAAACCATGTAGTACGTCTATTAGGTCACTATATCCGTGTTCTTTGGCTGAAAAACCACCCTGTGTGTGTGCATACCAAGTTCACGGCCAATGCCCTTTGAAGAAAAATCCACAGAAAAGTCAATAGGAAGTCCGATCGTGTGTATGAGGCTTTACATTGTATATCCCTGTATGTTGTGGTCATTCGGGTGCTTATCTAATAGTTTTTTGAAACTATCGATGCTTCCTGCTGAGACCATCGCCTGTGGAAACCAACCATGAAAGAATACCATGCAAACACATAATTCATATTAAAGTTATGATGACATGAAGTCACCAACTCTCGAAATAAATGCATTTCACATACTGCAAAGACAACATCCCATTAGTCATAAGGAACTAACATTTTTGTGTCTCACAGGGTCCCTTCCTCAAGGTGGCACTACAAGGAAGGGACCCTGCAAGGACACAAAATGTTGGTTTCTTATGACTAGTGTGATGCCATCCAGGGCCGAGACAAGGGTGGGCAAGAGGGGAGGGCTCCCAAGGTGCAGCTGTAGGGGAGGGCAGCCTCTAAGCTACCGATCACTGGCTAGCAACCATGGGCCGCAGTTTAATATCTGTGCTGACCGCTACTGCTGTCACACCATGCTCCAACGTACCTGCTGCCCACAGCTGACACAAAAATGCACATGCCTCTGCCTTCTAACCACAAGAAAACAAGTGACTGGCCATGCAGGGGCAGTGCACACTCCATGCCAACTATGGGCAGTTGGAGCAAGGGGGCAAAAGATGGACACAAGATGGCACATCAATTCTTTGGCATGCATTAGGAGGGGGGCACAGTTCTGCATCCTTGCCCTGGGCGGAGGACAAACTTGTCCCGGTACTGATGCCATCTTTACAATAAATAAATTAAATTATTTGGAGTGCTGGTGGCTTCGTATTTTCCTATTTGGTTTTGGAATGGCTCTATCCATAGCAACCACTATGAGCACCTACCGGTTATTCAAAGGTGGTTGCATACTGCGATGGTTCATCTTTTATTTGGACTATATTATGATGAACCGTTGGGTACAAAATATCAGTAGAGGTTTCCATTTTTTCATGAGCCTTTGCCCAACTCACAAAATGGCTGCTGTCACTTTCATGGTGCTGTGAAAGAACGAGGCGTTGGTAGGACGCATAGGCTGTTTCGCTGTGTCTGTGGATGAGAGGCCTTTGGCTTGCTTGTGAGAAGGTGATCGGTAACGTTCTGTTTTGGGGAGGGGGACCTTTTCTCTTGTTTCAAATATTTTTATCTGTGCCAAACCCTGGAACCTTTGTAAATATGACCCTGTTCTTCATTGTTAAAGTAATTTATTTCAGCTCTTCTCTAATGCATCCTGTTTCTTTGTCTCTTTTTCACTTTTGTGATGGTTGACATATTATTTATTAAAAAAAAAAAATTCCTATGTTATAAGTCAAGGTCTCCTAGGTCCCTGGACTTACTTTATCAAACATCCTTAAAGCGGAGGTTCACCCTAAATATAAGATCTCCCATGCGATCCAGCATACTGGCGTCAGCGCCAGTATGCTGTTTTTTTTTTTTTTTAATAGCACACTTACTGTATTATTGTGGAATTCCTTTTTTGTCCCCCGCGGTGGACGGCTGTAGTATAGCGCGTCACATCTTCCTAAAATACCCGATATGGACTCGGGTAATCTCGGCGAAAATGCGGCGCCTGCGCACAGACCTAGGAGCTGACTGCGCAGGCGCCGTATTTCTCCGAGTCCTATTTCGGAGGGCGTGACGCGCCATAGCCGTAGGACTCGGAGAAATACGGCGCCTGCGCAGTCAGCTCCTAGGTCTGTGCGCAGGCGCCGCATTTTCGCCGAGATTACCCGAGTCCATATCGGGTATTTTAGGAAGATGTGACGCGCTCAGGGCTTTTTTTCTGGGGGAACTTGGTGGAACTCAGTTCCACCACCTTTGGCTCAGACTCTTTGGTGCCTGCTCACCACAATCACTTGTGAACACAGAAGTCTGGTTTCTGTGTTTACAAGTGACTGCTTTGTAACCCCCTGAAATCTGCACACTGTATGTAATGCAATTCTGGTATTTAATGCCCCTTTAAGACCCTTCTACTGTTTGTGAAATCTGAACGGGTCGTGGTTGAGTTCCTGCACCTATTTTCTGAGAAAAAAAGCTCTGGACGCGCTATACTGGCGCCGTCCACCACGGGGGACAGAAAAGGAATTCCACTATAATACAGTAAGTGTGCGATAAAAAAAAAAAAACCCAGCATACTGGCGCTGACGCCAGTATGCTGGATCGCATGGGAGATCTTATGTTTAGGGTGAAATACCGCTTTAAGGAAGAAATCCACCACTCCCCCCACATAACACATCCTGGTCACGTGTCTATGAACTGTGGATCACCTCATATTATGATAACATCCAGGAGAGATATGTAAATAACCTGTCACTCGAAGCAAGGGGGCGGTAAGGACTTTTTAATTAGACAGGTTTTTATCTGGAAGTCTGTTTTATTTCACTGAACAATAAAAGAGGATTGCTCAGAGCTGGATTAACTCTGTGTGGCAAGACTGGGCACAGATGATAGGAAATCTTATACTCTACATTGTGACAGCAAAAAAAATTGGGTTTACATCTACTTTAAGGGTTGCTCTACAGCAGTTGCCCCACCCTACCATGCCCCACCTCTAATTCCGCACCCTGAACTCGCCCTCATAAATTATGTCATGAAATTACTTAAATCTTTTTTGCAGAATTCATTTACAAAAATAAATATTAACAACAACTTTATCAGTGCCCATCAATGCCTCACCTGTGCCCAACAATGCTGCCTACCTGTGCCCATCAATGCAGCCTACCTGTGCCCATCAATGCAGCCTACCTGTGCCCATCAATACAGCCTACTTGTGTCAAATTAGACAGGTTTTTATCTGGAAGTCTGTTTTATTTCACTGAACAATAAAAGAGGATTGCTCAGAGCTGGATTAACTTGGCGTGGCACAGATGATAGGAAATCTTATACTCTACATTGTAAAAGCAAAAAAATAATAATAATTTTGGGGTTTACATCCACTTTAACTGCTTGCCGACCTGCCGCCGTCATTTTACTGCGGCAGGTCGGCACGCCTGGGCAAGAGCCCGTAGCTCTAAAGGCCACTCGGTTACGCGCGATCGCTCGGTACAGAGTGAGGACCGGGAGCTATGTGTGTAAACACATAGCTCCCAGTCCTGTCAGCGGGGGAAATGCTGATCTTCTGTTCATACAATGTATAAACAGAAGATCAGTGATTTCCCCTAGTGAGTCCACCCCCCCCCCCCCCATACAGTTAGAACACACCCAGGAACATACTTAACCCCTTCCCCGCCCCCTAGTGTTAACCCCTTTACTGTCAATGGAATTTTTATAGTAATCCAATGCATTTTTATAGCACTGATCGCTATAAAAATGCCAATGGTTCCAAAAATTTGTCAAAAGTGTCCGAAGTGCCCGCCATAATATCGCAGTACTAAAAAAACCGCTCATCGCCGCCATTACTAGTAAAAAATAAAATATTAATAAAAATGCCATAAAACTACCCCCTATTTTGTAAACGCTATAACTTTTGCGCAAACTAATCAATAAACGCTAATTCCTCCTAAACGGAGGAAAAAAAAAGGTTTTTATATATTTTTTGGGGATATTTATTATAGCAAAATGTAAAAAATATTGTATTTTTTTTCAAAATTGTCGCTCTATTTTTGTTTATAGCACACAAAATAAAAACCGCAGAGATGATCAAATACCACCAAAAGGAAACTCTATTTGTGGGAAAAAAAGGACGCCAATTTTGTTTGGGAGCCATGTCGCACGACCGCGCAATTGTCAGTTAAAGCAACGCAGTGCCAAATCACAAAAAGTGCTCTGGTCATTGGGCAGCAATATGGTCCGGGGGTTAAGTGGTTAAGGCCTGGTTAGTAGCTAATTTTGAGCCCCGGAAATGCATATGTATTATTATCACCCTGAGAATAGCCCTAAGCAGCCCAATCCTCTTGGGAGTGTGATATCAAATAGTTTACACAGACATTCATGGGATTGGGAGCATTTTTTGGGATTGGGAGAATAATTCTGATTATACAGTACTGCACTCAATAAATGAACACGTTTTGGTTGAGAAAGTAAAAAAAAAAAACACTGAGGCCAGAGTGAGAGGTTTATTAGCATAGGCAGAAGAGACATGAATATAGGCAGACAATGTGAGATGAGTAATGGGGTATGGTCACCGGGAGGATACACATCTCATCCGTTTAGCAGTACACCGAATCACATCCAACATTCTTCATATTCGCAAACATACCCACGTCCCTGAAACCAGCTCCTTTTCCATGTCTGAATACCATTCTGCACTTTCTAGTACGAAACCTGACTAAATTCATTCTCAAGTTCCAGCTCATTCATACACTTCCACTTTCCAATGTGTAGTTTATCCCTGGACATTATCTAATAGATATGTGCATTCCCGTTCGTACGAATGTTATTTTCGTACGAAAATGTTAATTTTCGTACCCGCAGGATAATGTGTACATACGAAAAAATTAAAGCACCAAAATACGAAAACTACGAGATTACGAATGAGCCGCATAACGAACAACCGCAAATACGAACGAATGATCCGACGAAAAAAAACGACAAAACTAAAACGGCAAAAGAACGAAAATGACATCTATAACAAAAGATTTACATTCTGGATTTTGTTTGAATCCTTTTTCTGTTTGTTTTCAGTCCTATGTTCATTGTTCATATGACATCTATAACAAAAGATTTGCATGCTGTATTTTGTTTCAATCCTTTTCCTGTTTGTTTTCAGTCCTATGTTCATTGTTCATATGACATCTATAACAAAAGATTTGCATGCTGTATTTTGAATCCAAAATACGAACAGAAAAAAGGAATTTAAAATTACAGAATGCAAATCTTTTGTTATAGATGTCATATGAACATACGACTGAAAATAGCAAAAGAAAAGGGTTTCAAGATACAGAATGCAAATCATTGACGAAAATTCACGAAAATTATTGTCTAACAAGTAACGAACATGAATTAAACAGAATAACGAACCATCCCGCATGTACGAAAATAAAACAGTAACGAAAATACGAAACGATCGGAATACGAAAAAATCGCGTCATACGAAAAACGAACGGGAACAAACAGGAAAACGGGCGTCTTACGAAAAACGAACGAAAACGAAAAAACGGAACGATACGAAACAGAACAAAAAAAAATGTAAAAAAATTCTGTGCACATGTCTATTATCTAAACAGCAACCACTAAAAGGGGAGGGTGGCTAATCTGGATGGAAGTATGACATACAAAGGAGTGTGCTTGGATGGATCACACTGTGGCTGTAAAATATTGGAAAGTTAATTGTCTAATTTGCCTTTTTTTTTTATATATATCTTGGGGATATTTCTGGGCATTTCCAAAATATGAAAAATGATGGAGGTTCCCAACCTTTGGTGGAGTATAATGCAAAACGGGCGCCATCCACTTCAAGACACGTCTAAACTACATTCCAATGTGGAATGTATTTGCTTAATGCCTTAGTGCCTAACCCATGGGTAGAATCCTGAAACAAGGGCTCCAAAATAATATATTTATTTTCAGGGAATAATTAGAAATTATGTTCCTTTAACGACTTAAGACCCAGACCAAAATGCAGGTAAAGGACCTTGCCCCTTTTCGCCATTTCGGCACTGCATCGTTTTAACTGACAATTGCGCGGTCGTGTGACGTGGCTCCCAAACAAAATTGGCGTCCTTTTTTCCCCACAAATAGAGCTTTCTTTTGATGTTATTTGATCACCTCTGCGGTTATTTTTTGCGCTATAAACAAAAATAGAGCGACAATTTGGAAAAAAATGCAATATTTTTTACTTTTTGCTATAATAAATATCCCCCCAAAATATATATACATATTTTTTTCCTCAGTTTAGGCCGATACGTATTCTTCTACCTATTTTTGGTTAAAAAAAAATCGCAATAAGGGGTTATCGGTTGGTTTTCGCAAAATGTATAGCGTTTACAAAATAAGGGTTAGTTTTATTGCATTTTTATTAATTATTTTTTATGGCGACATTATGGCGGACACTTCGGACAATTTTGACACATTTTTGGGACAACTGTCATTTTCACAGCAAAAAATGCATTTAAATTGCATTGTTTATTGTGAAAATTACAGTTGCAGTTTGGGAGTTAACCACAAGGGGGCGCTGTAGGGGTTATGTGTTCCCTGTGTGTGTTTACAACTGTAGGGGGGTGTGGCTGTAGGTGTGACGTCATCGATCACATCCCCCTATAACAGGGATTACGCAATCGATGCTGCTGCCACAGTGAAGCACGGGGAAGCCGTGTTTACACTCGGCTCTCCCCGTTCTTCAGCTGCGGAGACCGATCGCCGTACTGCAGCGGCGATCGGGTCCGCGAATCCCGCGGTCCCGGTCACGGAGCTATGGACCGGGTCACGAGAGCGCGCCGCAGGCGTGCGCCCGTGACCCACGGCTGGGTACTATTTACTAACGTAAATATACGTGAATGTGCCCAGCCGTGCCATTCTGCCGATGTATATGTGCAGGAGCCGGTCCTTAAGCAGTTAATGAGTTTCTCTTGAGAAACACATTAATGCCGCGTACACACGGTTCGAAATTCCGACCGTGTGTAGGATCAATCAGACTTTTGCTGTCTGAATTTCCACCAACAAAACATTGAGAGCAGGTTCTCTATTTTTCCTACGGAAAAAGTTCCTATCGTCTGTATGCAATTCTGACGCGCAAAAAAAAAAACATGCATGCTCAGGATCAAACAGAAGAGCCAAACTGCCTATTGAACTTCATTGATCTCGGCTCGTTGTACGTCACCACGTTCTTGATGGTCGAAATTTCCGACAAGATTGGGGTGACCGCGTGTATGCAACACAAGTTTGAGCCAACATTCCGTCAGAAAAAATCCATGGTTTTCTTGTCGGAATTTCCGATTGTGTGTACAGGGCATTACTGGGGTCAAGAAACAAAGACCATTTCCCAGTTAGAATCTTAAAAATAGAGCACTGAAACTGGGAGCCACAAGCTAAAGGCTTTGCACTACTTGATTAACAGAACCACTTAATAATACTAGAACTGGGTAACCCCAATGTCCTCCTGATATTGAAGAGTGTCAGCCTCCCAATTCAGCTGCTGTACACAATGGACACAATGGGGCCCATTTCTTGACTTCAAACAATATAGTCACATGCACTTTAATGAAGGATTATCTCCTGCTGCAAACATGATTAGTTTGATATCTTCATCAGCTATCTAAGTCCAAAAAACGTTATGATCCACACATCCTGTATTGATGTAAAGTTAACTCTTGTTGTGATAGGTTCCCATGCTTGGTTTCTTGCACCGTTTTTTGAATAAGCCCCATTTGATTCACATTTAGTGGAGCTATTTTGTAACAGGAAAGCCATGAGGAACATTGGACCTTGGAATTTGGAAATCGTGTTTGACAGCAAAGTTATGGTTACGGTCAGCCGGACAGTTGAGTACCATTGACTTCTATTGCAGTAAGGTCATCAGTACTAAGTTAAAGGGTCACTAAAGGAAAAACATTTTTTTGCTGAAATGACTGTTTACAGGGTATAGAGACATAAAAGTTAACTGATTCCTTTTAAAAATGATTAAAAATAGATAAAAATCAATCATATAATGTGCCTCTAGTTTCACTTTTGTTTTTAAACTGATTTCATGTTTCTGTGAAGTACAGAAGACACACAGAACAAAAACAAACAAATCCAGGGCAGTGTTTTGTTTTTAAAATGAATCTGATTGGTTCTGAGGAGTTTTAAACACACAGCTTAGACCACAGTGAAAAACTGCCATGAGATTTTTCATAAGGAGCCAGACAAGCAGGAAGTGTGGAGATCAGAGCAGAATTACAGCAACTTCAAAGCAAAAATGAACAATGAGAACATGAAAACAGCACTGCATTAAGGTAAAGGAAGCTATTTAGCTAAAAAAAAAAATCCTTTAGTGACCCTTATTAGTATTATGGTAGCCTACAAAATGGCAGCTCTTACTATGGGTGGGCATACTTCCAAGAATAGTATGTGTTGCCTACATATGAGGTTGGAATCTATTTTGTTGAGTTAACTAATATCAACAAAATGGTAATAAAAACAATTAGCAGAGATAAGTATTCCCAATTACTGGTCTTGCCCAATGAATACATTTGCACAAACAGTTTCACTGATAATATTAGGTCTTTTCTTAATGTGTCTAAAACAAGCTTGTATTACTCCACAGCCACCAATCTATATGTAAACTATCCATAAAAAAATACCATGCTGTCATGAGCATGTAACATCCTGATCCTTCATAACTGCTGGTCTTTTTCCAGCATCCTGGTTTTGGCTGTCCCCCTGCAAGGTGATTAATGTGGCCAGTCACTGGGTGGAGACCAAACCTGATTTAAGCCAGCCATGCCTGTAGTCTCATGCATGTGATAGCATGTGTAATACATGCTCAAGCTCTCTGTCTGTCAGTCTGCCCTGCTCTGCTGTTTGGATCCCCTGTTTACGACCTTGGATCGGATATATTGGATATCGACTACCCTCTGAACTCTGAATGCCTTTTGACTACGGATTGGACCCTAACTACTCTAAACCTTGCCTGCATTGTACCTGGACTCTCATTGAACCACTCAGCCTCTCTACAAACTGCAAATACCTGTTTGCTTTGCTCAGTTTGCGCCTGCCCCCGCGTAGTGGTCAGGCACCATAGCATTGTGTCTGCTTGCCTTATGGGAAAGGGGGCTGCTATAGGTGAAGAAAACAAAAGCTAACTATAGTGTCTGACATGCTGCGTTAGGGGTAAGCATGACAAATGCAACCACATAATACATATTGAAGTCATGATGGCAAGACAAATTGTGAAGATAGCATTGCATAAGTCATAAGGAAGTAACGTTTTGGTGCCTCGCAGGGTTCCTTCCTTAAGGGGACACTTTTGAGATGCTAACTGGGAAACCAATGTCCACCCAATCCAGCTGCTGTACAACATGGAAATATTGGGGCCTATTATCTCCCTCCATTTCTTGATTTCAAACAATATAATTACATGTACTATAATGCAATTGAAATATTATTTGTTGCTGCAAACGTGATTACTTTAATATCTTGATCAGCTATCCGCGTCCAAACCACTTTATGATCCACACATTTATATATCCCCAGTTTACAATAGGCATTCTGACCCAAGCCTAAGGCAGCCTGAAAAATTAATAAGTAATCTTGGTGGTAGGTAAGCTGTGAGGGGTATCCAGACTTTTTACATTTATGGTCCACTTAAGGCCTTCATGAACAGGAGCATAAAGTGGCATGAGGGACTTTGATTATGGCTATGAATTCTAAGGATGATGTTATTGCCTTGCATTAGCAATTACCCCAAACGCATTCATCCCAGGACCACCAATTAAAGAGGAACTCAAATGACCTGCAGGGAGATGGAGCTTGGATTGTGTGGCTGTAACGGAAGTCATATCTCAGGCCCCTGGTGCCCACTGATCGAGACCCACTGATTTAGAGAGGTGGACATCAACTTAATGCGATCAATGTGATCCTAAATATGCATGGTCAGATCAAAAACTATATACAACAACATGTCTAACCCAGTGTTTTTGAACCTTTTTTTCAGTCTCGAGGCACCCCATTCTAAAATTTAAAAAATAATTCTAATAGTTTTACATAATGCAGCAACATCCACACATGTAGGCAGGGCTGTCTTAATGAGAGGGCACACCTGGGCACTGCCCAGGGGCCCCAGCTGCATGGGGGCCCCTGCCCTTTCACCAAAGCAGCTGATCCTTGAGTCCGGGCTGCCCCGAAATTCCCAGCTCTCTGACCCCTCTACACCCTAGATGTGCCCTACATCCTACCTACTTGATTTCGGTTTACCCACGCTGTCTCCATTGTAGGGGCCCCAGAGCATTACTTTGCCCAGGGGCCAATGATGCTATGAAGATGCATGTAGGACACCGAACATTAGACGTGATTAATTCCTCCAAAGCAAATACACCTTTTCACACTGATACTGACTAGTATTTTAATATTTCTCTTCTTCCTTCGACTTCTCTCCATCACTTAACTGATGTGATCCCAGGGATGATGGAATAGGGCAGGGGGGGGGGGGCAAACAAGGATGCTATGCAGGCACCCATTGTCCTCCTTATCAACTGGTGAAGTGATTGGTTGTTAGAGTGCCATCGGCTAGAAGGTCGTAATGGTGTACATCGAAAACCTGTAACTCTTTGTAGTCAAAAGGCAG
This sequence comes from Rana kukunoris, assembly GCA_029574335.1. Taxonomy (NCBI): domain Eukaryota; kingdom Metazoa; phylum Chordata; class Amphibia; order Anura; family Ranidae; genus Rana; species Rana kukunoris. The sequence continues at coordinate 225,162,581 of CM056054.1, read as the reverse complement.
GCTTGATCCACCGCTGGCTTGTATACAATTTTTGGGCAATTTTTAGGCATTTTGCCAAGGCACCCCTGAAGAAACCTGAAGGAACTGAGCACCCTAATTGAAAAAGGCTGGTCTAACCCCAATCCATCCAGCCCTAGTCCTGATCCTTAAACCTATGCTACCATTTTTGCCCAAACAGCTAAAACATTCAGGCACATTCTCACAATAAGGAACTCTCAGGGATAATTAAACACATGCACTACTAACACACCCAAGCTTTCATATTAGGTAAATTGCGCAATGTTGCAGTTGAAACCTTCCAGCTGTTCTTTGAGATCTGTATTGGAGTCACCAAGGGTTCTGCCATTTTAAAATTCCTTCTATTTCCAGATAAAATGGACTTTGAGCTTGGGGCCTTTACATTGCACACAAGTGGTCAGAAGGTATGATAATAGAGCATGAACTTTTTTGTATAATCCTGGAAAACATTGCAACCTTTACCTTTCTCCTCCCTTTAGCGCATTTCGTCTTCTATGCAGAGGTGTATTTAGGTTTTGTGCTGCCCTAGGCCTGACTAAACTTGTGCACCCCTTAATTTAAATATGACACACCCCTTCCTGACAAGGCCACGCCCCTTTCTATTTAAGAACCCCCCCCGGATTCCCTTAATTTGTATAAAATTTCCTCTCACTTCACCTATAGTTCTACTTTATGCACAAATTTCTGATAATTTTATGAAGAGGACTAAGACGATATAACCATGCCAATGGTGCAGCAGAAACCCCACCCCCCACAGTTGCAGAATCCAAGCCACCTGCATACCAGAAGTAGTGCGGCCGCTTTATGGGGGCGCTAGACTAAGTTGCCTCTCAGCCCAGCCTGCCCCATAAGACTGCCGCTACACCAGTGTTTCTCAATTCCAGTCCTCACGCCCCCCAACAGGTCAGGTTTTCAGGATTTCCATTATTTTGCACAGGTGATTTGATCAGTTTCACTGCCTTAGTAATTCCCACAGCCTTTTCATCTGAGTGAAATCCTGAAAACATGACCTGTTGGGGGGGCGTGAGGACTGGAATTGAGAAACACTGCGCTACACTAACAGTGTAGCGCAAGCCGGCGGAGACTCTTTCTGTGCTGCCCCCTGCAAAGTGCTGCCTTAGGCCTGGGCCTTGTTGGCCTAGGTCAGGATACAGCGCTGCTTCTATGTTTCCACACCCCTAAATAAAGACGTGCAATTTAGAAATGATGAATCTAAGGCTGCTGGTGCTCAATTACTCATCAAGGGAATACATGAAGTGAACTTTCTCTTTAGAAATCTGATTTCGAGTTTCTAAATCAAATGTATTGTATGGCGTGGGGGGCTTATGGTTGGGCCCCAAAGTTTTATTTTGGCATTGCCCATCCTAATACTTCTGCTCTTCCAGTACTTGTCAGTCTCACTCAATTCATTCTCAATCACATTCCAACAATTCCTCTTTGTCACTTGCCACTCCACTTTTCTGGTGATACCTCTCCAATTCTGTGCTTTGTTCAGAGTCTGGTAGGGAGGAGGTCAGAATGATAATAAATAAATAATAGGAGCGGGAGGGTGGAAGGGTTTATAACCCATGTCTAATGACTTATAAAAAGCTTTGCTTAAACCAAACCCTCATTCTGGTCTCTGGGATGAGCGCAGCTCAACCTTAAGCGAGACTTGGGACAAATGAAGACAAATGAAGGGTCAGGGGTGGCATCTACACAGAAGGAAAAGGCATCGCTGGCTCCTGCAGGCTGTGGCTGATGCAAGCAGCTCTTCCTATTGTTCTGTAAAAAAAAACACAAATATATTGTTAGGTTGTAATTATGATGTATTATGTTTTTGCTAGGATTCTTAAAGCGGAGGTCCCACAAATGTTTTTTTTTAATTAAAAGCCAGCAGCTACAAATACAGCAGCTGCTGACTTTTAACCACCTAACCCCCGGACCATATTGCTGGTCAAAGACCACAGCACTTTTTGCGATTCTGCACTGCGCCGCTTTAACTGACAATTGCGCGGTCATGCAATGTTGCTCCCAAACAAAATTGGCGATTTTTCCCCACAAATAGAGCTTTCTTTTGGTGGTATTTGATCACCTCTGCGATTTTTAGTTTTTGCGCTATAAACAAAAATAGAGCGACAATTTTGAAAAAAATAATATTTTTTACTTTTTGCTGTAATAAATATCCATCCAATAGCCAGCGGCTCTGATAGGCTTTCCGAGTACAGCCCTCCTCTCCCGGAAGCTTATCCTCGGAATGTACAGGAGGTGCGTTCCTTGGATAAGACTGACGGCCGTCTCAGCCAATCAGGTTCGCTGATTCTGGTTATCGGTAACCTGATAGGCTGAAGCGTCACCAAGGCGGGAGAAGACATCGAGGGACGTGGAAGGATTAAGGTAAGTGCATTTTATAGGGCACAGAGGCGACAATGGGCACAGAGGCATCAATGAGCACAGTGGCGACAAAGGACAATGTGGCGACAAAGGGCACAGTGGTGACAATTAAGTGGGAACAGTGACATGCACAGTGGCAACAATGGGCACAGTTTGATGGCATGGCACAGTGACTGCATTTGATGGCATGGCACAGTGGTGCGAATTGATGGCATAGTGTCTGCATTTGATGGCATGGCACAGTGGTGATAATTGATGGCACAGTAGCTGCGTTTGATGGTATGGCACAGTGGTGACAATTGATGCCACAGTGGCTGCATTTGATGGGCACAGTGAGGCTGCAATTTATTTTTATTTATTTTTTTGGTTTGCGCCCCACCAAAGATTTTGAGCACCAGCCACCCCACTGGTAAGGGCCCTTTCACACAGACATGTCCGTGTATGGGCTCCGCTTTGCTCAGCGTCAATTGCTCAGTTGATCCCTGCTGAGCAGGCAGATGACTGGGCAGAGACTGACCTGTCAGAGCGCCGCTCTCCTCTATGAGAGATCGGATGAAGACGGACCAAAGAGTGCGCCTTTATCCGATCCGCCAGACAGATGGAAAATAGGGTTTCCATCCATCACACGGATGTCAGCAGGCATGTCACCGTTGACATCCGTGGCTCCATAGACCTGCATGGAGCCTCCGTTCAGGTCCACCTAAAAAACTGAACCGAAACGGTCCGCCCATGTGAAAGGGGCCTAAGCAATTTCAGTGCAGGAGAGGAGCCTGCACAACTGTGATGAAGGTCCAAACCAATGGGGGCCACATTGAAGGGGTACAAGGGCTGCATGGACCCAGAAAACATCAGTATGACAAGCTTGTTCTAGACAGTTAAAAACTGGACAATAACTGCCTTCTGATTTCAAGAACATTTGAAAATTGGCAGTTGGTTATTTTCAGTCATTTTATCAACTTTTGCTCTATAACTGAATTATCGTTTATATTAGCTCAAGAGATCCTTACTTTTACTCACCAATACTGCACTGGAATAAGAAAACAGAAATGTAAAATCGGCTATCTGTTATTAGCAACACAGATTGTGTAAGACAACAATTCCCTTGGACATATTGATAACCGAGGCTCACCAAGTTCTCTCCATTACCTAGCACAGTGAGTTTGGCTTCTGAGCGTGTCTTGCCGGCGGTAAATTTGATGGTTCCTGACATTTCAGGATACGTGTCCTTCAGGGTGAGCTTGTGCCGGTTTCCTCTGCTTTCGATGATGATATCTCCACCGTTGTGCATTGGCACCCCATTCAGACTCCACTGTGGAGGACGGGGGAGAGGAATGGACACCTCACAATCAAAACAAGCGTCATTGGGAGCCGTCACCTTGACATCTCTCAGATTACGAATCAGCTGGATGGCCAGACCTGAAAAAATGCAAAATTATTACAAATGAATGTATTATTATAGCACAAAATTTGGGGCTTAAAAGGTTATGTCCACTTTTTTAGCCAAATTTTGAAAAAATATATATTTCTCTTTCGTTCATTGACAGACACAGCCTTCTTTATTCAGAAACCATAGGGTTAATATCGTCTCCACAGGAGTAGGACCAGGCAGAACAAAAAACATCACCTGGCTACGCCCATGGGTTGTCCTTATATATGTTTTAAACTTTTTGCTATAATAAATATCTCCCCCAAAAAATGAAAAAATCATCAATTTAGGCCAATATATATTCTACATATTTTTGGTAAAAAAAAACGCAATAAGTGTATATTGATTGATTTGCGCAAAAGTTAAAGCGTCTACATAATAGGGGATACATTTATGGCAATTTTATTATTTATTTATGTTTTACTAGTAATGACAACGATGTGCAATTTTTAGAGGTACTGTGACATTGCGGCGGACAGATCGCACACTTTTAACACTTTTTTGGGACCGTTGACATTTGTACAGTGATCAGAGCCTTCACCACCGGCCACACGCAATCGCATGCACAAGAGCCAGCACGGGGATTTGTGTGTGTAAACACACAAATCCCTGTTCTGTCAAGGGAGAGGAGACATATTGTTTGTTTCTACTAAGTAGGAACAACGATATGTATCCTCCCCCAGTCAGTCCTATCCCCATACAGTTAGAACACTAATTTAACCCCTTGATCGCCCCCTAGGCCGCGTACACATGATCGAATTTGTCCGCTGAAACTGGTCCGATGGACCTTTTCAGCAGATAAATCCGATCGTGTGTATGGGCTAGCAGACATGTTTGTCCAGCGGACAAATTTCAAAGCATGCTTTAAAATTTGTCTGCCGGAGACATGTCCGTCGGATATGTCCGCTGGTTAGTACACTAACCAGCGGACATATCTGCCCGCACATGCGTCAAATGGATTTGACGCATGCGTGAACGTTTTTCACTTCCTGGTTCGGTGACGTGGCGGCGTCAACGTCACCGCCACGTCACCGCGCTGTCTGCCGGCGGGGATTTTAATCAGATGGTGTGTACACGCCATTGGACCAAAATCCCATGAGACATGTCCGCTGCAAACGGTCCGTCTGACATGTTTGAGCGGACATGTCTCATCGTGTGTACGCGGCCCTAGTGTTAAACCCTTCTTTACCAGTGACATATCAGTGCATATTTATAGCAGGATTGGACGGGTGATCTGTCTATCAAAGTGCCCGGACAAGGGGGATGGGCCATGACGACACGCGTCGGGGAACACACAGCTATTCAAATATAAGCTGTTATGTTCCCTTAGTGCCGAACAACTAGACGGCGGGGGAGACCGACACATGGCTGCATATGGGGGGAGACACATGGCTGCATATGGGGGGAGACACATGGCTGCATATGGGGGGAAACACATGGCTGCATATGGGGGGGAGACACATGGCTGCATATGGGGGGAGACACATGGCTGCATATGGGGGGGAGACACATGGCTGCATATGGGGGGAGACACATGGCTGCATATGGGGGGAGACACGGCTGCATATGGGGGGAGACACGGCTGCATATGGGGGGAGACATGGCTGCATATGGGGGGAGACATGGCTGCATTAAAAAAAGTATCGGTAATCGGTATCGGCGAGTACATGAAAAAAAGTATCGGTACTTGTACTTGGTCCTAAAAAAGTGGTTTCAAGACAACCCTAGTTGATTGTAATACCGCGTACACACGATCAGAATTTCCGACAACAAATGTTTAGACGTGAGCTTTTGGTTGGATATTCCGAGCGTGTGTATGTTCCATCGGACATTTGCTGTCGGAATTTCCGCACAAAAATCCTACGCATGCTCGGAATCAATTTGACGCATGCTCGGAATCATTGAACTTCATTATTCTCGGCTCCTCGTAGTGTTGTACGTCACCGCGTTCTTGACGTTCAGAACTTCAGGCAACATTTGTGTGACCATGTGCAGGGTCGGATTTCCCACAAGGCCACCGAGGCTAGGAGCGGGGGTCTGAGACTGTGATGTCACCACCACCACCAGAAAAAGAAGAAGCAGCCAGCAGGCATTACACACTATGATTGATGACCATGATTGATCATCATGTTGTGCATGTGTGTGTGCCACTGTGCCAGACCCAAGCAGAAGCAAGCAGCCAGTTAAATGTTATAGTGCTAAATATGGATGCGAGCTCTCTCGCATATGGGTTAGTTCTTGCGGGCGCGCTCCCGTGATACAGTCGGCGTCTATAGCCGCCGACTGTATCACTTGGCCCCTGTGTGTGTGTGTGTGTGGGGGGGGGGCGGCATTGAAGGACCCGGTCTTGGGACGGCACAGGGAGTAAATCCGGGCCTGACCATGTGTATGCAACACAAGTTTGAGCCAACATTCCGTCGGAAAAAAATCCACAGTTTTGTTGTCGGAAATTCCGATCGTGCGGACGCGGCATTAGAGGCATAATTCCAATTGGGCAATATGAGGTTCCACACTTGGCAAATCCACATTGCTCTTTGACTTTTGAAGAGTAAAAACTTAATGGAAAACAGATTTATTAGTTTGTATTTCTAATAATCAATTATTGATGTGTAATAGAGGTCCTTGGCTTACCTTCCACAATCAGGCGAGCTGAGCTCTGCCCCCCACTAGTCTTCATGGTATAGACATCCTCATCTTCTGGGTCCACATCATTGATGAATAGCGTCCGATACGCATCTTCGCTGGTTATCTGGTATTTGTCGGATGGGAGGATCACATGACCTCCTCGCAGCCAGGAGACCCGCGCCCGTGCCGGACTGACCTTACATTCCAGGATGACCCGATGACCCTGCAGGACCGTCTTGTCTCTCAGCGCCTTCACTATGCGCACAGGAAGCTCTGGAGAGTTCGCGGGGATAGAAAGAACACAGTTACCATCTTTTCCTTCTTGTTCTATCATCCCAAATAGAATGGGTTAATAATACAACAAAAAGTTGGGGCAACCTGCTATAGGCACCTCATGGGCAACTGCACCCTTTTCCATTTTTAATTTTTTTTTGCTTTGAAAAATATGGGCATAAAACCAAGTCAATCAGCCATGATCAAAAGGAATTGACAGTCTGACTCCTTCTCAGCACCCCCTTCCCCTTCTTGTCACAACTGTCTACAGACAGAAGAGGGAAAGAAATTAGAGAAATGTTATCATTAAGCACATTTGTAAATTTTGAGACTTGTTTCTGTTCTCTCTATAGCAAGTTTAGGGGCTGGGGTGGAAATAAATCTCTCCTCAGGATGGAAGCATAAGGAATAAAATGTTTTCACCTTAATGCAATCTACATCAGCCCCCGTTTTACTTACCTGACCCCTCGCAAGTCCCGCGCTTGGTCCAGAGATCCTCTTCGCTGCTCAGCCTAGCCGCTGATTGGCTAGAGCAGATGGATTGAGAGCAGCACAGCCATTGGCTGGCGCTGCTGTCAATCACATCCAGTGACGCGGCATGCCGAGGGGCGGGGCCAAGTGATACAGTGAGCGGCTATGGCTGCAAGGATTTATCACCATGCAAGCTCTATCACATTAATGTGGCGAGTTCTTGCGGGGAGGACCAGAGACAGCCACCGAGGGACCCCAGAAGACGTGGTTTGGGGCCATTCTGTGCAAAACTAACATATATGACATGTTTGTTACTTTAAAGAAAACCTTTTTTTCCCTTTAGTAACCCTTTAAGTAATTAGGTAATGGAAAATTCTGGACAGCCGCACCCACAGCAGAATGCAGGACAGAAAAACGGACGCATTTCACACTTTCAACAGTGCTTAATCATAGCTATGATTAAGCACTGTTGAAAGTGCGAAATGTGTCAGTAACAAGTTATACACAGAGCAAATTTCAGCCAGTTTCTAATGAAACAAACACAATTAGCTCCATGGGTAGTCCTCTCAGCCACCGCCTGCCTGCATCCCTCAGGGGTGGTGCGTTCCTTGGAGACTGACAGGCGTCTCAGCCAATCAGGTTCACTGGTTCTGGTTACTGGTAACCTAATTGGCTGAAGCGTCATCGAGGGCGGGAGAAGACATTGAGGAACGGTAGAAGCAGGATGGCTGACCCCAGAAAGGTAAGTGCCAGGCAGGGGGGGGGGGGCAGGCATTTTACAGGGCACAGTGGCAGCGTTTGACATGGCACAGTGGTGACAATTGATGGGCACAGTGGCTGCCTTTGATGGGCACAGTGGCTGCCTTTGATGGGCACAGTTAGGCTGCAATTGTTTTTTTTCCGTTTGTTTGCGCCCCCCCAAATATTTTGAGCACCAGCCGCCACTGGTTGTTAGTCACATTCAACCAGTGGCGGTGCCGCCCCCTCTCTCTTGCACCGCTCTATCACCAATAGATAGATTCATGGATTGCATGAATCTATCTATTGTCGCCGCTGCCGCCCCCTATTCAGGTGTCCGGCCCCTTGTCTGGCGCCGGGCATCTGAATTACAGCGGCGGGGGTGTTTTTGGAAGTGCCTGATTAGAGGCGTCGGCTGTAATAGGCATCCTGATTAGAGTGTGGGCGCTAATAGGCTTCCAAATTGGTAAACAGCGGACGCAATTCTGTGCATTCGCTGCTTTCACAGTGTTGTGTTAGAGAAGTGAATAAATTGCTTCCCTAACATTGACCTGCCTCTCAGCCAATCAGGTGCACTGGGTCTGGTTACCCTGTCACCTGATTGGCTGAAACGACAGGTGCTGTGATTGGATGCCTAAGACATGGAGGACTCGGAGGGTGGAGGACAACGCCAAGACAAGTAAGTGCCGGGGGGAAAGGGGGGCACACTGGCAACATTTGATGGGGCACAGTAGCGGCAATTGATGGGGAACACTGGCAGCAATTGATGGGGCATACTGGCAGCAATTGATGGGGCATACTGGCAGCAATTGATGGGACACAGTGGTGACAATTGATGGGCACACTGGCAGCAATTGATGGGTACAGTGGAGGACAGCACCGAGACAAGTAAGTGCCGGGGGAAAGGGGGGCACACTGGCAGCATTTGATGGGGCACAGTAGCGGCAATTGATGGAGAACACTGGCAGCAATTGATGGGGCATACTGGCAACAATTGATGGGGCATACTGGCAACAATTGATGGGACACAGTGGTGACAATTGATGGGCACACTGGCAGCAATTGATGGGTACAGTACCTGTGTTTGATGGCACAGTGGCAGCAATTGATGGGCACAGTGGCTGTGCTTGATGGGCACAGTGGCTGCGTTTGATGGTCACAATGGCTGAGTTTGATGGGCACAATGGCTGCGTTTGATGGGCACAAAGGCTGCGCTTGATGGGCACAGTGGCTGCGCTTGATGGGCACAGTGGCTGCACTTGATGGGCACAGTGGCTGCGCTTGATGGGCACAGTGGCTGCGCTTGATGGGCACAGTGGCTGCTCTTGATGGGCACAGTGGCTGCACTTGATGGGCACAGTAGCTGCGCTTGATGGGCACAGTAGCTGCGCTTGATGTTTGTTTTTTTCAGTTTGTTTGCCCCCCCCCCCCAAAAAATTTTGAGCACCAGCCGCCACTGCATTCAACTGGGCTTGCTCTGTAGACTGGACTTGTTGGAGACATTTAGTAACCTCCAGGAGCCAATTCTTCAGAACAGAAGAAACGGATTGGAGAAGCTACGAAACGTCTTCCACATTACAGGGGTCCAATCTACAATGCAAGTCTAGATGAATGTGACCATCTACTTTTAACTGTGGAGTTTCTTTCTCCAGACATTTTAATAAATGAATCCCCATTCAGCTTCCCAAAACACTAAGGTCTCCTCCCTGGAACAGCGCTCAGGCAGGGCCGGAATCAGTAACAACCTCCTACCTGTCACTACAAGCTTGGCTCTTGACTCGGATCTTTTTGCTCGAAAGAGGATTTCTCCAGAGTCCCCACATTGGGCCCCACAGATCAACAGGAAATGCCTTCGCCCTGCAGAGATAGAAGAAATGAACACTGAACTAATATAGATCTCTAAGTATACTAGGAATCAAACAGAAACCATACTTAGCCACTTGCCGGCCAGTGCACGACTATATATGTCGGCACAATAGCTCGGCTGGGCATATGGATGTACAAGTATGTCCCCTTTAAGAAGCGGCATTGTGGGCGCATGCATGCCGCCACGAGCTCTATGAGTGTGACCACGGGTCCCGCCGACTCGATGTCCCGTGAACGTCTCACAGAGAGGAGGAATGGGGAAATGCTGATGTAAACAAGCATTTCCCTGTTCTGCCTAGTGACAAGGACACTGATCACAGCTCCCTGTAATCGGAGCGGTGATCAGTGTCGTGTCACACATAGCCCATCCCCCCTACAGTTAGAACACATCCCTAGGACACACTTAAACCCTTCCTCGCCTACTGATTACCACCTTCACCGCCAGTGTCATTTACACAGTAATCAGTGCATTTTTATAGCACTGATCGCTGTATAAAGGACAATGGTCCCAAAATGGCGTCAAAAGTGTCCAATGAGTCCGCCATAATGTCGCAGTCAAAATAAAAATCGCTGATCGCCGCCATTACTAGTAAAAAAAAAATGCAAAAAATGGCCTGTTAATGAAGGGGTATTACAGGTTGGTATTTAAGTGGTTAAACAGCCAGGTAAAATATTAAGGACTAGATCCCAGAAGATGGGATAGGAAATGTACCTTCCTGACGGATCTTTGTGGTTGATGTTACTGTGATTTTCTCGCCGTTTTTGAACCACTCCCCCTTGGCCTGAGCACATGACAGTTCACAGATGAAGGCAGCATTGTCATTCTCTGTTATCTCCACATCCTGCAGGTCTTTTATCACTTGTGGTTCTTGTTCTATGGGAAATGGAAGACAATTATTTGATATGGAACTCCACACAGACAGCTGAATTCACGGAAGTATTGCAGTTCTAAACCCCCAACTGGGTGACATCTCAAGCACTGTGTATCATAAATCATTGACACTTTTTTTTGCCATAAAATATTGTTTTTAGGCATTCTTTCCATCCTTTTTTGCATATTAATGCTGATTATAATATTATAATGCGGGTAGCTACTTCGGCCACGATTCAGATACATTGGCGTATCTTTGTGCGGGCGTAGCCTATCTTCTTTACGCTGCGCCGCCGCAACTTAGAGAGGCAAGTGCAGTATTCACAAAGCACTTGCTCCATAAGTTGCGGCGGCGTAGCGTAAATTGGACGGCGTAAGCCCGCCTAATTCAAAGTAGGAAGGTGGTGGGCGTCATCTATTTAAATTAAGCGTGACCCCACCAGAGTTTTGCACTTTACATGTTTTTTTTAACAGTAAACTGGGTTTATATAGTGAAATACAGTACTTACAACTCCGTCTTACTGTTTAGATGTTGAATTTTAAAAGCTGCAGCAAGCCTCCTGATCTCACAGGTTTGTCAATCTGACAGAAGTTCGCTGCTTTTAAAATGCAACATGTAAACATTCACACGCGTTGTAAGTACTGTATTTCACTATATACGTTTTTTATGCGTTGCGCAAAAAAATCGCAGAGGCGATCAAATACCACCAAAAGAAATCTCTATTTGTGGGAACAAAATTATAAAAAATGTGTTTGGGTACAGTGTAGCATAGCATGTGTAGCAATTTGGTAGCCAATCTATAGTTTGGTGGAGGATACATCACTTTTCTTTTGGACATGTTTTTAACTGATTTTGGAACTTGGCACAGAGCACGGGTGTTTGGTATTTCATGTGTTAAACATTTATGGACTTTATTGCTACAATATTTGTTTTATTTATATGTCTATATATATTTTGATTTGGTTAATATTTATTGATCTAATGATATGATCTAAAAAAAAAATGATGTTCATTATCAATATTATCATTGTTTCACTGTTATTGAGGGACTTGAGAGTGCTATATAGTGCCCTCTAGTGGCCATCAACCTCTATTGTTTTTTTTGGTATATTAGTGATTTATATATACCATCATATACCACATAGTTTATGATTTATATCAATATATATCACATAGTTTGTGTGTTTTGTGATTCAAACATTTGTTTCACACGGTTTAGAGGTAGCGCGATTTATATTTTTCTCATAACTGAATGAGAACTTGCAGCAGACTTGCAGAATGTTTTCAAAGAAAGTTGATCTGGAGTCATGGAATGCGGACTTGCTGCAATTGTGCAACAAACTTGTGAAGTCTGGCAAGTCTAACAATAGCTTAGCAAGTTATTTCAAACATGGATTTGTATAGTAGACTCCACATTTCCTGCACTTTGTAAGTGAACAGATGACAAGACACGGTCCACTTACCCAGGACACGTAAAGTGCTAGATGCAGCCAGTTCACCCACGTGGCACGTGTAAGTCCCGGCATCCTGCGGCTCGCATTGGCTCAGATGAAGGATTCTCCGCCTCCCCACAGAGAACATACGACATGATGAACTGGGAACCAGTTGCTCTCCATCCTGGAAGAGGGACAAAGGAAAGTGTCAGAGTGTCCTGTATGGGGTGTATCTTTTCCTAATCACACTGTATCTTTCCCACCCTACTCTATACAGGCATACCCCGCTTTAAGTACACTCACTTTACATACACTCGCGAGTAAGGACATACCCGTGAGTGTATGTAAAGTGCCTTACAAGTACTGTACAGACATTTTGCATCCGCAGTAGAAGGAGCTGAAGCTCCGAGAGCATAGCCCGCCCTGTTCCAGTGTGCCCCTGACAACCCCACTACAGCCCCTGAGACATCAACTACAGCTCCTGACACCCCCACTATAGCCCTTGACCCCCCACTACACCCCAGAAGTGAAAAAAGGTATTGTTTTACTTTAAGTACATTTTCGTTTTCCATACATGCTCTGGTCCCATTGTGTACTTAAAAGTGGGGTATGCCTGTAATAACATTTAAACATTATGGGCCAGATTCTCAGAGGCGCTACGACGGAGTATCTCAGATACCCCGTCGTATCGCCGTTTTATTTGCCGGGTATCTATGCGAGTGATTCCTTGAATCCCTTTGGCATAGATACGGCTGAACATCCGACAAGTGTAATGCCATTACACTTGCAGATCATAGTTGTAATGACAACTCCGGCCACTAGGTGGCCTTTACGTTGTTTTCTCATTTGCCTATGCAAATGAGGCTACTACGCAGATTCCCGAACGCTTTTACGCCCCCCCTGTCGTCGCGTACGTAGTTTTCGAACTCGTAAGGTTACCCCTGCTAATATGAGGGGGGTAACCTTACGCAGTACCGTCGGATGCCGTCGGATGCCATGTTAAGTATGGCGTCGGGTCAGCGTCGGCTTTTTCCGTCGGTTACGTCGTTTTACTAACTCGTTCGCGAATAGGGCATTGCGTAGTGGCGATCACATCGTTTTGACGTCGGTTTCAGCAACGCTTTCCGACGTGAGCTGGATCATGCGCACTGGGCTTTTCCCCCGGCCGGCGCATGCGCAGTTCGATCGACGTGGGGGCACGCTTAATTTAAATACAAGCCGTCCCCTTTGAATTAAGCGGCCTTGCGCTGGGCCATTTACACTACGCCTCCGCAAACTACGAAGCAAGTGCATGGAGAATACGGCACTTGCTCTGTTACGTTGCGGCGGCGTAGTGTAAATGGCTTACGCTACGCCAGCGAAATTCTATGAGAATCTGGCCCTATGTCGATTTTTACAACTTCAAATGCATATGTAGACCAAATATTTATTTTTTCGTTATCGATAGAGCTGGGAATGGTTAAAATATCTGTTAGTTTATTTTTTGCTCTAGAGTCCAGAAAATATATTACTTAAAATCACTGGTCGAAAAAGAGAGCCAACAAATGTCGGTGGGTCCAGAGATCCCCCTCTTCATCAGGGCATATACCCTAACACTAAATTCCTCTTATTTGCTCCCTACTGGTCTGTTAATGATATACCATTGAAGGAGCTTTATTACATCTATTCAAAAAGTTCAACAGAAAAAGTTGGTGAAAACCAAGATTCTGAGTTGGCCACTTCTTCTACCTACCCCTTGACCATGCCTGTTCCACTAACCGTTACAGATGATGTCATAGTGCTATTGGTAAATGAAATCAAACCTTACATCATGACCCACTTTTAGATCTCACCTTACTCCAGGTCACAACAGCCTCTTGTTTGGAGACCTCACACTGGAATGTAGCTAGTCCGCCCTCATTGACCACAAAGTCCTGTGGAGGCTGTGTGATGGTCAGAGGAGGCTCAGTGACAGTCAACTGTGCTGTAGTGCGCAGAGTGTCGGTGGTGAAAGCTATGACCGATGAATCTGGGAGACAGAGATCCGAGAGGAGCAGAAAATGTTGACGACCACTTTTTCTGATGACACATCGGTCATCAGAGGTCAGACGGACTCCACCCTTCCACCATTCTCCGACCAAACCATCATGGGATAACTCCACCAAAAATTCCATGTCACTTCCTTCTTCACACGTTACATCTTTCAAGCCTTTCTTTATAGCTATACTGCGTGCTGTATATAAAAAAAAAAAATTCATATAGGTCTGTTGGCGTTTTCCTGGACACTGATAGCTTCTGGAAATTCTAGTTGTCTGACAGTGATGCTGATTCTCAGACATTCTGGGTCACTGGTAAGGAACAAGCATGTAGGCAAGTTGCCTATGGGTTTTCTAGTTAGTGGCTGACCCAGGCTGGGAAGAGGTTAATGCTGTGCTGTCCACAAGCTTTTTACATCCAGCCTGCCTACCTGTGATATATAAAGGAGGAAGGCTAGGGATCTGAGAGCCGCCCTTGGCCGAACATACTGTGATAGCTGTGCAGGAGGACTGCTTTGTCTTTTAGTCCATCAGAGGCATCTGAAGATCAGCCTAGACTTATAAAAATGCCTAAAATGGACTACTAACTTTTGGAGGAATGCCTGGGTAGCCAAGTAGAGACAGATAGGGACTTTTTAAGGTTATTTCTCACGTTGGACTGTGCTGCTGAGATTTCTAAGTACAGTGGCATCAACTGTTCTAAGTCTGGTCTGAAGTTATTTAAAGGGGTGCATAATGGTTTTGGTATATGAAAGAACTTGGGTCAGTAAAGCACGTGGGGTATGAAGCAAACCTACTACAAAGGTATACTCGGCAAGCCTAGCAGGAGGAGTAATGCAGTTGCTAACGGGTACTAGTGCAAGGTACATTGCAGGTACATTGCAGCCAGTCATTAAGCGTGGTACCTGGTGCAGGTGATGGGTCCACCGATAGTAAGGGGGTTGGGGATATGACTCCCTTCCCAGCTGTCAGTGTCCTGTAGCAACTGGGACCAAACCCACGTTACAGAGACCAATAGCCTGGCAACATGGCATGGAAAGGAAGGAGTTAACAAGTGCAAGTATAAGGTCCACATTATGTGCAAGGCAGGACCCCAATCTGTCCCTGGGAGTGAGGTGGCAGAGGTATGCTGGACTGGTGGAGAGGGCATGTCCTCAACGGTGTCCCTTCTAAATGCAACATACATCAGGCAACAGTGTGTAGTGATATGGTATGAGTACTTTTCAGAGGAACTCTGTACTTTTAGTAACACAACACATCTCTACTCCCACGTGCATGGTTAGTGGCCCCGCCCACAAGCATGTAGCAAGCAAAGTTCAAGTGAAGTGCTAATTGCTGAACTGCTAATTTGCATGCTTGTTGCAGATCACTGATTCAGAGTGCATAAAATAGCAACATTAAGGGGTTCGTGATCTCTTGTTGGGGTTTTGGTTTGGTGACTTTTTGTTACGTGAGCATCTTACAGGAGCCTACCCTTAGTAGGTTTTTGTGCAAACATAGTAAAGGAGAAAAGTAAGAGAGGGCCACACAAAGATGTTTGTCCAGATTAGTTATATTTGCTATTGTATTCAATAAGAGAATCTAACCCAGTTAGGGGGTACTGAAGGCCCCCTTCACGAGGGCTTTGGAAATGTGCAAGAAAACTTTGACTTTGGACATTTGGAAGTATAATAGTAATATAGTGAGAATAACAGAAATCTACTTATAGTGCTTAATTTTGCAGCTAAAATAAGCAATGGAAGACGACTTTTGTTTTTCTCAATAATACCTTCCTAAATATATCACCACCAGTTGTCCAGAATCGGCAATTTGACAAATTGCCCAGAATCGTCAATTGTCTAGAAAGGCATTTTCTCGTTTCCAAAGTCCAGATGAAGTGGGCCACTCGCAACCCTAAAATAATGTATGTTGGCTTTTTTGATTGAAAATAAAAACATCTTTGAAGTGGTGCTCTTTTCTTCAGCATTTATTAAAGTCAGAGGATCAGCATGGGTGTCGTGTAACTTGTATTTTCAGAAGGCAATGCCATCGTTCTCAGGTTTCATTTGAATATCTTGAAATCGTTGACAGAAATATAATACGTACGTAGGACATTAAGGCGGCAATCAGTCCTGTCATGGAGGCTCTCACAGCTGTAGCGGCCCCGGTCGGAAGCCTGGACACAGTGGATAGTCAGCTTGTGGGTGCAGTCCGTGTCCTCAAGTGTAAATTTATCGCTGGGCTGGATGACTACTCCCTGCTTCACCCAGCGCACCTCTCCTCTCTCCGTGGTCACCTGGACCTGAAAGGTGATATTTTCTTCTTCTTCTACCTCCTTGTCCTCCAATCCCTGAACAAACATCACATGTGCCTCTGAGAAGAGATAGTGGGCAGGTCAGTCTTCCACTCTTAAAAAAATATAAAATCCTATGGAGAATTTCCTCCCACTTTCACGCAAAGCACAAGTGATATTATAATTAATGGAATGGATCAACCCAAAAGCACCATTTTAATTATGAATGAGGTCTTCAGGCTAAATTGTCTACCGGCTTTCTATATGACAAGATCCTCCTGTCGTCATTGCTAGATCTCTTCTTTTTAGTGTCCCTATTCTTCTTGTTAAAATCTCCAAAGTAATCAATGTATCAAATACTGTATATAACCAGGAAAAGTTTTTGTATACCTGAACGATGCCCTGCTTGGCCAGATTTTAATTCCCACCAGATTAGGATGATCTTCTGGGAGCAAATAGCAATGACCATTTCCAATCCTCTCTGGTGAATAGACCGACTCAATTGAAAACTGGTAAAAGAATCCTTCAGATCTCCTAACAATTCACTTCTTAGTGCCATTTATAGATTCCTGCACTGTGCCTCTGGTAGAGTACTACCCTATTAGACCAATGATGTTGCAGGGGATGAAGTATCTTGTTGCCGACTATAGGTGGTGAGGGATGGGGAACCCATGTCCCAGGGCTACAAGGATGGGTGAAATGGGTCTACAAGGATTACTCTACAAGTTAAGTTCTAAATAAAGACTGTCCTAGACTCCACTATTCCTGGATCACATCTTATGGTTAAAGCAGGTAATGCTGTCACCCAGGTGTACTTCAGGTAATGCAGGAAAACTTTCAGTGACCCCCAAGTCTGTGAGAAATCAAATGAGACACCGATTTGAGTGTGTTCATAAGATCTCTAACCTTTACTGAATACCACAGAGGCTTAGATGCAAAAAAAGAAGGGAGGAGCTGTGTTTTAATGCATATGTTTCTAAAAGTTATACAAACTCAGTATTTTCTTATCATGATTAAAGCAGCTGAATTTTAGTTTAACAAGAACTAGTTGATGATTTTGCTTACACAACAGGCTGCTCCATGAATCAGCTTTAACCGCATTGACTTGCAGCAGGGTGTGTTTCTATGCAAACTGTTAGTTAAGCTAATTATATCAAAACACATATTGAAAAGTTTATTTCTACTTAAATAAAATGGAGTCAGTTATTTTTACATTATATTACAATGGTTAACCTAAGCCAAACTGCCTTTCAATTAAGTCACTCAGCCTTTCCCAGAGTTGTTGGAACAGGTAGAAATAACTGTCCCATCTTGATGCACAACTTGGGAAAGAGCATGTGCGTCAAACATCATAGTTGCCTATAGTTGCTTAGACGTGCATACACGTATCTTGGCTTGAGCCTGTACCAGGCTTTGTTTGCTGTCATGCTCCCTACGATAGTCATATTGGCTGGTATGGTAAAAATTATGCTTTATAGACTGGTGTAGATGGAAAAAAGTAGCATGTTTTTGGGTGCATTTGGCTTGCTTTGAGGTCAGTGTGAGTTCCATCTGAGTTTCTTCACACTTGCAGAAGACCTCCCTCTGACCTGTTTCTAGCCTTATTCAAACTGCATTGGCATTACTGTTGATTTATGGAAGGAGAAAAGCATCTCTGACACAATCAAAAGCTGTATACATAGGCCCATAAAAGAGTAACTAACATTCAGCTCAGTACAAGCACTTCTCATCACTATAAAAAAAAAGACCAACTCTTGTAGTGTATAATGAGCAACATACCTTGCACCCTAAGCCTTGCTCGAGAAATGAGCCCCTCAGCATTAGCGGTGATGGTACCCGAGTCTGAAAGACGGCACCCATGTAAGGTCAGAGAGTGGCACAGTCCATTGCTTGCCATGCTGGCCCTCCGGTCTGAATTCACTGGGGATCCGTTCAGCTCCCAGTGAAGAATGACATCATCTGGAGAGACAACGCACTTAAAAGTAGCAGCGTCTCCTTCCAGAACAGTCACGTTCTGCAGCTCGGTGAGGAACTCCACCTGGCGAGGCGCTGATGGAAGAGGAAGATTGGTGAGGGTTCTGGTCAAAATCTTTATACCTAGACATTGAACTAAAACATACAAACCAACCCTACCAGCATTCTAAGAATTTATAACAACAGTTGTATGTTTTCAAAAAAATTATTTCATAGACCATAATTTTTCAACCCCATAACAAGGAAACATTTTTATTATTATTATTTTTTTTTATTTTTTTAGGCTTCCACGTTTGCATAGTAGTGAAGTTCACTAAGACTGACATTTTATAGCCTTTTTGATGCCCTTCTTTAGCAATAATTCAGAAGTTCTCAAACTAAACTTTCCCACTGTTCCCCTTTATTAAAGGTCGGTCCAACTAAAAGTGATATATTTTAAATATAGAAAGATCCTGGTGGGCTGTGTCACTCCCTGGCCTCCTATATACCATGGATATTCCATGGATATCCCTGCCATAAATTCTGGCTCTTTACTCGTCCACCTTTGGGGTTTGGGTGTTTCTGCCCACCTCTGTGTGTTTCAGCTCCTGTTACATTCTCTATAATAATAATAATAATAATAATAATATATATATATATATATATATGCACACACACTAGAATCTAAGGTACTTATAAATCCAATTTTGCATACAGAAACCTTAGTTTTTATTGTTCTTTTATACATTTTAATATCAGTGGTTCTCGACCTTATGGGTAAAAGTGCTCCGAAAATTCTTCCAAAATCTTTCATGTCCCATCAGTAAAAAAAAGTAACAGTAAAAGTATAGAAATGCCATGTATACAGTATATTGAAATGATTGAGGGCTCTGGAAGAGGATAGTTGTCCCGGTGTGGGAGTGTAGGTTCTGGAGGGGGCTGAGGACTCTGAAGGGGATTGGAGATCTCTCCAGGAGGCTGGAGGATTTTCCATTGGGCACTGTGGGACAATGGAGTGCACTACAGGGAGTGGGTGGCACTGTGGGACAATGTTGGAGGCTAGAGTGGCTAGAGGCCCCCAAAAAGTAAAAACAAGAAGGAATTTATGATATTATTGCAACGATCACTATTTTATTTTCTAGATTCTCTGCTAAAAAAATATATATAATGTTTGGGGGTTCTAAGTAATTTTCCAGCAAAAAATACGGATTTTAACTTGTAAACACCAAATGTCAGAAATAGGCTTAGGCATGAAAGGGTTAAAAGAATGAAAGTTCTAATTCTAAATAAAACTTTTCCTAGAACATGTAAATTTCAATAAGTATGATTTTTCCTGACTGAGGACCACATTAACAGTTAGAAATGTGTTCATTCTTATAATAAAATTAAAAAAAGAAACATTTCTACCCTTTGATTTTTCTCATCACTATGATCGAAAAATATTCTATTTGTCCCCACTAACCATTCAAAAATTTAAGAAACATTTAAAAAACAAACATTTTCAAACTAAATTCGAAACCATATATGGCCAATTTTACTCCTTACCTTCTACACGAACTTCTGCTTGTAGCTGGTCGGAGCCGGCATCACAGGTGTAGGTGCCAGAGTCGGAAGGCCGGACGCTTTGTACAGTGAGCTGACGATGAGCGCCTCGGGTCAAGATTTTTACACGCCCTCCTGACACCAGCTCCTCCCCATCTCTGAGCCAGCGCACCTTGAAGTTTGGCCTTGACAGTTCACAGGCCAAAACCAGATCATCTCCCGTCACCAACACATGGTGCTCAGGAGTTCCGCTGTTACCCACAATGGTAACAGGTGGCGCTAACGGGGCAGAGAAAACAACGCACAGGTTAAAACGCTCTATAATACAACCAAGAAGTCATCACAAAGCAAAACAAAGTGCAGCTTTCATCAGCCCAAAACAGCAAACGTCACTACGGGCAATGTCATCTGAAGATAGGCACCGACAGGGAGGCATTGCAAGCATTTGAGGGCATAGGGGTTCGGGACAATGGAGCAGCCATATAACTGAGGCATCACAGGAGGAGGAAGGAGGCAAAGCAAGACACGGGTGCATGGAGGGGTTAAAATGAATTGTCCGAAAATCTGATTAGAAATTTCGGCAATGATGTTAGCATGACTAAAAGCAAGTCATCATGACACTAGGAATCATCAGTGAAAACAGGTTAATATATAGGAGCACGCCAATTTTCAGAAAAGGGCCGGAGTTATTGTGTTATGATGAAAAAATTTGCAGGATTGAACAAGCAAACAGGGAAACTGCACCCAGCAATGTCTGTGGATGGGGCGCCTGAAATACATCCTGATGGTATAGTACGCTACTGGGAAAATGATCAGTACTGGTTTTAGGACAGGAATTTTGCATTCCACGATGCAGGGGCCTGGTTACAATAAACAGGAGGGAAAACAGACTGAATATGGGAAACTGTAGGGGGCTATAATTACCCTACTGTGGGTCACTGTAATCTAATTACATTTTGGGCATTTAGGGGATTAGCTGACCAGTTATAAATCATAATTAAAAAGACTCAATATACTAATCCATTTGAGTACTTCCAGACGCAGAGCCCTGATAAACACGCAACATTTTTGTTGGTTATTCAACTGAAAAATTTTGTAAGAAAGTTGGGTCTTATCCAATTTAAATGTTTAAAGGGATTATTTAAAGTGTAGCCAATACTTTGAAGGGAAAATATATATACAATTTGCAATTCGCCCAGGGAAAGTACATGGGCATTCATTCTGTACAAATAGGGGTAAACAATGAATGTTATTAGGCTACTCCCTGTGCAAGTTGATTGCTTTTCATTGATTTAAAATGGAAAATATTATATTTGGCCATGCGATGGCGCCAAGTGTCATAGGAATGCCCTATGAAGTTTTTTTCATACCTTGTTTCATGAACATCAAAAAAGCAAAAAAAAAAAAATGCCGGCAATTCGATTGCTTCTTCTTAAATCTTTCTTGAGCACTAACAGCAGTGCGACATCTAAAACGCTAACATGTTTCGCAGAAGCCTTCCTCATAGCATACAGATTTACAATAAAAGTAAAACAGGGCCGATCCTAGGCTCACAGGCGCCTGGGTGCAGAAACATTTCTGCCGCCCCCTCATGGGCGTCGTCATTTTCCTAACTCCTCCCCTTTTTAAATGTTTCTATGGCAACGACTCAACCACAGAGATGCTCCTCCACAAAGTCTTCATGAACCTGGGATCCTTACATGATCTCTTAATGTGGAGTTCCACCCATTTTTTTATGTTTGTCTGTGCTGCATGCCCTAATCTCATAGTGTTCAGAATGGGCAATTTTTATTTATTTTGTTGCTTGTAAATACCTTTATCTTGTAGTCCTTCATTACTTCCTCCTCCTTATTAGCCTAGGCTATTAAGTCACATGGCTATTCGCAAGGGTTTCTGGGATAGGTATCATGTTTCCCAGTAGTCCTTGCAAACCTGACTGAAACCTATTACATTGCTTGTGCAGCACTGAGCATGTGCGAGATATGCATGCAAAGCTGAAATCCAGGAAGTTATACAGTCTGGCTTCATAATGCCCACACTTAAGATGGCCACGGTCTATTTCTAGATTATAAACTAAATGCTGTAACAACCTAACAAAACGGACCTTAGTTTACAGACTACCTTTACTAGAATACATTAAGCTTGTGTATTACAGGGGTATTTATATTTAAAACGTGAAATTGTGGGTGGAACTCCCCTTTAACAATAAACAAGGTACAGGAAGAGGACACAGAGAGGGCTTCTGTTAGAGAGTCTGTTAGATGTTTGGCGCCCCCACCTCTGCAGGCGCCTGGGTGCAATGCACCCTGTGCACCCTGCCTAGGATCGGCTCTGAAGTTAAATATATAGAAAAGATATCCATTCCTCCAGAAAAGGGGGCGGTACTATCCAATTTAAAATAAATTAACAATTAAATTCATGTGAGGTTGGCAGAACCAGAGAAAAAGGGGAGGGGAAAATGGAAACACTTAAGAACAAGCAATCGAGTTGCCGGCATTTTTATTTTTTTTGCTATTTTGATGTTTACGGGACACAACAAGCCTGCGCACCATTATTCATCTCATTATTCTACAATCATGTGGTAGAGCTTGGGGGAGTTTTTGTTTACCTTATACCTTGTTTGTTTGAATGGGGAGGAGTTACAACCTCTCTCTGGTTTTTATAGCTCAATTATATAGGAAGCAGGACAAGCACCATGCCAACGGTCAAAGAGTCCAAAATGATGTCTTCTTAGGTATTACGTTGAAAAAGAAGACTCTATTCTGGTTGCGTGACTTAGGCTCCTTCACAATTTGTCATAGCTCACAATTTTCTCTCACGATTGTGTTTAACCTCTATACTACCAGCCGCCGTCAATTGACAAAGGCAAGGTAGCTCAGTTATTCTGACAGGACGTCATAGGACTTCCTCGTCTTTTAAAGCCACTAGGGGGCGACGCACGCACCCGTCGCGTTACTGGGAACACGATGCGCGTGCCCTGCGGCCGCGATGGCCGCCGGGGCACCCGTGATTGCCCAGTCACTGAACAGGATAGTGGATATCTGTGTGTAAACACAGAGATCCACGTCCTGTCAGGGAGAGGAGACCTATGCTTTGTCCCTTGTACAGAGGGACACAGATCGGTCACCTACCCCAGTCACTCCCTCCCCCTACAGTTAGAACACTCACTAGTCTACACATTTAACCCCTTCCTTGCCCCCTAGTGTTAACCCCTTCCCTGCCAGTCACATTCATACAGTTAGTGCATATTTATAGCACTGTTCACTGTATAAATGTGAATGGTCCCAAAAATGTGTCAAAAGTGTCTGATGTGTCCGCTATAATGTCACAGTCCCAATAAAAATCGCAGATCGCCGCCATTCCTAGTAAAAAAAATATAATAATAATAAAAAAATAATCATAATTATGTCCCCTATTTTGTAGGCGCTATATCTTTTGCGCAAACCAGTCACTATACGGTTATTGCGATTTTTTTTTTTTTTTTTTAACAAAAACATGTAGAAGAATATGTATCGACCTAAACTGAGATTTTTTTTAAATGGGATATTTATTATAGCAAAATGTAAAAAAATATTGTGTGTTTTTATTTTCAAAATTGTCACTCTATTTTTGGTTATAGCCCAAAAAATAAAAACCGCACAGACGATCAAATACCACCAACAGAAAGCTCTATTTGTGGGGGAAAAAGGACACCAATTTTGTTTGGGAGCCACGCCGCACGACCGCGCAATTGTCGGTTAAATCGACGCAGTGGCGGAAGCTGAAATCTCGCCTGGGTAGGAAGGGGGCATATGTGCACAGTAAGCAAGTGGTTAATCCCTCTACATGCTTCTTAATACAGTAGGAGGGTGACCCCTGAAGCCAGTTTTTTTTTTTTTTTACATTTTGCTTTCTCTGTAAAAAAAAAAAGCAAAAAAAGAGAATACTCTAGCATTGCCAGCAGATGTGTTCCTGGATTAGAGCAGATGTGTTCCAGCATCACTATTAGATGTGTTCCAGCATCTCTGGTAGATATGTTCCAGCATCTCCAGCAGATGTGTTCCTGAGTCACAGCAGATATGTTTTCTCAGGCAGATGTGTTCCTGGATCACAGCGGATGTGTTCCAGCATCCCCAGCAGATTTGTTTCTGGATCACAGCAGATGTGTTCCAGCATCCCTGGCAGATTCGGTTCTGGATCACAGCAGATGTGTTCCAGAATCCAACGGCAGAAGTGTTCCAGCATCCCCAGCAGATGTATTTCTGGATCACAGTGGTTGTGTTCCAGCATCCAAGGCAGATGTGTTCCACCATCACCATCACCAGATTGCAGTAAAAAGAAGGCTTAATGGACACTGCAGTACAACATGTGCAAAGTAAATTTTTTTTAATTCTGACTAGACTATACTTCTAACAAAAGCCTTTATCTCTTTGGACAACTATTGACCCATTTTGTTTAATTTTCATTTCATTAGCATATCAGCCTGTCATATCCTAATTTAAAAAAAATGGATGGGATACTGTTTTAAAGATAACATCCAGCAGATTTTGATGGGTGGAGTTGACCTTTAACACATAGGAGAAGCTCAGTATAGGGGTGGCGGAAGTGGAGAGGTGGGAGGGATTGGAAATATTATGGGGGGGATGCAGGGTGGGGAGGAGGTGTCAAGGTGTTGGTTGCAGTGCCTCTTCGTCTCTCCTGTTACCTCCCACAGTGACATAAAAGCTGAAGCTGTCGTTGCGGGCATCACATAGATATTCGCCAGCGTCATGACGCGACGCTCCCAGGATGGTCAGCGAGCACTCTGCTCCCCTCTCCTCCACTAGTATGTGCGGATTGTCTTTCAGCCGCTCGCCGTCCTTGTACCACCTCACTTCAGCGTCAGATCGGGACAGGGGGAGTGCCAGCCTGAGGTCCTCAGACACAGTGCACACCCTGCGTGGTATGATCTGGTCACGCTCTAAGATCACCACTACAGCCTCTTATAAGAACCAAACACCAAGAGGAGTTAGTGTCCCAGGCAGTAAAGGAGAGGGGACAGAATCTAATTGCAATTTTAAAGGGGTTTTCCAGTTCTCAGTATAATATCCTTCAAGCTAAAAAAAAAATGTAACAGTCATTGCTAAATAAGACTGTTCTGGAACACTTATGGTGTATCCATCACTGTTGCAGTGGATTTCCTTATGCATGTATAAATATTTTGGTGGTGACATCTAGTGGCAATTCATTGTAGCACAACTTGTTATTTGTATATTGGTATTTGTACAATCCAGTTTACCTGTATCTTGGGGCTAGTCGTTTTAAAAACGACTGAAACAGAAAAACTTTATGAAAATGTAAACATTTTTTGCAACTTTTCTTTTACAGAGAAACCTGGAAAACCTCTTTAATTCCCCTTTCAATCAGTTGGCAAACACATTCTGCTTTACAGATAGCACACCAAATTCCAACTGATCATGAAAAAGACTTTGGTTTTGTCATTTGAATGGGAAACTGTCATATAATTGTGCAAGTATACAGAATATATAATACATATTTTGGTGCTACATCTCTTTTTCTATCACTACTACAGGCATACTGTTCAATCAAGTTATGACAGTGTATGACCAGCTTTACAATTGGATGACAACTTCAGGGTTCCAGTGTTATGTATAGTATGTATAGTTACATCCAGCATACATGTTCCATACCTGGCCAATCCCTGGCAGAGAATAACTTCTACCACAGCGAATGTTCTGTCCCACTTACAAGTGTTATATTGAAGTGCATTAGGTTATTATTTTTCGGTAGTATGCTGACATCTAGTGGAGGTTTTCCTCCACTTTAGCTTGTTTACCATGTGGTTTTGGTTTCTCCCTCTGTCCTACCCTCCTTAAAGCGGAGGTCCAGCGGTACAAAAAAATGTAATACATTTAAAGTCAGCAGCTACAAACACTGTAGCTGCTGACTTTTAATAAGCACACTTACCTGTCCAGGTTGCCCGCGATGTCAGCCGCCCGAGGCAGATCTGCCCTTCAGACCGGATTCTGGTGCCGCCATCCTCACTAAGGCCAACTGGCAACGAAGCCGCGGCTATTTGTGAATGGGATCACCGCCCTGTGTGTCCATTTCCCAGGAGGCAACGGCGAGGAGGAGAACAAAGAACCTCACCACGGAAGAGGAGGAGGCAGATAAGGACAATCTGAATAGTAACAGCAACTTCTGGTAAGTATAAAACATTCTTTTTTTTATTTTTTTGCCTTTTTAGCAATTTTTTTTTTTTCAGGGTGGACCTCCACTTTAAGTACTAGTTAGTTCAGGGGTCCTCAAACTACGGCCCGCCGAGCACCTTTATCCGGCCCACTGCATGCAGGGCCGGTAGACTGCTGTGTCAGAAGCTCATTGAAAAGTTCAGCCGCGCTGTGTGATAGTAGTCCCGTCCTCCTCTTAGACCGGCTCGTGTGATAGACGCAGTGTTCCGTCTATCACATGAGCTAGTCCAGGAGGAGGGCAGGACTACTATCACACAGCGCGCCTGAACTTTTCAATGAGCTTCTGACACAGTGACTTTTCACAGCGCGCCCAAACTTTTCAATGAGCTTCTGACACAGCAGGAGCAGGAGATCCTGATACACACACAGACAGGTCAGACATCGTTTGGCACAGTAATGCTGCAATGGGCTTGTAATAATGGTGGGGGGCTTCAATGGTGAGGGGGGGCTTGTATGATGGTGGGGGTTTTGTAATGATGGAGGGGGGGCTTGTAATGATGGTGGGGGGCTGCAATGGTGAGGGGGGCTTGTAATGATGGTGGGGGAGCTGCAATGGTGAGGGGGCTTGTAATGATGGTGGGGAAGCTGCAATGGTGAGGGGGCTTGTGATAATAGTGAGGGGGGCTGCAATAGTGAGGGGGCTTGTAATGATGGTGGGGGGGCTTGTGATAATGGTGGGGGCTGCAATAGTGTGGGGAGCTTGTAATGATGGTGGGGTGCTGCAATGGTGAGGGGGCTTGTGATAATGGTGAGGGGGGTTGCAATGGTGAGGGGGGCTTGTAATGATGGTGGGGTGCTGCAATGGTGAGGGGGCTTGTGATAATGGTGAGGGGGGGTTGCAATGGTGAGGGGGCTTGTAATGATGGTGGGGTGCTGCAATGGTGAGGGGGCTTGTGATAATGGTGAGGGGGGGCTGCAATGGTGAGGGGGGCTTGTAATGATGGTGGGGGGCTGCAATGGTGAAAGGGGCTTGTAATAATGGTGAGGGGGGCTTGTAATGATTGTGAGGGGGGCTTGTAATGATGGTGAGGGGGCTGCAATGAGGGCATAGTAGGGAGGCATTGAAAGTGAGGCTGCAGTGATGGGCATGGGTTGGGGGACTTTCAGGTTTTTTTTGGCGGGGGGGGGGGCGGCAATGAAGGACCCGGCCCTCTAACGGTCTGAGGGACAGTAAACTGGCCCTCTGTTTAAAAAGTTTGAGGACCCCTGAGTTAGTTCAATCCTAGCTAGGCTCTCCCCAATTCTTCTATGTTTCCTTAGTCAGTGTTAGTACTTCTATTGTTGAAATAATATGTGGGTTATTTATACACGGCACAAAATCCTAATAGCATAGTAGATAAGGAACTGGAAAAGATCTTTAAAGCGGGATTCCACCCGCGATTTTTTTTTTAAGTCAGCAGCTACAAACACAGTAGCTACTTACTTTTAATAAGGACACTTACCTGTCTTAGGTGCCCGCGATGTCGGTCGTCCCCCCCCCCCCCCCGAGGCCGATCCCCCGATCCTGGCAGCTCCCGGCACCACCATCCTTACTGAGGGAAACTGGCAGTTAAACCTACTGCACATGCACGAGTCTCGCGGTGCTTTTGTGAATAGGTGGCTACTTTCTGGGATACACACAGTTCCCAGAAGGCAGCGTGCCCCATTCCCCAGATGGGACACTGCGAGGAGGACGAGGAAGAAGACCTGCCGCGGACTAGGAAGAGGCAGATTAGGAACATCCGCATAGCAACCGACATTTCTGGTAAGTAAAAAAATATTTTTTTTTCTATTTTTTTGCAGGTTTTTGGTGTAATATTTTTTTTTCTTTTTAGGGTGGAACTCTACTTTAAGTCCTGATTCACACTGGAGCGTTTTGTTATGTGATTGAAAAACTGCATTTGTGGCACTGATTTCAGAAAGTAGTTTCTGTACTACTTTTTGTGATTTCGACTGCGATTTACATTGACATCTGTGCAGAAACCTGAACAGATGTCTCTGAAATCGCAGCCGATATCGGGACTGACAAGCAGGAGTGAAATCGTCCGAGTTCAGAGGGGAATGGAGGGGGATTGGCAGAGGACAGAGGGGGATTGGAGGAGGATGTAGGGGGATTGGAGGAGGACGGAGGACAGAGAGGGACTGGAGGAACACAAAGGGGGACTGGAAGAGCATGGAGGACAGAGGAGGACTGTAGGAACATGGAGGGTGACTGGAGGAGCATGGAGGACAGGGGGGGACTGGAGGGGGACGGAGGACAGAGGGGGACTGGAGGGGGACAGAGGGGGACTGGAGGGGGACTGAGGATAGAGGGGGACTGGAAGAGCATGGAGGACAGAGCAGGACTGTAGGAACATGGAAGGGGACTGGAGGAGCACAGAGGACAGAGGGGGACTGGAGGGGGACAGAGGATAGAGGGGGATTGGAAGAGCATGGAGGACAGAGGAGGACTGTAGGAACACAGAGGGGGACTGGAGGAGTACAGAAGACAGAGGGGGACTGGAGGAGAACCAAGGGGGACTGGAGGAGCACAGAGGACAGCGGGGGACTGGAGGTACACAAAGGGGGACTGGAAGAGCATGGAGGACAGAGGAGGACTGTAGGAACATGGAGGGTGACTGGAGGAGCATGGAGGACAGGACAGGGGGGGTCTGAGGGGGATGGAGGACGAAGGACAGAGGCACTGGCGTAGCGGGGGGGGGGCAGGGGGGGCTGTCGCACCGGGCGAAAAATGGGGGGGGGGGCGAATCCATCCACCGGCTCCGCGGAGCGCTCCGGAGCCTCGGCCTAGGAAAGTCCCCGGCTTCGGCCTAGCTCCGGAGCGGCGGCCATCTTGGTACACCCGGCGGCGGCCCTCCTCTCTGTTCACACCCACAGAGGAGGAGGAGCTCGCGCTTGAGGGAAACCACACACGCCGCTGTCTGAGGTCTGAGGTCTGCACTACTGGGGGTTACTGTCTGAGGTCTGCACTACTGGGGGTTACTGTCTGAGGTCTGCACTACTGGGGGTTATTGTCTGAGGTCTGCACTACTGGGGGTTATTGTCTGAGGTCTGCACTACTGGGGGTTATTGTCTGAGGTCTGCACTACTGGGGGTTACTGTCTGAGGTCTGCACTATTGGGGGTTAATGTCTGAGGTCTGCACTATTGGGGGTTACTGTCTGAGGTCTGCACTACTGGGGGTTAATGTCTGAGGTCTGCACTACTGGGGGTTAATGTCTGAGGTCTGCACTATTGGGGGTTAATGTCTGAGGTCTGCACTATTGGGGGTTACTGTCTGAGGTCTGCACTATTATGGGGGTTACTGTCTGAGGTCTGCACTATTATGGGGGTTACTGTCTGAGGTCTGCACTATTATGGGGGTTACTGTCTGAGGTCTGCACTATTGGGGGTTACTGTCTGAGGTCTGCACTATTGGGGGTTACTGTCTGAGGTCTGCACTATTATGGGGGTTACTGTCTGAGGTCTGCACTATTTTGGGGGTTACTGTCTGAGGTCTGCACTATTATGGGGGTTACTGTCTGAGGTCTGCACTATTATGGGGGTTACTGTCTGAGGTCTGCACTATTATGGGGGTTACTGTCTGAGGTCTGCACTATTATGGGGGTTACTGTCTGAGGTCTGCACTATTATGGGGGTTACTGTCTGAGGTCTGCACTATTATGGGGGTTACTGTCTGAGGTCTGCACTATTATGGGGGTTACTGTCTGAGGTCTGCACTATTATGGGGGTTACTGTCTGAGGTCTGCACTATTATGGGGGTTACTGTCTGAGGTCTGCACTATTATGGGGGTTACTGTCTGAGGTCTGCACTATTATGGGGGTTACTGTCTGAGGTCTGCACTATTATGGGGGTTACTGTCTGAGGTCTGCACTATTATGGGGGTTACTGTCTGAGGTCTGCACTATTGGGGGTTATGGGGGTTTGGGGGTTACTGTCTGAGGTCTGCACTATATTATGGGGGTTACTGTCTGAGGTCTGCACTATTATGGGGGTTACTGTCTGAGGTCTGCACTATTATGGGGGTTACTGTCTGAGGTCTGCACTATTGGGGGTTACTGTCTGAGGTCTGCACTATTGGGGGTTACTGTCTGAGGTCTGCACTATTATGGGGGTTACTGTCTGAGGTCTGCACTATTATGGGGGTTACTGTCTGAGGTCTGCACTATTATAGGGGTTACTGTCTGAGGTCTGCACTATTATGGGGGTTACTGTCTGAGGTCTGCACTATTATGGGGGTTACTGTCTGAGGTCTGCACTATTATGGGGGTTACTGTCTGAGGTCTGCACTATTATGGGGGTTACTGTCTGAGGTCTGCACTATTATGGGGGTTACTGTCTGAGGTCTGCACTATTATGGGGGTTACTGTCTGAGGTCTGCACTATTATGGGGGTTACTGTCTGAGGTCTGCACTATTATGGGGGTTACTGTCTGAGGTCTGCACTATTATGGGGGTTACTGTCTGAGGTCTGCACTATTATGGGGGTTACTGTCTGAGGTCTGCACTATTATGGGGGTTACTGTCTGAGGTCTGCACTATTATGGGGGTTACTGTCTGAGGTCTGCACTATTATGGGGGTTACTGTCTGAGGTCTGCACTATTATGGGGGTTACTGTCTGAGGTCTGCACTATTATGGGGGTTACTGTCTGAGGTCTGCACTATTATGGGGGTTACTGTCTGAGGTCTGCACTATTATGGGGGTTACTGTCTGAGGTCTGCACTATTATGGGGGTTACTGTCTGAGGTCTGCACTATTATGGGGGTTACTGTCTGAGGTCTGCACTATTATGGGGGTTACTGTCTGAGGTCTGCACTATTATGGGGGTTACTGTCTGAGGTCTGCACTATGCTGGGGGTTACTGTCTGAGGTCTGCACTATGCTGGGGGTTACTGTCTGAGGTCTGCACTATTGTGGGAGTTAATGTCTGAGGTCTGCACTACTGGGGGTTACTGTCTGAGGTCTGTTAAATAGGGGGTCTGTGATTGTGGGGGGTCTATCTGTGATTGGGGGGATCCATCTGTGATGAGAGGTCTGTTATTTAGGGGGTCAGTCTGTGATGGGGGATCTGTGATTGTGGGGGGGTCAGTGTGTGAGGGGTGATCTGTGATTGTGGGGGGGGGTTCAGTCTATGATGGGGGATCTGTGGTTGTGGGGGGGGGGGTCAGTCTGTTAATCCCTTACAGTAAGGGGTTAAATGATTAATCCTGCAATAATTTACCCCTTACATGCTGAAAGCCCTGAGAGGGATACATTACAGATCCTTATAACCAGAGTGGATGATAATACAAGGGGGGGGGGGGCGCGAAAAAAAAATTCTGCCCCGGGCGCCCATAACTCTGGTTACGCCACTGGACAGAGGGGGACTGGAGGGGGACAGAGGACAGAAGGGGACTGGAGGGGGACAGAGGACAGAGAGGGACTGGAAGAGCATGGAGGACAGAGGAGGACTGTAGGAACATGGAAGGGGACTGGAGGAGCACGGAGGACAGGGGGGGACTGGAGGGGGACAGAGGACATAGGGGAATTGGAAGAGCATGGAGGACAGAGGAGGACTGTAGGAACACAGAGGGGGACTGGAGAAGTACATAAGACAGAGGGGGACTGGAGGAGCACAGAGGACAGAGGGGGACTGGAGGAGGACAGCGGAGGACTGGAGGAGCACAGAGGACAGCGGGGGACTGGAGAATTACAGAGAGGGGGACCGGAGGAGCACGGAGAAGGACACAGGGGACAGTCAGGGATGATCGGTGCAGCGATTTACAAGCACAGATCTCCCTGTATAGATTTCAATAAAGCAGCTGAAAGCCACAGGGGAAGGACAGGGTGATCGGTGCTTGTAACTTGTCGCACCGATCATCCCTGACTGCCCAGGTATTGGGTCAAGCATCGGAGCATGTGCACAAGTACAAGTACACATGCAAAGGCACAGTATCGGTATCAGTGCAACCCTACTTTAAAGGACTAGAAAAATATCCTCTGTGCTGCAATTAGCTGGAGTAAAATTGCGTTGGATTCAAGTTCTGTGTAATATTGAAGAGTAAGGCTGCCTGTGGAGAGTGAAGAGACAGCAGGTGACCATGCTGTCCGGACAGACTGGGTCTAAGGAGATATGTCAATGCATAAACTGGATTTAAACGGGAACTGTGACCCTTTCTGCCTTCAGGGTCCAGTGCCAAGCCACTGAGCTGCAGAAAAAATAAATCTGGGTACTTGTGCCAAGTGAGTGACCTATTGGGTTCACTATGCAGCAGGGCAGCCATTCAGAACAGGACCCAGCAGACAGACAGGATCATTGTAGTAGCACCAACTACTACAGTGATTCTCTGCTTTCAGAAAGATCAGCCAGGTAAGGAATATGTACACTTACATAGATCCAAGCTATGCAACTATGCGCCCTGACTTTGAGAGCACAAGTCGCATTACAAGTCGCCCTATTACGGTAAGTGTAATGGAACCGTTCCAATAGGAGCAACTTGAGTCGATCCGACTTAGATAAATGTTTCTGCACTTCTTTTGGTGCGACTTCGGCACGACTTGCATTGACTTCTGTTAAGTAGTCAAGGAAGTTGCGACAATGTGAACGGGGCCTGAATCCGCTTTCCTAAAAATCTCCACCCTGGGAGCCAGTGGTCAGGAAAAGTCCTATAGCTTCTGCTTTGTCACCTGTCTGGCCTCTGATTCACTATTTAGATGACAGTTTCCCATCTAGATGAATAAACACAAATATAAATTACAGCAATGTACTAAAACATGAATCATATAAAGAAATAGGATGGGCACAGCAGTCTAAAGCTCTAACAGTGAATCAGAATGACACGTCACTTATGGTGGCCATACATGCTTCCATCTCTCCATCTGATCAATGTGCAATTGGGTCGAAACTATTGAATCAGCAATCAATCAAATAACCCCATTCGATCAAACTGAGTCGATCAGCCAGGGGGGGAAATTATTGATTATTTTGCATTGATCGGCAACACTGAGATACTTTGGTCATGAATATAATTGTATTTTCATGTGATGGATAATTTACGATAGTATCTTAGCCCTGGTTCACACTGGTGCGTTTTGACATACGATTTGACATGTCAAATCGCATTTCAAATCGCCGGCATTTGCCAGCAATGGCACCGTCCTAATCGGAAGCGATGCACCGATTTCAGAAAGTAGTTTCTGTACTACTTTTTGCGATTTCAAGCCGCGATTTACGTTGACATCTGTGCAGATGTCTTTGAAATCGCGCCTGAAATTGGGAATGACAGGCGGGAGTGAAATTGTGCGAGTTCAGCTAAACTCGCACGGCTTCATTGTGTGAACCTGGGCTCTAAGCGGTATTAAACCCAAACCCAAAAACGTAATACATTGCAGCTTACCAATCAGATGTGGTGGCTGCATTGGTTTTATTTTTTAGGCTTTTCATCTGGTGATATGGCAGGTAACACTGTGATGTGATTTAATGATGTGCTGAAATCAACCCTAAATGCTGTACAGTGGAAAAAGTATAAATTATATTCATGAATCTAAATAGGTACTGAGTGAGCTGTGCCAAAAAGTGCATAAATAAGTGCCAATGTGATAAAAGCAACAATATGCAAATCATAGTCCAATCATCTAGGTAAGAAGTAATAGTAATCTCCTGTGATACTGTCTTCCTTCCACCCTGCTTCACCCGACCACTTACATACGACGCTTCCTTATCCAAAACGACGGCTCATATGAAAAAACAAACGACAAAACAAGACCTCATTGCGCAATATGTAGCGCCAAATAGAGAAACAGCACGACAGCGATACGTTCGCACTCACAAATCCTTTAGACAAAACAAGCGTGCAGCCTCGCTCAGTGTAGCGATCTCCTCATGCGGTGTCCGACACCTTTGATCGCGTCACTCAGCTCCACCCTCTACGCGTTACGTCACACGTCACGTGACTTAGTAAGTATCACAGGAGATTACTATCACTTCTTACCTAGTTCAGATGAATGGACTATGATTTGCATATTGTTGCTTATATCACATTGTCACTTATTTATGCACTTTTTGGCAGAATTGTCACAGCTCACTCAGTACCTATTTAGGTCCATGAATATAATTTATACTTCATCTTTTCCGTACAGCATTAATGCCCCGTACACACGATCATTTTTTGTGATGAAAAAAAACGACGTTTTCTGTGAAGTAAAAAACGACGTTTTTGAAACGTCACTTTTCAAAGACGATGTTGCATACACACCATCGTTTTTTTCACAAAAAGTGAGGTTACGTTCACCACTCTTTTCCATTGAAGCTCGCTTCATAACTAGCTTCTGGGCATGCGCGGGTTGAACAACTTCGTTTTAAACTACGTTTTTGCTACACACGGTGACTTTTTGTGAAACAAAAAACGAAGTTTTGAAAAACGACACAAAAAATTCAAGCATGTTGGAATTTTTTTTGGTCGTTTTTTTTAGACAAAAAACGACGTTTTGTCCACACACAATCAATTTAAATGACGTTTTAAAAAACAACGTTTTTTTTCATCGCAAAAAACGACCGTGTGTACGCGGCATCAGGGTTGATTTCAGCGCATCATTACATCACATCACAGTTTTCATTAGTATAGTACACTATTTTTATGTATGCAGCTTTAATTATTTGGTTATCCTTGTTGTTGTTTTTTCCTTCGAATTTACCACAATAGCGCTGTAGTATCACTTTTTCAATATGGCAGGTAACACACCTCCTGTATTAGGGCCCCCCTACTCTGGATGTAGGAGCACAGGTTTGGACCGCAGCATTGTCAGTCTGGGGGAGGGGAGCCAGATCTAATGCCGCTTACACACGATCACTTTTTGCGATGAAAGAAAACGACGTTTTTCAAACTTCATTTTCCAAAACGACGTTGCGTACACACCATCGTTTTTCTACAAAGCTCTAGCAAAGCGCGGTGACGTACACCACGTTCGATGGCACTCTTTTCCATTGAAGCTCCGTCTCATGACTTGCTTCTGAGCATGCGCGGGTTTAAAAATGTCGTTTTCAACATCGTTTTGCCCACACACCATCACTTTTTATGACACAAAAAACGACGTTTTGAAAAACTACACAAAAAATTCAAGCATGTTGGAATTTTTTTTTGGTCGTTTTTTTGAAGACAAAAAACAACGTTTTGCCCACACACGATCAATTTAAATGACGTTTTAAACGTCGTTTTTTTTTATCGCAAAAAGTGATCGTGTGTACGCGGCATAAGAATTGCTAAGCTGCAATATATCAAATGTTTGCTTTTAATTACCACTCTAATTATTATTCAAAATCTTTTCCTATATGTTGTATATCAATCATATGGGTGGTCGGCTATAGATTGATCCTAAATTAAATCAATTATTTATTGAAGCGTGTATGGCCACCATTATAGAGACCAAATCACATCACATGCATCACTTTAACAAAAGGACAGGATAGGAGTCCTGCGTGTCCTGGGCACAAAAAGATCACTTCAGCATGCTTCCCCATATATAACGCTTGTGGGAGATTTTGGTGGGTTAAAGGATTTGGATCTGTTATGTTGGTAAAAGCTGTACATATGTAAAGCTCTGTACAGTATTAATGTTAGCTTATGAGATATCGATTTTAATGTTAAAGGATAAGTTCACTTAAAAATAAATAAATAAATGCATTTATTATTATTAGTTTTTTTAGAGCCTGTGTAAGCTGTGTGAATGAATGACGTGGTCGTGTGGGTGGAGCCCCGCACCGCCGCACTGATTTCAAAGAGTGAAGACACAGTTGAGTAGGTTTGGGGTGGAGGAACTTGACTGGCTTGTGCAAAGTCCTGACCTCAACCCGATAGAACACCTTTGGGATGAATTAGAGCAGAGACCTTCTTGTCCAACATCCGTGCCTGACCTCACAAATGCCTGACCTCGTTTCTAGAAGAATTCCAATAGACACACTCCTAAACCTTGTGGACAGCCTTCCCAGAAGAGTTAGGCCGTGTACACACGGCAGAGAACCTCGACGGGCAGAACACATCGTTCCGCCCGTCGAGGTTCTCTGCCGGCCGTCGAAATCGGCGACCCGCCCGTCGGGAATGGCAACCAGCCATTCATCCAGGCGGGCCGTCGAGCAAAAAGAGAGCCTGCTCTCTTTTCGCTCGACGGGATTCCCGACGGGCGGGGCGAGCCAGGAGCATACACACGGCCGAGGTCCTCGCTGGAATGCAGCTTCCAGCGAGGTTCTCGCTGGTTTCCAGCGAGAACCTCGGTCGTGTGTACGCCGCCTGAAAGCTGTTATAGCTGCAAAGTGTGGGCCAACTTAATACTGAACCCTACGGACTAAGACTGGGATGTCATTAAAGTTTATGTGCGTGTAAATGCAGGTGACCCAATACTTTTGGTAATATAGTGAATGTAATACTTGAGTAGACGGTCAGAAACTGCAGAGCTAATAGAGAAAATGAGGGTCAGAGAGTGAGGCCAGAATACATTGTTGGCGGGGGGATATGCTGCCGAAGACAATACGACACGGGGAACATGCAGAGGCGTAACTAAAACCTTCAGGGCCCCAGTTGCAAGTAACCATGAAGGACCCCCTGACCTCCGCCCAGGGCCCTTCTGACTGATCCTGGAGGCAGCAAGCGGGAAGTGGGGGCGGCATATGGAGGAACAAATCCCCTCTATTTTCCTGCAGCGACTGAATGCCTATGGGAGGGAGAGGAGGAGAAGCAGGCTTTTAGCGGCTGCAGGAGAAAAATGGAGGGGATTTGTTCCTTCTATATGTCCCCCCCCCCATCCAGGTGTACAGGGGCAACATGCGCACCATTGCAATTGTGACCCCTGTATGCCCCTGGGATGAGTGTAAACGGTGATGATGGGACCAGTGGCAGTTGGGTGGGGATAGGATCAGAGGCAGTTAAGAATTAAAGTGGTTGTAAACCCAAAAAATATATATTTTTTGTTGATGTCACAATGTAGAGTATAAGATTTCCTATCATCTGTGCCCAGTCTTGACACACAGAGTTAATCCAGATCTGAGAAATCCTCTTTTATGTTCAGTGAAAACGAACAGCCTTCCAGATAAAACCCTGCCTAAATAAAAAGTCAGTTTTCTCTCTTCTTGCTTTGAGTGAGAGGTTATTTACATATCTAGCTAGGACATGTTTATCATATGTTATGTTTTTTTTACAATAACATGAGGTGATATAACATCATAACACATCCTAGTAATATACAATGAATCACCTCTTGTTATGATAAACATGTTAAACTAGATAAACTAGATTTGTAAATAACCTGTTACTGAAAGCAATAACAGAGAAATGGACTTTATAATTTGGCAAGTTTTTATCTGAAATTCTGTTAATTTGCACTGAACAATAAAAGAGGATTACTCAGCGCTGGATTAACTGTGTGTGGCAAGACTGGGCACAGTTGATAGGAAATCTTATACTCTACATTGTGACATTAAAAAAAGAAAACATTTTTTTGGGTTTACAACCACTTTAAGAATGAGTAACTTGTATAGCGCTACAAATGCAAACTAAATCGCCTCAAGGCGCTTTTTGCAGCCAGTGTCCGCCTGGCTAGCATGGTCATTAACCCCATAGGATCTCAACACGCTTGGGAGACACACATTTGTACACATATATACTGGGCCAATTTGGACGAGGTCCAATTAACCTATCAGCATGTCTTTGGAGTGTGGTAGGAAACCGGAGTACCCCGAGGAATCCCACGCAGACACAGGGAGAACATGCAAACTCCAGGCAGATGGTGTCGTGGTCAGGATTCGAATGAGTTACAGTGGTAGCAGTAATCATACTGGGGGGTGAATCAGTGGCAGCAGTGGTCGTGGTGGTGTGGGGAGTATCAGTGGTGGTGGTGCGGGGGGAATCAGTGACTGTAGTGGTGGTGTGGGGGGTATCAGTGGCACTAGTGGTGGTATCAGTGGCAGTAGTGGTCATGGTGGTGTGGGGGGTGGATTAGTGGCAGCAGTGGTCATGGTGGTGTGGGGGTATCAGTGGTGGTGTGGGGGGGGGGGGAATCAGTGACAGTTGTGGTGGTGAGCGGGGTATCAGTGGCACTAGTGGTGGTATCAGTGGCAGTAGTGGCCATGGTGGTGTGGGGGGTGGATTAGTGGCAGCAGTGGTCATGGTGGTGTGGGGGTATCCGTGGTGGTGGTGGTGTGGGGGGGGGATCAGTGACAGTAGTGGTGGTGTGGGGGTTTCAGTGGCACTAGTGGTGGTATCAGTGGCAGTAGTGGTCATGGTGGTGTGGGGGGTGGATTAGTGGCAGCAGTGGTCATGGTGGTGTGGGGGTATCAGTGTTGGTGGTGGTGTGGGGGGGAATCAGTGACCATAGTGGTGGTGTAGGGGGGTATCAGTGGCACTACTGGTGGCAGTAGTGGTCATGGTGGTGTGGGGGTATTAGTGCTGGTGGTGTGGGGGGGGGGGATTAGTGCAGTAGTGGTGGTGTGGGGGGTATCAGTGACACTAGTGGTGGTATCAGTGGCAGTAGTGGTCACGGTGGTGTGGGGATGTGGATTAGTGGCAGCAGTGGTCGTGGTGGTGTGGGGGTATCAGTGGTGGTGGTGTGGGGGGAATCAGTGACAGTAGTGGTGGTGGTGTGGGGGGGTATCAGTGGTGGTGGTGTGGGGGGGTATCAGTGGTGGTGTGGAGGGATGAGTGGAAGAATTGGTGGTGGGGCCCATGTTACATGAGGATAGTAGAGATCAATGCTATTACCCCAATCAATGTTCCCACTACAGACTGCTGAGGTCCGAGGGCCACACATCATATACCAAAGGGCCACATGTGACCCTCAGTCTGCAGGTTGGGCTCCAGGGCTGTAAAGAAAGCGCCCTGATGGGACAAAGTGACAGTTCCTACAAATCTCCTCCACCGACCTTCTCATTTCCCGAGGAGTCAGCCAGCAGTCCAGCAAGCACCGTCTTATGTTTGCGGCCGACCTGAATGTGAATTAGACTGAAAACCACGCCGGGGAAATGACGCTCCCACTCCACCATCTCCGATTTAAATATATTTAGTTCTAATAAGTTCCTGGAACTTTGAAATATCTATTCACAAGTGTTATTAAAAATCCTTTATGTAATCCAATTTGTAATTTATGCCGAGCGGCCTTCTAATTACTTTTTAAGACACATTTATATCAGCCTCCTCTGAATCTATGTAGAAGAAATGGAAGTTTTATGGAGCTGGAGAACCCGGCCGCTCACTGTGCAGCGTTGGGCTGGAAGGAGATTAGTTCATAAATTAAAGAAAGATTTAAGCCTCTGGATCTCCGAAACGGAGTTGCTGTGCCAGGACAGTAATTCTCCCCTCGGGGGGCTGGAGCTGTATATCTGTCTCCTACAGACTTTGCCGGGACTCCGGAGACACCGAACCACAAAGGCCTCGTAGTGTCTGTTCTGTACCTAAAAATGAAGTTTAATCTGCTAATATTTTGCCTCCCCTGGTTCCTCCCCACCCCCTCCTCAATATGCTAATGAAATTATCACAAAAAATTTTAACTTTTTCATGATATACCTTATTTTAGTTACAGTAATGACTGGGTCTCTGCGCTTCTCTATCATAGACGTGCACACAGGGTGTGCCGGATGTGCCTGGTCACACCCTAATTACCCCATAAACATTAGCATTGTCCAGAGGCATTACCAGGTGGTCGTTTCGTTCCAAATTTATTTGGAAACATCCGAATTAGTGAAAACCCGTTTAACACATTTTTCCGAAAATTCATAAATTTGAAATTTGAAAATAAGAAAGAAGGTCCAAAAGTTTGAAATAATAACCAACTAACTAATAATAACTATTAACCTCTTCCCGACCAGCCACCGGAAGGTTGGCTTCCCTGCGTGAGCCGTTGTAGCTGTATGTAGGCTCTGTAAGATGCTAGAGGCGCGTGCCCGCAGCTCTTTCCCCGGGAGCCTATGCGCATGCCTGGAGGGCGTAATGACCACCGGCACCCGCGATCGCTCGTGACAGAGCGACAACCGGGATCTGTGTGTGTAAACATACAAATGGCGGTTCTCTCAGGGGAGAGGAGACAGATTATGTGTTCCTACTAAGTAGGAACACTGATCAGTTTCCTTTCCTAGTCAGTCCTATCCCCCCCCCACAGCTAGAATATTTAACCCCTTGATCGCCCCCTAGTGTTAACCTCTTCCCTGCCAGTGACATTTATACAATAATCAGTGGCTATTTTTAGCTCTGATCGCTGTATGGATGTCAATGGTCTCAAAAAAGTGTCTGATGTGTCCACCGCAATGTCGCAGTCACGATAAAAAAATTGCAGATTGGCACCATTACAAAAAAAAAAATAATAATAAAAATGCCATAAATCTATCCTCTGTAACTTTTGCGCAAACCAATCAATATACGCTTATTGCAATTTTTTTTACCAAAAATATGTAGAAGAATATATATCGACCTAAACTGATGAAGTAATTATTTTTTGATTTGCGATATTTATTATAGCAAAAAGTACAAAATATTTAGCATTTTTCAAAATTGTTCCTTTATTTTTGTTTTTAGCGCAACAAATAAAAACCACCGAGGTGATCAAATACCACCAAAGAAAGCTCTATTTGTGGGGAAAAAATGGATGTAAATTTTGTTCGGGTACAACGCCGCACGACCGCGCAATTGTCAAGCGACACAGTGCCGTATCTCAAAAAATGGCTCCAGCTGATTGACAGCCTCAGCTCTGTTCCTGTGTGAAGGTGGGTGTGTCTTTTCCCACTAATCAGTTCTGCAGAAGTGTAACACCCCCTTTTCCCCCAACAATTCAGACAAGATTTATTGAAGGATGGATCGATTTGAGTATAATCAGGCGGCCCATAGATGGATTGAATCTTGGCCATTCCCTCCTGAACTTCAATCAATCTGTGGCTGGCTTTAGTACTAACAATATTTTTACATCAGGCTTGGTTTATGAGATAGACAATTAGGACCCTGCCCTGCCTAGTGGGTATGTGAATCTCTCTGCATCCCAAGTAGGTGTTCTCAGATAATTGACAAAGGGGAGTGAAGTGGGATGGGGATGGAACTCAATGAGAAGTTCATGGCAATTGGTACATCTTTTTTCTTCTGTCTTCATCCAGAAATATAATGGAATTTGGTTGGTTGGTTGGTTGCTAAAGCTTTTCTATCTATTGATGGAAAAGTGTCTATGTGCATGAAGGCTTTATCTGACCCTGTATTGTGACTACAACTGGCCATGACTGCATCTGATTGTCAGGGCTGAGCTCAGCCCTTCCTTCTCTGAGCTGGCCGCTCAGCTGTCAGCTAATTGCCAGCTCCTATCTCTCCACAGTGATCCACCTGTTGCTTGTCAGTCCTGCCTACTTAAGCCTTCCAGTTCACATGCTCTTTGCCTTTACCTTGGTCAACATCACAATAACTTTCTCCTGCATTCCTGTTGAAGACTTTGCTTGGCTGACATCCCTTCTGGCTCCTGATCCTGATTACTGTTCTTCTACGTATATCTCTTTCTCTCTGAAATTTAGCTTGGCTGACTATCCGATCCGGTTCCTGAACTCTGGCTATGTTTTGACTATGCTTACTCTGTTTATCTTTGTATCATTATTTTTATTATTAAACAAGTGTGATTTAACTGTACTTCTGTCTCGGTCTGATTCATGATTTCTGATACTGATGAGTGAATCCACTTTATCTGTAGACTAAACCCCGATCTGCTTGGTAGGTCCAAAAATTTGCCACAAGACACCAGGGTGGAGTGGACTGCTAAAGAAGTTGGTAGGTCAGAAAGACTGGGAACAGTCTTAGCTTGTGGGACAAACTCAACCAACTTGTCCTTTAATGGTGGTGGAGATTAGAGATGAGCTTGGGGGAACTCACCTAATCGAGCCTACCAGCAATACTATACTGGGCCAATTATCTGTGACCCAAGCATTCCACTGAGGTAGGGAACACCTTGTTGGCTTATGCTTGGCCCAGTAAAGCTCACAGCTTCCTGGAGGGCTCACTCAGGTGGGTTTGATTCTCCTAACAACAAAGAGTAATGCTGCGTACAGATGGTCAAATCACATTTTTTTCCCCCAACAGATGTTGGCTCAAACTTGTCTTGCATACACACTGTCACACAAATGTTGTCAGAAATTCCGAACGCCAAGAACGCGGTCCCGTACAACACGTACAACGGCACTATTAAAGGGAAGTTTAATACCAGTCGTGTTAGTAGAAGTTTGGGGAGAGACGATTCACGCTTTTTAGCCTCGTGTTTTTCAGTCCGTTACAGTGTGACAAATTTGCTATCTCCATTACGAATGCTAGTTTTACCAGACTGAGCGCTTCCGTCTCGTACTTAATTCAGAGCATACGTGGAATTTTGTGCGTCGGAAATGTCCACACACGATCGGAATTTATGAGAACAGATTTTGTTGTCTGAAAATTTGAGAACCAGCTCTCAAATTTTTGTTGTCGGAAATTCTGACAGAAAATGTCCGATGGAGCCTACACGGTTGGAATTTCCGACAACAAGCTCCCATCGAACATTTGCTGTTGGAAATTCCGAGCGTGTGTATGCGGTAGGGTTGTCCCGATACCGATACCGCAATGAAAGCCGCCGCCGCATCGAAAGCTGGGTTAAACAGCGTGCGGGAACATCACAGCTTTCATTTGAATAGCTGTAGTGTTCCCGCCACGTATAGACACTCCCCCTTGCTCGGGATTGGATGGGTGATCGTGATCTGTCCAATCCCGAGCAAGGGGGAATATCTATATACGTGCGGGGAAAACAGCTATTCAAATGAAAGCTGTGATGTTCCCTGTGCGGTGGCGGCGGCTTTCGGCGGCTAGGTACGGGGACATGGCTGCGGGGACATGGCTGGATATGTGGGGGACATGGCTGGGGGGACATGGCTGCATATGTGGGGGACATGGCTGGAGGGACATGGCTGCATATGTGGGGGACATGACTGGAGGGACATGGCTGCATATGTGGGGGACATGGCTGGAGGGACATGGCTGCATATGTGGGTGACATGGCTGGAGGGACATGGCTGCATTTGTGGGTGACATGGCTGGAGGGACATGGCTGCATATGTGGTGGACATGGCTGGGGGGAAATGGCTGCATATGTGGGGGACATGGCTGGAGGGACATGGCTGCATATGTGGGGGACATGGCTGCATATGTGGGGGACATGGCTGGGGGGACATGGCTGCATATGTGGGAGACATGGCTGCATTTGTGGGGGACATGGCTGCATTTGGGGACACATTTAAAAAAAGTATCGGTATTCGGTATCGGCGAGTACTTGAAAAAAGTATCGGTACTTGTACTCAGGCCTAAAAAAGTGGTATCGGGACAGCCCTAGTATGCGGCGTTAGTCACCTTT
Source organism: Rana kukunoris (assembly GCA_029574335.1). Taxonomy (NCBI): domain Eukaryota; kingdom Metazoa; phylum Chordata; class Amphibia; order Anura; family Ranidae; genus Rana; species Rana kukunoris. Next base: position 225,119,136 of record CM056054.1, on the reverse strand, counting down.
CGGCCAATTTATTAGGTGGGGAAGGAGACTCACACTACCTCTTGAGATGGGAAAGGGGCCAGCTGCTTATTCTACACACAGGAAGGGAACAGGCCATGGATACATAGGGCCCCATGACCAGCTCACAAGTCAACCAGAGATCAACAGCAATCACACGCATGCTGCCCATCGGTCTGCAGATCCAGGTTCGCTCATCCCTACTAAAACATTCAACATGAAAGAATATGACTGTTTCCAATGCATGATAGTTGGAAGACAAGACAATTAGGTCACAGCACAACGCAAAGCACCTCTTAGAGAGCAGATCTGATGGAACTCACCATCCACATGCACCTCGAAAATGCAGGAGTCGGTCCCCACATTGCACTCATACTGTCCAGCATGGTCCTCCTGTGCGCACAACAGGCTCAGCGTACACTTTGCGCCCTCATCATCCATGGTCAGGTTTCCATCCGGTGTCACCCTCTGACCATTCTTTATCCAGCGAATGACATCTGGAGTGCGTGTCAGCTCACAGACTATAGTTAAGGGGTCACCCTCGGTCACATGGAGCACAGACGGGGAGCATCCACCGGGTACGAACTTTGCCGGAGGCTCTGTGTGTGATACAGGAAGAAGAAATCTGCATTAGCTTTTGCGTTAGACTGCAGGGTTCTCTAAATAAGGGTTAACAAGGGTAAAGTGGGGGTATTACCATTAAAGAGGACCTAGCATTAGAAAACATGTTCATGTTAAATAATGTGTAAATTGTAACACTTCCAGGTATTTATTTTTTTCTTACAGAGATCCGAGCACTCTCCGCCGGCAATGGCTTTTCTCTCCAGGAGGGCGGCGCCATCTTTGTTCACATATCATTCAAGTAGTTTTTAACCCAAAAGCAAACATTTATTATATTGCAGCCTACTATTTCTTAGATGTGATGGCTGTATTGGTTTTCTGTTTTAGGCTTTCTTTCTCCTATTTTCATCTGGTGATCCAGACAGCAAGTCGGTTGTTTTTCACAAGCCCTCCAGCAGAATGTTTCAGTTTATGAGTTTCAGTGGATGAGACAAGCCACTTAACCGCTTGCCGCCCGCCCACTGTCAAATGATGGAAATAAAGATGAAGTGAAAAATAGAAAGAAAGAAAGAAGGATGAAGGGAGAAAGAGAACGAAAGGAAGGAAGGAAGAAGGGAATGAAGGGCACCCCTACATCAGTGTACTCACTTGGAGGCAGCAGATACTGGATGGATGGTTGGATGGATCAGGCTTCTGATGCTAGAAGAGGCGACTCTGTAATAAGGTAAACTAGGCGGTCGCGAGGCTCCTATGTGTGCGACCGCCTAATTTGCCTAATTAGAGAGCCACCTCTGCCGATTAGCGGCATTTCCTCACAGAGGAGACCTGGGCAGGTAATCAGGGCACTGATCGTGCCCTTTAGTAAATCCCCCAACACTTTTGTGACTTGCTACAAAGTTACAATCTGTGGGGATAGGAGAGTGAGAAAATGCTTCCAGGTTCACAAGCTCCGGCACTGTGATTGGCCAGAGCCACAATGATGTCACTCCAACGCATGCATGCGGGACCCGCTGACCACAGCACGGCTGCTAAAGAAACTGCGCGAGTGTGCCGTCTCTTCAGTGCACATGCGCTGATGACGTCGGCGCAAGCGTGTATTATATCTCCTAAACCGTGCAGGTGTATACACCGCTCCTCCACCGCCCCAAAGATGCTGCTTGCAGGACTTTGGAAAAAGTCCTGCAAGTGCACCGCCCCAGTGTGAAAGCACTCAGGCTCTCACACTGGTGCAGCAAGGGAGGCGTTACTCAGGAGCTTTGTGGGCGCTATTTTAAGCCCAAAAGCCTCAGTGTGAAAGGGGACTTACTCTATACAAAATGAAAAAAAAAAAAGAGTTTTGCCTAGAGTCCTACTAAGAGTACATGTTAGTGTAAGGCCAGTTTCATCGGTCCAAACCGAGCATGTGTACGGCCCATCGGACCGTCGTCCGTCGGACCAAAGTTTTAAAACTTGCTTTGAATCGGACCGATGGACGCCTGACCATTGGACCAAACCGATGGTTAGTACGCAAAAGCATTGGACCAAAAACCCGCGCATTCTCAGAATCAAGTCGACGCATGCTTGGAAACATTGAACTTCGTTTTTTCAGCACGTCGTTGTGTTCTACGTCACCGCGTTCTGACCCGATCGGATTCTGGACTGATGGTGTGTACGCACATCAGACCATCAGGCCACTTTAGCGGTGAACCGATGAAAACGGTCCGTCGAACCATTCTCATTGGGTTGGACCGAACGTGTGTACGCAGCCTTAGATTTGAGAATAAGACCCCTTTTACACTGGAGGCGTTTTACAGGCGCTTTAGTGCTAAAAATAGCGCCCGTAAAGTGCCTGAGAAAAGCCTCAGCTGCAATCCCAGTGTGAAAGTGCTTTCACACTAGGCCCTACGCTGGCAGGACGTAAAAAAAAGGCTGCAAGAAGCTTCTTTGCAGCGATGAATACACCACTCTTAAGGCGCCCCTGTCTATTGAAATCAATGGGCAGCGCTGCTGAACTACTGCATCGGCATTTTTAACACTTTTTCGGCCGCTAGCAGCCCGCCTGTGGTCGAAAAGCACCACAAAAACAACGGTAAAGCGCCACCAAAAATAGCAGCGTTTTACTGCCGACGCCTGGGCGCTGGCATTGTGAAAGTGCCCTTAAGGGTTCATCTTAAAGTGAACCTGTGCTTTGCCCATGCAGTCATAACCATTTTTACTCCCCCTTTTTGCCTTACCTGAGACCTTGACATCAAAAGTGACCGAGTCACTGTCAGTGTCACAGATATATTCCCCAGAATCATCCACCGTGGACCGTTTCAAAATCAAGCGTCGGCGTGGCCCGTCTGTGATCAGCTGCAGATTGTCATCTTCGTCTACTTCCAGTCCATCTTTAAACCAACGCACAATGCCATTTCTACGCGACACCTCGATCGTCAGCTCCACCCTCTCTCCCGTCAAATATTCCAGTTCTTGTGTGCGGGCCTTCGGAAAGACAATCCTTGTGGGAGGCTCTGAAAGCAGCCGCATAAAAAATATATATATTGTAAAATATCTAACCAATAATGTATGTTCAGAAAAAATATCTAAAGAACTTAACCTAAATTCTTCTAAAAAAAAAATGGGTAGTGGAGAGAGGTGGTGGAGTAGTGGAGAGAGGTTAGAAATCTCCATTGGGGAGATTTCCCCTCACTTCCTGTCCCAGTGACACCCTACATCCTGAATTGCAGGAAATGAAGAAGAATTTCCATACTTAGGGAGACAGCAATACATACCTGACAGCCGTTATAACTCAGCTTCACTCTACTAATATGGTGTCTAAATGTCTTTGTCTGTATCAGAGAGATTCCCCCCCCCCCCCCCCACACTTCCTGTAGAGTGTCAAACAGGAAGTGAGGCTGTGGGAGACTGCGAACATCAGTGGCGGCTGGTGCTCAAATTTTTTTTGGGAGGGTGCAAACAAACTGAAAAAAAAAAAAACATAAATTGCAGCCACTGTGCCCATCAAACGCAGACGCTGTGCAATCAAACGCAGCCACTGTGCAATCAAAATCAGCCACTGTGCCCATGAAATGCAGCCACTGTGCCATCAAACGCAGCCACTGTGCAATCAAACGCAGCCACTGTGCCCATGAAACGCAGCCACCGTGCCCATGAAACGCAGCCACCGTGCCCATGAAACGCAGCCACTGTGGCCATGAAACGCAGCCACTGTGGCCATGAAACGCAGCCACTGTGCCATCAAACGCAGCCCCCCCCCCCCCATTCCTTAGTCAAGTGCTCCCTTCAAATGATGGGAAATCTCCCTGTTGGGGACACAAACACAAATGAATCCCCACTGCATCAAATGCTAAAACAAACATGTTGGCAGATGTTGGGCTAATAACATTCAAAGTCAAACATTATTTCCTTTTGAAAGCACTAAACCACCTTGCAAGTCCTGAAATAATGGAGAAGTTGGAGGAGGTTTCTGAGGCACGAGAGGCCAATAAAAACTCTTTCAGGTATATATGGTCGTCCCCTAAAATGCTAATCACCCAGTTTAGCTCTCTCCTTGTGTACTTGGCAATGAGATATTCCAAGCTTGGCAGAAGAGTTATGGGACCAGAACCTGAACCAAGCTGAGGATGTAAAGTTTCACCTTCGAGTTTTGTGACTTTCATTATTACACTCGCCCTGTAGCTATGTCGTTCAAGTCCTCTGTGAATCCTAAAGTTCTTATAATTCACAGCAGGGGAGGCTTTATCCCATATATTCAATGTGAATGTTTCCCATATGTATTTCAACCCAGTAACACAGATTGCTTGTGTTCAGAATGGTTCTTTAGCAATAAACTAGATCTCTACGAGTAATGGAAATCCACAGAATGAGAGTTTGAACTTCCAGGTATACCCTGAGGATGTAAGTCCCAATTTCCAAAAAATGTATTGGAAGCTGTGCCGTATTATTAAGAATAGAACTTGTAGGTCAATCCCTGGGTAAGCAGGGTTAGCGTGTTGGAAGGCAACATGGTCCGATGTCATATTTCTGGATTTTCTACATATCTGTTTTCTATTCCGCAAAGATCAGCCAGGCTGCCATGGTTTTTAACCACTTAAGACCCGGACCAATACGCTGGTAAATGACCCAAGGTGTTTTTGCGATTCGGCACTGCGTCGCTTTAACAGACAATTGCGCGGTTGTGCGACGTGGCTCCCAAACAAAATTTGCGTCCTTTTCTTCCCACAAATAGAGCTTTCTTTTGGTGGTATTTGATCACCTCTGCGATTTTTATTTTTTGCGCTATATACAAAAATAGAGCGACATTTTTGAAAAAAAAACACTATTTTTTACTTTTTGTTAAAAAAATTTTTTAATAAACTAAATTTTAGTCAAACATTTAGACCAAAATTTATTTAGCCACATGTCTTTAGTAAAAAAAAAAAAATCGCAATAAAAAAAAATAGCTACCTAGCGGGAACAGCGACACTAATACAGCGATCAGTCAGGGGTGGAGCCAAGAGGGGTGGCAGCAAAATTTGGTTTCGACTAGGGTGTCAAAATTCCCTGCACCAGCCCTATAAAGGAGACGACAGATTCATAAGTGTAGCGTCACTTAATAGTGATCAATATCCTGAGACAAGAAATAACAAGAGGAATACAGAGGAAGGGGGTGGAGTCAGCCTCTGTATTCCTCTTTTGGCCACTGATTGTCTCAGAAAATTGCTCAATGCTGAACAAACGTCCTTAAATCAGAGGTCCACCCAAAATTTTTATTTTTAGGCCTACAAATACTGCAGTTGCTGACTTTAACCACTTCCTTACTGGGCACTTATAGCCCTTCCTGACCAGGTGAAATTTCAGCTTCTGGCACTGCGTCGCTTTAACTGACAATTGCACGGTCATACAACGTGGCTCCCAAACAAAATTGACGTCCTTTTTTTCCCCACAAATCAAGCTTTTTTTTTGGTGGTATTTAATCATCTCTGCGGTTTATATTTTTTTGCGCTATAAACAAAAAAAAGCGACAATTTTGAAAAAAATAATATTTTTTACTTGTTACTATAATAAATAGCCCATTTTTTTTTTTTTTTAAACTTTTTTTTTTCTCAGTTTAGGCCGATACGTATTATTCTACATATTTTTGGGGGAAAAAAAATCGCAATAAGCGACTGGTTTGCGCAAAAGTTATAGGGGACAGAATTATTATTTATTTTTATTATAATTTTTTTTACTAGTAATGGCGGCGATCTGCGATTTTTATTGGGACTGCAATGTTATGGCGGACACATCGGACACTTTTGACACATTTTTGGGACCATTCACATTAATACAGCGATCAGTGCTATAAAAATGCACCGATTACTGTATAAATGTGACTGGCAGTGAAGGGGTTAACACTAGGGGGCATGGAAGGGGTTAAATGTGTGTCCTGGGTGTGTTCTAACTGTGGGGGGAGACTGGGGGAGGTGACCGATGCTGTGTCCCTATGTACAAGGTCTCCTCGGTCTCCTCTCCTCTGACAGCATGTGGAGCTCTGTGTTTACACACAGAGGTCCATGCCTTGTCCCTGTAACCGCCGATTGCGAGTGCCTGGCGGACATCGCGGCCGCCAGGCACGCGCATCGGCACCTAAGGAATGCAGCGGGCACGCGCGCGCCGCCGTCGGCCACGCGCGCGCCCTCTAGTGGCCAGGGAGAGCGCTGGACGATTATATGCGTCCAGTCAGAGATTCAGCAGCACCCGGCGGCCGCATATATTCGTACGGCCGTCGGGAAGTGGTTAAAAAAATGAACACTTACCTGTCCAGCGCGCCCGCAATGTCGGCACCCGAGGCCGAGCTATCGTTCGTTTCTCGGCTGCCCCCACCTCCATTCTCGGTGAGAGAATCAGGAAGTGAAGAATTGTGGCTTCACTGCCCGGTTCCCTACTGTGCTGTCCTCACTGGTCCCCGTTGTCTCCCGGGAACAGTGTGTTTACTAGAAGACAGCAGGGTGGCGGGAGGGGGCAATTGGCGTGACTCCAACGGGAGTCTATGCCCGGAAGTGGGTGCAAATACCTGACAGGTATCTGCACCGCCCTCCTCCCTGAAAGGTGCCAAATGTGACACCGAAGGGGGGGAGGGTTCCAAAAAGTCAAACATTATTCTATTACTGTATGCTAGGGAGACCACATTTCCAAACTACCATTCAGGGACTCCCTCCCACTCCCAAAAAATTAGCTTGTGTCGAAACGAATCACAGCACAGTGATTGGACACAAGAGGCGGGATTTATGATTTCTCCAATCACAAGCAGGGGGTGGGATTGTGCTCCTCCAGGCATTCCCAACCAGGACAAGTACTGTCAGTGAGTAAAGCGGTGATGTGGCGGCCTTTTTTGGGGGCATCTGATTGGCCCGGGGGGGGGGGGGGTATGTCAGTTTCATTCCGGGACACTGTATTGTCCTGGAATGAATGTGCCCGGGACAGACTTGCAAAATGCGGGACTGTCCCGGGCACGTGGTCACACTACTGTATGTTTGTTCAAACAACAGGACAAATTTTCCTTTTTTTGCCTTCTTTTTTTCTTTTCACCGTGACCAAAACCATCATTGAATTGTCCCTGAAAATCAAATGAAAGTCTAACCATGAATGTGCAGCTTTACAATAAAGAGACTTCAGAACTGTAAGAATTTTGAATCGCAGGCATAAAAGTGGAGTTTGTTCTTTTGATGGCCTTGTATGCCAGTAGGAACATTTTACTAATGAAGTCAGTACAAACAGATGAGTTTCCAGCCCATTAAATCATCAAAGAGTTCGCTCTGTCTTGTGTGCGCAATAAATGAAAACCGCGTTTCCTTTTTCGTTCGGAGTCAAGGCAAAGATAGGGAGCTGTCGGTATTCTTCGCTACCAACAATGACAATACAAACAATACAAATGTTATATAATGTCTGGAACGCTTTTCTCATAAAACTCCACTTACATAAATATCATTTAAATCTAATGGAAGGCACAATTTTTCAGGACGCACGGATGCATCAAATTCAAGGGCTACACCCTGAAAAAAATCCACTCCATGCTTCTCGAATTATGAATCTATTTACTGAACATTGCTTTCAAATTATTTATTTTATTCTAGAAATAATATTAAAAATAAATGGGTTCAGAGGAAAGAGCAACAATGTGCAAAAATTTCAACTTTGGGCCAGATTTTTAAAAGAGATACTACGATGTATCTCAGATACACCGTCGCATCGCAGTTTTTTTCAATGGGTATCTATGCAAGTGATTCTTAGAAGCACTTACGCATAGATAGACTAAAGATCTGACAGGTGTAAAGCAATTACACCATCGGATCTTAGATGTAATGACAACGCCGGCCGCTAGGTGGCCTTTACGTTGTTTTCTCATTTGCCTATGCAAATGAGCCTAATACGCCGATTCCCGAACGTTTTTACGCCCCCCCGTCGTCGTTTACGTAGGTTGCGTACGCGTAAGGTTACCCCTGCTGTATGAGGGGTATGTTTCCGAAGTGCCGTCGTTGCCATGTTAAGTATGGCGTCGGGTCAGCGTCGTCTTTTTCCGTCGGTTACGTCGTTTTACTAAGTCGTTCGCGAATAGGGAATTGCGTAAGTGACGATCACGTCGTTTTGATGTCGGTTTCAACTACGCTTTCCGACATGAGCTGGAGCATGTGCACAGGGCTTTTTTTCCGGCCGGCGCATGCGCACTTCGTTTGACGCGGGGGCGCGCTTAAATTAAATACAGCACGCCCCCTCCTTTAGTGTTTGAATTACGCGGCCTTACGAAGCCGCATTTACGCTACGCCGCCGAAAATTACGGAGCAAGTGCTTTGAGAATACGGCACTTGCTCCAGTAATTTGCGTAGACGTAGTGTAAATGCGATACGATACGCAACGCCGCCAGATACGCCATTTTTTGAGAATCTGGCCCTTTCCCTTTTACTGAGCTTGGTGAAAGATGAATTGTGATTGGTTGTCGCTGTGCTCTTTCTCTTATAAAATAAGACAAAAAACAAACTCTTGGGGTGTAGTATATCCAAAAATGAAAAGGGCATTGAAGAGAATGCATGGTCCTTTTCTATATACCTTCTTTCTTTCTCTATATAGTTTAAAGTGGATGTAAACCCAATTTTTTTTTAATTAAGGCTTGCACCTTGTACAGTATAGGATTTCATGTCAACTGTGCCCAGTCTTGCCACAAAGAATTAACCCAGCTCTGAGCAATCCTCTTATCTTTTTTTCAGTAAGATAAAAACTGACACACAGAAAAGTAGGAGTGAGGCCCCGTACACACGACCGGTTTTCGCAGCAGAATTCAGCAAGAAACTCGATGGGAGACGTATTCTGCCGAGAAAACCGGTTGTGTGTACACTTTTCGCAGAGAAAACTGTCGAGGAACTCGTCGAGCCAAAAAAAGAGCATGTTCTCTATTTCCTCGACGGGCAATGGGAAAATTTGGCTCGACGAGTTTTTGGACAGCTGAACAAGGAACTCGATGGGGAAAACGATGTGTTTCGCCTGTCGAGTTTCTCGGTCGTGTGTAAGTTCTTCCCCCTTGCTGTGAATGACAGGTGTTTACATATCTCATGCACTAGTGTGAGAGAGACATTCTGTGTATTTTAGATCCCCTCCTCCTTTCTTCTCCAGCTCTCCCAGTATTCGCTGCTCTGCACCTCAGCATAATTGGGCATGCTGAAGTCATGTGGTGACTCTTCTCGGTTTTGACTGGATGTTAGTGATCATAGCAGAAGTTCAGTGCAAGAAATACACAGGAGAAAATGCATGTTCACAAGGGGAGTGTAGACGTGGGTAGGTAGTCTACTGATATCACAACTCCACCCACTGAGCTCCCGACAACAGACCCACCCACAGAATCTGCAGACAGAGGGGAGACATTTGACAGGTAAGGATACACATACCTCCCTAACATTTTGAGATGGGAATGAGGGAAACCTGTGAAAAAAGTGGTAATACTGCGCTGTCTATGTGAATGATCTAGAAAAAATGCTAGCAACTTAAAATGTGAGATACCCACAAAAAAAATACAACTAAACAAGAAAAAGCTGCGCAAATAAAAAAACTCTACAATGTAGAACTCCAATAACAGTCCTGTGTAGAATGAGTGAAAGTCCCGTATTGCACGTGATGAATAAAATAAATTAAAAAATCCATTAATCAAGTGCGGAACATGTTATGCATCTGATGGAAACTGATAGCAGAAACAATTATTCTTTCCTCCAGATAGATGGTGACATCAAATGCAAAAAACCTCAAAACAGTGCATGATAGATAAACACCTCCACCTTTAATCACACCGCCCCTTACCAGAGGGGAAGATCCCAACTAGAGATTTCTGACAGCAGATGGCTCAGCCAGGGGTCAGGATATCCAAAAGCCGAGACTTCTCCAACAGTGGACAATCCGTGTTGAAATAAAACCAATATGGGAAGAAAAAAAGCTACATTGTGAACATATAACTTGTTTAATAAAAAATTTAAAATCACACTTCAGGAAAGTAGATAAAATTTGCATGTGAAAATATAGCAGGACTGTTAGAAGGACGTCAGCACGCCGCTACCCTACGGTTTCGTCTCAAAAAGTTCTCCTGGGGCACAGGACAAAGTTTTTTGAGACGAAACGGCATAGGGTGCGGCGTTGACGTCCTTCTAAACCGCAAACTGTGTCCCGGTGTGAACGGGTTTGCGCATATTTTCACATGCTTTTTCTTGTTTAATTTTTATTAAACAAGAGGGAAACCTATATTGGTTTTATTTCTACCAAACGTATGTAGGCATAGGACACACGGTGTGATTGAAAGGTGGAGGTGTTTATCCCTGCCTGTTTCTGAGTTTTTTTGCATTTGATGTCCCATCTATCTGGAGGAAAGAATAATTGTTTCCTTAGTTTCCAAGGATAACATGTTCCGCACTTGATTAATGGATTTTTTAATTTATTTTATTCTACGTGCAATACGGGACCAATTGTACACAGGACTGTTAAGTTCTACATTGGTTAATTTGCGCATTTTTCTTGTTTAAAGGGAAACCTCCACATGGGCTAGGACACACCCCTGCCACACCGCCTTAAAGGAGAACTAACCCAAATAAAGGTTAAATAAATCCACATGGGCTTTTTTCTTTTACTACTACTAGTCCTTTATATTGTCTTTTAAAATTTACAAATGCAGCAATTTAGAATTTTGCCAAGTGCCAACACCAAGCAATCCTGGCCCCACCCCCTCCAGCACACAGAAGGTGATTTAAAGCCTCAGCTGTGCATGTTTTCTTATGAGACTGTGTAGAGGGGGTGTGTCCATTCCCTCCACTCAGATGGAGGCTGTCTTCTGGAGCTAAGGAATGCTGAGTACAATTTGTGCTTTAGAAAGCTGTAGATAAACAGGTACAACTTATGTAGGAGGATTTGTTTAATCTTTGTGTATCACTCGTGGTCAGTCACTTCACTAATTGCAATAAATTGATATTTGACTATGCCACCCGGTAACAATGCCACATTATACTTTACACTTATGTTAATTTTACTATGTTCTATCTGATCCTGGTGCATCCTGGATTGCTACGTTGTTTGAGACATCTTCTATGCAATATTGAACCATACTGATGGATTTTTGCTACCAATAGAGACCCCAGGCTGGGATATCAACCATATGCGCATATTGATCTCCTATGATCACGTCCATCTGGTAAGCGGCAGTGTTATTGTTTGGTGGAGGTACTAACCTGTCAGCACTATTTCCCGGACTATTGGATTTGTTGAACGTTGGGGATAGTTATGTTTATATGGACACTCTGCATTCATTTATATTATATTCACATTTTTTAACTCTTTGTTAATGGCATTCCTAAGGGTTTTTTTTTGGTTTGTTCACACGGACTGCTGTTTATTCACTTGATAATTCTCAGGTTTTTACCTAATTCAGGAATTAACCCCTTCTAGTTATCCTATTGAGGTCTCACATACCTATTTACAGATATTTTCACTCAGTTGGTGTTTCATAATTTTAATTGATATTTATCTAGCACTTCATTATCACTAGTGTCACATTTTAGCTTACAGCAGCGCAGCTCTTCCTTTGACCAGAGACCAATTAAGTCCTGACCGTCCTAAAACCACATAGTAAAGTAGAATAGTGTGAGTGACGACATGTACACCCACTTGTACTCACTCACCAGTCACTAACAAGCTATAGAAGACGGAGTCATCCCCTGCATCGCAGACAAACTCCCCGGAATCTTGTGTCTGGGCCGATTTTATGACCAGCCTGCGGATCCTGCCATCGGACTCCAGCCTGACGTTGTCGCTCTCCTCCAGTTCCATGCCATCCCGGTACCAGCGCACCTTGGCGTTCTCCCTGGACACCTCGCAAGTGAGCACCACCGGCTCTCCGCTCACTTCTGACAGATCGGTGTCTTCACTTGTGTTCACAAATTTCACGGGAGGCTCTGGAGATAAAACAGCCGACAACGGAACATGTTATTTATAGTATAGAGTGCCTATCGGTGTACTGCAGGCTAAATACACAGATGAAAGATTTAAGGAAGCTGCTTTACCTGACAAAGGATTTATATTCCTGCCCATCCAGTCCTGAGGTTTACACAGCTCTGCCACACAGCACAGCATTACCCACCCCCAGTCTGTGACTGGACAGTGAAGGAGCAGAAACACGCTGATGGGGTCATTCTTCTGCTCACGCTGTTCATGTTCCTTGTCAGTACATTAACCCAACCAAGTACACTATATTGTTAAAAGTATTGGGACACCTGCCTTTACACGCACATGAACTTGGATGCAAACCCGAATTTTTTTTTCTTTGCTGTCACAATGTACAGTATAAGATTTCCTATCATCTGTGCCCAGTCTTGCCACACAGAGTTAATCCAGCTCTGAGCAATCCTCTTTTATTGTTTAGTGAAATAAAATGGACTTACAGAGAAAAACCTTAGTCCGTTCCGCCCCCTTGCCGTGAGTGTCAGGTTATTTACATATCTCATGCACTAGCCTGGAGACAGGCATTATTATTTAATTCTCACCTCCACTCTTTTTCTGAAGTCATGTGGTTACTTTTCTGGATTTTGACTGGATGTTAGTGACCATAGCAGAATTTAGTGTAAGGGCAGTGTAGAGGTGGGCGGGGAGTCTACTGACATCACGAGTCTTAATATATAATTTAATTTTCGTCCTACCGCGGGGTATTGCGCCGCTATATTGCGTCACGCCTTCCGAAAACAGCCGACTAGCACTCGGCTGTTCTCGGCGCCTGCGCACAGACCCAGGAGCTGACTGCGCAGGCGCCGTATACAGCCGAGTCCTATTTCGGCTTTTTTCGGAGGGCGTGACGCGACTATATATACGTCGCCTGCGCAGTCAGCTCCTAGGTCTGTGCTCAGTCGCCTTATAGCGCCGAGAACAGCCGAGTGCTAGTCGGCTGTTTTCGGAAGGCGTGACGCTATATAGCGGCGCCATACCCCGCGGTAGGACGAAAATTAAATTATCTATTAAGAGGTAAGTACATCGATAAAAAAAATAAAAAAAAGACAGCATACTGGCGCTGACGCCAGTATGCTGGATGGGGTGGGAGAAAGTGGTTTTAAGGGTGAACCCCCTCTTTAAGCAGTAGAACCATCATGACTGCTCCCAGTAGTCACATGATGATTTGTGCCTTTGGAAACCTGCCAAACAATCATGGCTGACCCTATTAGTCACATGATGATCTAGTGCCGTGGTAAACCTGTTGAACAATCATGGCTGCCCTTGTAGTTGTATGATGATCTGGAGTGATGGTAAACCGGCTGAACCATCATGGCTGCTCCCAGTAGTTACATGATGATCTGGTGCTATTGTAAACCTGTTGAACAATCATGATTGCCCCCAGAAGTCACATGATGCTCTGGAGCCATGGTAAATGTATTGAACAATCATGGCTGCCCTAGTTGCCATATGATAATCCGGAGCCATGGTTAACCTGCTAAACAATCATGGCTACTCCAGTAGTATGGTGACCACATTTCGAAACTACCATTCAGGGACACCCCCCTTCCCAAAAATCAGCTTGTGCTTTAACGAATCACAGTACAGTGATTGGAGAAATCATAAGTCCCGCCTCTTGTGTCCAATCACAAGCAGGGGGTGGGGACTGTGCTCCTCCAGGCATTCCTGGCAAGGACAAGTGGTGATGTGGCAGCCTTTTTTGGGGGCATTAGTTTGGCTTGGGGCGTGGCTTTATCAGTTTAATTCCGGGACACTGTATTGTCCTGAAATGAAGGTGCCCGGGACAGACCTGGGCAATCCGGGACACGTGGTCGCCCTACCCAGTAGTCATTTGATGATCTGGAGCCATGGTAAATCTGTTGAACAATCATGGCTGCTCTTGTAGTTGTATTATGATCTGGAGTGATGGTAAACTGGCCAAATCATCATGGCTGCCCCCAGTAGTCACATGATGATCTGGAGCCATAGTAAATCTATTGAACAATCATGGCTGCCCTAGTAGCCACATGATAATCTGAAGCCATGGTAAACCTGCTAAACAATCATGGCTACCCCACTAGTCATTTGATGCTCTGGAGCCATGGTAAATCTGTTGAACAATCATTTCTGCCCCAGTAGCCACATGATAATCCGGAGCCATTGTAAACCTGCTGAACAATCATGGCTGCCCTAGTAGTCATTTGATTATCTGGAGCCATGGTAAATCTGTTGAACCATCATGGCTGCCCCTAGTAGTCACATGATGATCTGGTGCCATTGTAAACCTGCTGTACCATTCTGGCTGCCGCCAGTAGTCACATGATGATCTGGTGCCATTGTAAACCTGCTGTACCATTCTGGCTGCCGCCAGTAGTCACATGATGATCTGCTGCCATGGTGGAGAGGCAGAATCGTCATGGCTGCTCCCAGTAGTCACATGATAGCCCAGTGCCATGCTTAAGCTGCTAAACCATTATGGTTACCCCCCAGTAGTCACACAATGACCTGGAGCCATGATAAAGCTGCAGAATCAAATTACACATAAAAAGTGGATTCTTAAAAAAAACAAAACTGAGCAGATGGGTTGTGCTTCTTCAAGGTAAATTTTTTCATTTTTGAGAGTATTTTGCCTTTAATAACAAATTACCAAACAAGAAAAGAGAAACTCTGCTTTTGTGGCTCACCTGTGACTTTAACATAATAAAACACAGAATCATCAATGGCGTCGCAGACAAATTCTCCAGAATCTGCAATCTGGGCAGAAGGAATGATAAGCCTGCGATGTTTCCCATCTGACACCACTTGGATGTTCTCCAGATCCTCCACCTCAACGCCATCCTTATACCAACGCACCAACGCGTTTTCCCGAGACACCTCGCAGCTCAGCTCCACCTCTTCTCCGGTCAGGTAGGCCAGTTCTGCGTCATCACTGGTGTTTATTATCTTCACCGGGGGCTCTATGGGATAAGCATTACCATGATACCATGATTACCATGGGCTATAATATAGGCTTATAATACATTTTAAAGCTGAACTCCAGGGAGAAAAAAATTACAAATTAACCACTTAAGCCCCGGACCATTTTGTAGCTAAAGGACCAGGCCACTTTTTGCGATCCGGGCACTGAGTCGCTTTAACTGACAATTGCGCGGTCGTGCGACGTGGCATCCAAACAAAATTGACTTCCTTTTTTCCCCACAAATAGAATGATCTTTTGGTGGTATTTGATCACCTCTGCGGTTTTTATTTTTTGCACTATAAACAAAAATAGTGTGATAATAAAAAAAAATTCAACATTTTTTACTTTTTGCGATAATAAATATCCCCAAAAAAGAACTAAAAAAAGTTTTTTTCCCCTCAGTTTAGGCCTATACGTATTCTTCTACATATTTTTGGTTAAAAAAAAACCTGCAAAAAGCGTTTATTGATTGGTTTGCGCAAAAGTTATAGCGTCTACAAAAAAGGGGATAGTTTTATAGCATTTTTATTAATATTTTTTTTTACTAGTAATGGCGGCGATCTGCGATTTTTGCCGTGACTGCGACATAATGGCGGACACATCGGACACTTTTGACACATTTTTGGGACCATTCCATTACTGTGAAAATGGCACTGGCAGTGGCGCTGTAGGGGTTAAGTGTTCCCTAAGGAGTGATTCTTACTGTAGAGGGGCGTGGCTTGCTGTGACACGTCACTGATTG
Source organism: Rana kukunoris (assembly GCA_029574335.1). NCBI lineage: Eukaryota > Metazoa > Chordata > Amphibia > Anura > Ranidae > Rana > Rana kukunoris. The sequence continues at coordinate 225,103,435 of CM056054.1, read as the reverse complement.
TTGTTCCCATTCACAGGGAACACGATCAGTGACAGTGTCACTAGGCAGAACGGGGAGATGTTGTGTTTTCTATCTCTCCATGAGATGATCGTGGGTATGCCCGCGGCGATTGAGTCCGCCGGGGGTGCTCTCAGAGATCGTGGAGCGCGCGCCCGCAACAATCGGTTCTTAAAGGGGACGTACAGGTACGTCCTTCTGCCTGCCCGTGCCATGCTGCAGATGTATATCTGTGTGCGGCGGGAGGCAAGCGGTTAACACAGCTCTGTAATCTTTAAAGGAGAAGTCCAGCCTGGGCTCGTTTGGCTGGGCTTCTCCTCAGGGTCACATGAGCGCAATTCATTTTCACTCCTGTGACCCAGCAGAGAGTGTTCTTAAGTCTGCTCTCTGCTGATGTCACCAATATCAGTCCAGGCACCGCGTCAACCCGACTCTGGGAGTCTGGATCCGCCAGGTGTCTGGACTGATAGCCCTCTCATCGAGCCGCTGAGAGGATGAGACGACTGCTCCCCGCTTCTCCACAGCTCAGAGCTCCAGTGAGCATGGAGGAGCAAAGCAGAGAGATGCTGATTGACAGGCAGCATCTCTCTACTCGAAGAGCCGAGAGAACTGAGCCATCGGAGATGTTCGATCGCTCAGTTCTCAGTGCAGAGACGCCAGGGTACAGATGCAGCATCAGTCCGATGCTGCATCCACCTAGGTAAGTATGAAACTGCAATAACCCCCAAACCCATACTTCTCTTTTAATAAATCATTAAATATTATTTTTAAATGCAAGCAGTGTAAGTATCTGAATTTGACCTATTATCAGCCTTTAATGCCCTGTACACACAATCAGATTTTCCATCGGGAAAACCTTGGGTGGTTTTTCTAATGGAATTCCGCTCAAGATTGGCTTGCATACACACGGTCACACAAAAGTTCTCTGAACTTTCGACCGTCAAGAACGCAGTGACGTACAACACTACGACAAGCCGAGAAAATGACGTTCAACGCTTCTAAACATGCGTCAAATTGTTTCCAAGCATGCGTAAGAATTTTGCACGTCGGAATTGCTACAGACGATCAGAATTTCCGATCGAAAATTCTCCCGTCGGAAAAATCGAGAGTCTGCTCTCAATCTTTTGCTGGCGGAAATTCCAACAGCAAAAGTCCTATGGAGCGTACACACGGTCGGAATTTCCAACCAAAAGCTCACATCGGACTTTTGCTGGCGGAATTTCCAACCGTGTGTATGCTGCACAAAAGAAATCTGACGATGGGAGGGAGAAGCAGCACAAGGAGCCAATCACTTGCGCTTCAGTACAAGGAGCATGCAGAGAAGAAGAGAAGGCAGAGTGACAGGGAGAGGAGTTTATCATCTTTTACTGTTCAATCCCAGAGATGGGGCGGGGAGGACACCAGTTAATGTTACTCTACTGTAGAAGATCAAAATCAGGTGTTATGTTGGGAGGCAGTAACCTCAGAACTGGATGGACAGAATTTCAGATCCTTTGGCTTTTACCTTTTATATCATTTATCTGTAGATTTCTATGTATCTCGAGATACGCCGTGTAACCTCTAGGATGCGCCAGCGTATCTTTTTTCTGTATTCAGAAAGCAAGATACGCCAGAATTTTGCTAAGATCCGACCGGCGCAAGTCTCCTACGCCGTCGTATCTTAGTTGCATATTTACGCTAGGTGGCGCTTCCGTCGATTTACGCGTCGAATATGCAAATGAGTTATATACGCCGATTCACAAACCTTTTTTTTTACGTCGTTTGCGTAAGCGTATGTCCGGTGTAAAGTTACCCCTGCTCTATGAGGTGTAGCCAATGTTAGGTATGGACGTCGGAACAGCGTAGAATTGTTCACGTTTTACGTCGTTTGCGTAAGTCACCCGTGAATGGGGCTGTGCGTAAATTACGCTCACGTTGAAAGTATTGAGTAGTTGCAGCGTAATTTGGAGCATGCGGACTGGGATACTTCCACGGACGGCGCATGCGCTGTTCGATAAAAGCGTCAATTAAGTGGGGTCACGATAAATTTCCATAAAACATGCCCAACCCTTCCACATTAGAATTAGGCGTGCTTACGCCGGCCCATTTACGCTACGCCTCCGTAAACTTAAGACGCAAGTGCTTTGTGTTTGCCTCTCTAAGTTGCGGCGGCATAGCGTAAAGAAGATACGTTACGTCCGCACAAAGATACGCCTCTGTACGAGAATCTACCCCTAAGTCGTTTGCCTAGAGTTCAGCTTCAAATTGTGATCATTTCATTATTTTCCCCAACTTGCCCACATACCTTTGACCGTTACATTATAGAAGACACAGTCATCTTTGGCGTCACAGACATACTCTCCCGAATCCTTTACTTGAGCATTTGGAAGGACCAGCCTGCGGTGCTTTCCATCGGACTCCAGAATGACATCCTCATACTCTTCCACCTCCATCCCATCCTTGTACCAGCGCACCTTGGCGTTCTCCCTGGACACCTCGCAGCTCAGCACCACCCGTCCTCCGCTGACACATCTGTGCTCCACGTCATCGCTGGTGTTCACAATCTTCACAGGAGGGTCTGGAAGGATGGAGACGTTCGTCACTCATACAGGTCTATGTAACAGGACAATGTGCGAAGAGCAGCTGTGATGTGCAATGTGCAGTCAGAAATTGGCAGATCCGCCGGACAAACTGTACAAGCCGAGTTAAAATTGTCATGGCCGTGAAGCAAAGCATTTTGGCCATGGCATGTGTACCTCTTTGTCCGGCTGCAATGGTAAAATTTGGGTGAATGGATGGGGTATGGTAAAACCATGACTCTACCATTTATTTTAGTATTTATTCGTTTTTAGTTGAACTAGATGAACTTGTGTCATTTTTCAACCTGACTAACTATGTAACCACCTATTTTACCTCCTCTTGGCCACCCTGGTGAATAGAGCCTGATGCTGCATACACACAACCGTTTTTCGGGTTGTAAAAAATGAAGTTTTTTTTTTAATGTCATTAAAAACGATCTTGTGTGGGCTTCAGAGCATTTTTCACGATCTAAAAAATGGCCAAATTTTTTTTCCAACAACGTTTTTAACGTTGTCGTTTTTAAGGTTGTAAAAAATGGTCGTGTGTGGGCTTTAACGACGTGAAAAAAATGCACATGTTTTGAAGCAAGTTATTGTTGTAGTATATGTAGTAATGTGTTGGGTGTTTTATATATATATATATATATATATATATATATATATATATATTATATTAGTCTAAAATCGACCAGGCCAAATTTCAAACCTGTAATTACATGTTACGCATCAAAAGACACTTGACCATTGTCAAATAGGCAACGAGACAGGATGGAGTCTTGTTTACACATCAAACCATTACTTAGGCCACAGGTAATCTAATTACTTATTAAAAGAGAGCTAATTGGTATGCAAGGATGTATACTAGTTCGCTCCCTATTACTAATTAGTGACTCCTGCTGGGAGTGAGGCGGCGTACACACATCGTTTTCCCCGTTGAGTTCCTTGTTCGGCAGTCAAAAAAGTCGTCGAGCCAAATTTTCCCATTGCCCATCGAGGAAATAGAGAACATGCTCTCTTTTTGGCTCCACAAGTTCCTCGACGGGTTTCTCGGCGAAAAGTGTACACACGACCGGTTTCCTCGGCAGAATACGTCTCCCATCGAGTTTCTTGCTGAATTCTGCCGAGGAAACCGGTCGTGTGAACGCCGCCTGACAATTACCTGACACTCTGAAAGACAGGACGTGGTTCCTGTCTTTCAGATCAAAGACGACCAATCAAATTGCTCAGCTATTCAGTGAATAGGATATATATTCTGGGAATTCTGGTTTTCACGGAGAGAATATATATGTTGGTCTGGAAGTGATCAGAATATATATATTCTCTAAGATGAGACTTTGAAATACTCTCTCTGGATTTTTGTATCATCTGTGGAATTTGGACTGTATTCTGCATTGAAGTTGTTGAATTAAATTCTCTGGAGGACCTGTGTTGCTGCGAAAACAACTTAATTTTATAGTCCTCATACTAACATCTAAACATCAATTATCTAATCGGAGGACTAGACGATACACTACAGATCTAAAGACTACAGTTATGAGACGGGAGCACTCGTTCTGGTAAAACTACCGTTCGTAATGGAGTAAGCACATTCATCACGCTGTAACAGACTGAAAAGTGCAAATCGTCTTTTACTAACACAAAATCAGCTAAAGCAGCCCCAAGGGTGGTGTCATCCGAATGGAACTTCCCCTTTATAGTGCCGTCGTACTTCGGGGGAGCCTCCCCGAGGAGGGTTCTGTTTTGGCAGTCCCTCCGAGGATGTTGGGTCCGTGTGGCTTCGGCTGCACGGACCACAGTTTACTCTAGTCCCTGCCAGGAGCATAACGCCCCGGGGGATCAGAGCTGGGTCCTTTTCGGAGGACCAATTGACGATGCACCCATCACAGTTTTTTGTGACACTCTTTATGTGTGTGCACATTTTTCCTGCACCGCGTGAAGTTTTTGGGTAGTGTTATGCACGCCACAGGCTTTTCAATAGAAAAGTAGTAGATTAATTCCTTTTACCTGTCACTGTCACATTGAAGAATATAGAATCATCTCCGGCATCACAGACAAACTCCCCAGAGTCACATGGTTGTGCCGACAGGATGACCAGCTTGCGGTGTGCTCCATCACATTCCAGCCGGATCCTCTCACTCTCTTCCACTTTCTCTCCATCTTTGTACCAACGCACCACAACGTTCTCCCGAGACAGCTCACAGCTCAGGGCCAGCTCCTCGCCGCTCAGGCATCTCTCTTCTGTGTCATCGTCTGCATTCAAGATCTTCACTGGAGGCTCTGCAAACAGACAATTCATTTTTGGTTCCACAACTAGACAACTGTTAAGGTGGTCATATAGGTGGATAGGGGGTGGACACAACAGGTGACACTGAAGTAGGGAGTTCCTGCACCTATTCTCTGGGAAAAAAAGCCCTGGGCCAGATTCAGAGAGCCATTACGCCTGTCTAACTGGTGTTAGACAGGAGTAATTTCAAATTTCGCGCGCCGTATCACTAGTTTGAATCCTCAAACCATGATACGGCAGCGTTGGGCTTCGATCTGACAGGCTTACGTCTTCGTACGCCTTCGAATCTATGCTGCAATCTTTTTGCGGCCGCTGGGTGGAGTTCGCGTCGTTTTCAGCGTCGGGGTATGCAAATGAGCTTTTTACGGCGATCCACGAAGTTACGAGCGTCGTTTGAAATCGCGTACGTCATTTTTTCGCTACGTAAAGTTAAACCAGCTATTAGCTGGTCTAACGTTACGCGGCCCATGTTAAGTATGGCCGTCGTTCCCGCGTCGACTTTCAATTTTTTATTTTTTTTGCGTAAGTCGTCCGGGAATAGGAATGTCCGTAAGCGACGCTACTCAAAAAAAAAATGACGTACCGACATGATTTCGCGCAATGCACGGCGGGAAATTTCTGAACGGAGCATGCGCAGTTCGATCGCCGCGGGGACGTGCTTAATTTAAATGCCTCACGCCCCCTAATCGCGTAGTTTGATTCCGCCGGGAGAAATACACTACGCCGCCGTACCTTACGGGCCAAAATCTCTCTGAATTCCTCCTAGAGCCAGGTAAAGTACGGCGGCGTAGAGTATCTCTGATACTCTGCAGGAATCTAATTCTTTCTGAATCTGGCCCCCTGTGTATATATATATATATATATATATATATATATATTCATATACACACACACACACATACATATATATATATATATACTGTATATACACACACAGTACATGGAAACAATTGTTCAATGAAAACAATCCACCTCCAAGACAAAGGTGCAGCTCTCCGACACCCCCCTTTTATGACAGGATTTAAAAACATGACTTCAGTTGAGATTGAAAGAAAATCAGTATGTGATAATGTAAATAACTTTTACCTTTGCAATCAATAATACAATAATACAAATAACACACACACAATATCCATGCTACTGCTTGTCTGACATTTTTTTTAAATATCACTATCATTTAAAAAAAGAAATACATTTATAAGTTCTAATGTTAACATGAAAAAAAATGAATTATTATTATTATTTATTATTAATAATAATAATAATTAGGCATGTGCAAAAGTGAAAAATTTGTTTTGTTTCGTTTCGTTTCAATTCGTCATTTAATACATTTCGTTAAGTTAGGTTCGTTATATGTGTTGAATTCGTTTTCGGAATTCGTTCGTTTTCGACCGAATTTCGAAAAATCCGGTCGAAATCGAAAATATTTCGACCGTTTTTGGAATTCGTTCGTTTTCGACCGAATTTCGAAAAAAAAAACGGTCGAAATCGAAAATATTTCAACCAGATTAGAAAACAGTCTCTTTTCGAATAGAATTTTTTTCGAATTAAATCCGAAAATATATATATTTTTTTCGAATTCCGATCGAATTTAGTCCGCGGGTATTCGATTCGGAATTCGAAAAAAAAATTATTTTCGAATTTAATTCGAAAAAAATTCTATTCGAAAAGAGACTGTTTTCTAATCTGGTTGAAATATTTTCGATTTCGACCGTTTTTTTTTCGAAATTCGGTCGAAAACGAACGAATTCCGAAAACGGTCGAAATATTTCGCTAATATAGCAATTCGGGGATTCGTATGCATCCAAATGTCCGAATAATGGAAAATTTGTCCGAATTTCGATTCGGAACGAAACGAAATGCACATACCTAATAATAATAATACTTTCAAGTTGCAGAGATTTGTCTAGCTATAGTTTTGCATAATTATCATTGAACCTAATACTATGTGTAAAAATAATAATAATAATTATTATTATTATTATTATTATTAATAATATTCTCAAATAAATTGCAGAGATTTTTCTAGCTATAATTGTGTATAAATATCATTAAGCACAATACTATGATGTTTATTAAAATTTTAAACAAAATGCAAAGATTAAGCTATAATTATGTATAATTATAATTAAACACAAAACTATTATATTATTATTATAATTTGTTAATCTTATTTAGTATTCACAGTATATTAATCACAAATGCAAAATAAAAAATAATAATTTGCCCTGGGCTGCGTATTGAAATGTGTTAAAACAGTAAACTACGTAATACAATAATTAGAGGGTGCTCTGTTGGCTCTGTGGCATCTTTCTTCTTCCTCTATGCCCAATTCTAGCAGCGTGAACAGCAGGTTTTTATGAAACTTTCATAAAGCTTTTGCAAAGCTTTTAGCGAGCTTCAAGCTGCTTTCTCTAAGCCTCTAACGCTCCCTTAATAGAAGTGCTGATTGGCACTTTAAACAAGCTGCTAGCATGCTTCAAACAAGCTTCAAGTAGTGCTGAAGCCTGCTAACAGCTTGTTTAAGGTGGCAATCAGCACCCACATCAGGATATGTGTTCAACATTTACAAACTGGAGATGAAGGGTTCTTTAAAAGCTTGTAGACCCTATTTTAGGCTTTTATTGTTGTCTTTGCCCCATTGTTGAATTACATATTCAATTTGTATCACTGTGATAATAAATACAAGAGATAAGGGCAGTGGGGTGCCCCAAGGACATAAACATAAACTCAGAGTAGCCACTGATTTTCAATAATGACTAAATATGTTCCAGTGCCTCCTCTTTATAGATCCTGTTACCTGTATTGTACTATGTCTTAGCCCAGGGGGTCTCCAAACTTTATAAACAAAGACCCAGTTTGCTGTTCTTCAAATTTTAGGGGGGGCCAGACTGTAGCCACTGGGAGTAAAAAATGCCCTTGTGTCAATGGGAATAAACAGTATCCTCTCTTTGCTATTTGGAGGAGGAATAGTGGCTCATAGTTCAATGTCAGTGGGAGAAATAGTGTCCCATCATTGGTGGCAGTGGAAAGAATAGTGTCCCATCATTGGTGGCAGTGGAAAGAATAGTGTCCCATCATTGGTGGCAGTGGAAAGAATAGTGTCCCATCATTGGTGGCAGTGGAAAGAATAGTGTTCCATTATTGGTGGCAGTGGAAAGAATAGTGTCCCATCATTGGTGGCAGTGGAAAGAATAGTGTCCCATCATTGGTGGCAGTGGAAAGAATAGTGTCCCATCATTGGTGGCAGTGGAAAGAATAGCGTCCCATCATTGGTGGCAGTGGAAAGAATAGTGTCCCATCATTGGTGGCAGTGGAAAGAATAGCGTCCCATCATTGGTGGCAGTGGAAAGAATAGTGTCCCATTATTGGTGGCAGTGGAAAGAATAGTGTCCCATCATTGGTGGCAGTGGAAAGAATAGTGTCCCATCATTGGTGGCAGTGGAAAGAATAGCGTCCCATCATTGGTGGCAGTGGAAAGAATAGTGCCCCATCATTGATGTCAGTGGGAGAAACAGTGTCCCATCATTGATGCCAGTGGAAAGAATAGTGTTCCATCATTGGTGTCAGTGGGAGAAATAGTGTCCCATAATTGATGGCAGTGGAAAGAATTGTGTCCCATCATTGGTGTCAATGGGAGAAATAGTGTCCCATCATTGGTGGCAGTGGAAAGAATAGTGTCCCATCATTGATGGCAGTGGAAAGAATAATGTCCCATCATTGGTGGCAGTGGAAAGAATAGTGTCCCATCATTGATGGCAGTGGAAAGAATAATGTCCCATCATTGATGGCAGTGGAAAGAATAGTGTCCCATCATTGATGGCAGTGGAAAGAATAGTGTCCCATCATTGGTGGCAGTGGAAAGAATAGTGTCCCATCATTGATGGCAGTGGAAAGAATAGTGTCCCATCATTGGTGGCAGTGGAAAGAATAGTGTCCCATCATTGATGGCAGTGGAAAGAATAGTGTCCCATCATTGATGGCAGTGGAAAGAATATTGTCCCATCATTGGTGTCAGTGGAAAGAATAGTGTCCCATCATTGGTGTCAGTGGAAAGAATAGTGTCCCATCATTAGTGGCAGTGGAAAGAATAGCGTCCCATCATTGGTGGCAGTGGAAAGAATAGTGTCCCATCATTGATGGCAGTGGAAAGAATAGTGTTCCATCATTGATGGCAGTGGAAAGAATAGTGTCCCATCATTGGTGGCAGTGGAAAGAATAGTGTCCCATCATTGATGGCAGTGGAAAGAATAGTGTCCCATCATTGGTCACAGTTTGGAGACCACTGTCTTAGGCAAGTTGCACACGGGAATAAAAAATACTGGGTTTTTCCTGAGCTGAAATGAGGTGCATTGTTGTCTACTCGCCTATACTTCACATTTTTCTACACACAGTTTTTGGCCCCTTGTACACCGGTGTCAAAAGTTCCTGAGTAAACATCAGTTCATTATGACACCCGCAGTGGTTCTAGTGGCTCTTCTACTAATAATAAAAAAAAATGTGGCCAGACATACCCTTTAAGTGATAACCACACACCAAAAAGTTAGGTAGATTCCAAGGTAGAGGTGAATAAAATTGAATGCAAATCTTGACTTTTCCTGGAAAAGTCGAGTTTGGTCCCTCCCTCCCACCTTCTATGGCTTCTTTTTGATCTTTTAATGGAATTGTTTGTTTCACTAACCAGGGCAAATGGGTAGGCAAAAGGTCAGCTGCCCTGGGCGCATTGTGTGTTTTAGGGATGGGAGCGCCGCAAGTTTCTTTTACTATAAAGCTGACAGGAGTAGTGACAGTGTCATCACTACTTCTTTAAACCCAGCACTGGAAGCAGCAAAGAGAGCAGGAGAGAGCCGGAGAAGGTGCAGGCTGTGCTCTCTCTCTCTCCTTCTTTTTCGTAAGCTCACACATAATGAAGGGGGGGGGTACAATTTGCCATCTTTGCCCTGGGTACTGAATGATCTTGTCCTGGCACTGTCACCCACCAATGGAGAGTTTTTGAAGGCAGCACGGAAAAGCTAAAATTAGCATATAATATCAACAGTCTACTCTGGATCTATGGAGTGCTTGAACATGCCTGTAATCTGTTTGTATGTATTGTTTCATCATATGCTCAGTGTGCATGGCCCGGGTGTCTAATAGGTTTTACTGTTAGAAGTAAGGCAATGTCTGCCTCCAGTGCTGGAAGGGACCCTCGGACCACTGACCTGTCACCATCACGTTGTAGAAGACAGAGTCGTCTCCGGCATCACAGACAAATTCCCCAGAATCCTCCGGTGTGGCACGTGCGATAATCAACCTGCGATGTCTTCCGTCTGACTCCAGCCTGATGTTGGCACCTTCCTCTATCTCCACCCCATCCTGGTACCAGCGCACCTGAGCATTGTCCCGGGACAGCTCACAGCTCAGGACTACGGGCTCTCCACTCAGGTGCTTGTGCTCGGTGTCATCACCCGTGTTTATGATCTTCACTGGGGGATCTGAGGAGAGAATGACAATAAATCTATTAGCCTTCTGGATCCCTAAAAGGCCATGCTTCCACATAAGGTGCCCACCACTTAAGCCTCGTACACAAGATCGGATTTTCTACGGACAAAGCGTAGGACTTTTGTCCGAAGGGCGTTGGGCAGGAACTTGTCTTGCATACAAACGTCGGCCAACAAACACAAAACTACAGCGTTTTTCAGCTCTTTAGCGCCACCTTTGGGCAACTTCTGCTAATGTTGTGGTATGGTTAGCATTGCTTTTGTGCTTGTGTGTTTGTACTTTGGAGTTTTGTCTGATGGACTTGTCTACACACGATGGGAAAATCCGACAACACACAATTGTTGGCTGGCAATTTTAAAGCACGCTATCATACATTTGTTGGCGCAAAATCCGACAATTGTCCAATGGTGCGTACAAACGGTCGGATTTTCCAACAGCAGCTTGTCATCACACAATTCCTGTCAGATAATCTGATCATGTGCATGAGGCTTTATTCAGCAAATAAAAAAGCTCAAAGTAATACAATCTGATTTCACCTCTGGATACCTATAGGCATATTAGTATTGTTATTTTTTTTATTATACAGGATTTATATAGCCCCAACAGTTTGCACAGCGCTTTACAACACTATGGAAAACAGTACAGTCACCATACAATTCAATACAGGAGGAATCAGAGGGCTTGGCTCGTTAGAGTTTACAATCTAAAAGGGAGGGTCAAGTGATACAAAAGGTAATAACTATGGGGGATGGGCTAATGGAAAAAATTAAGGTACAGTTGTTAGGTGGAGGCAGAATAGGCTTCTCTGAAGAGAAAAAGTTGTAGGGATCGCCTAAAAGTGAATAGAAAAAACACTACACTGCGGCGGTAAACCGCAGTCAGGGCCGGATTTGCTCTCCCTGCCGCCCCAAGGCCAGGTTCTGCAATGCACCCCCCCCCCCCCCAATCAACTTTCAATGGCAACTGAATGGCAGGGGTGGCACGGTTAATTTAAATATTTTTTGTTTCTTTTTTTATTTTACATTTTTTTTTAAATTTATATTTATTTGTAGCTTGTCGTTTACTTTTTTTATTTTTGTATAATATTCTTATTTTTAATATTATTTTTCTTATTCCTTACTTTTGATTTACTTTTCTATTTTATTAATTTAATTATTATTTCCTATTATTTTTATTTTTATTGTATCAACTTTTTTCCCCTTAACTTTATTGCTATCACACAGGAGAAAACAATTCCCTGTGTGATAGCAATTGGAGGTGACAGGTTCTCTTTATTGACCCTGTCACCTCCAAAAACCAGAGTCCTAGCACTAGAACTCCTGTCACAGCTGAGATGGGAAGAGCACAGCTCACCCCTCTCACTGTGTACATCAGCTGCAGGGAAAGGAGACAGAATCGGCGGGAAGGGGGACGACGGAGTCCTGAAGAGAGAGCCAGCCGAGAGAAGTATGTGGGGATGTGGGGGGGGGGGGGGCGGCAGCACACATTTTACAAGTGATTTCGGCAACATCGCCACAATCACTTGTTAACGAGCGAGCGGATTCCCCCACACTACATTTAGTCCTGCTGGAAAGCAACTTACCGCCCTTAACTCTATGTTCTGGGCGTCGGGGGACTCCATGCCAAGGCCTGGCCTCGGTGGCCTTGTGGGAAATCCGGGCCTAACCGCAGTGATGCATATCGGGGGTAAGTCGGACTTTAGATGAAGCTCATGATGACACCATGCCCTCTGGTACCTGCACAGCTGATACAATATAGCGGGGGACTATTCCTTCCACTGATACCAATGTATACAATGTATGAACCGCGATCTGTAATTTCCCTTAGTCAGTCCCACCCCCCCCTTCAGTTAGAACACACCCAGGGAACATACTTAACCCCTTCCCCGCCCCCTAGTGTTAACCCCTTCCCTGCCAGTGAAATTTTTACAGTAATGAGTGCATTTTTATAGCACTGATCGCTATAAAAATGCCAATGGTCCCAAAAATGTGTCAAAAGTGTCCGAAGTGTCCGCCATATGGTCGCAGTAAAAATTGCTGATCGCCCCCGTTACTAGTAAAAAAAAAAATATATTAATAAAAATGCCATAAAACTACCCCTTATTTCGTAGACGCTATGGCCCAGATTCACAGAGAATTAGATTCTCGTAGAGTATCAGAAATACACTACGCCGCCGTTTTTTACCTGGCTCTACGTGGAATCCAGGTAGATTTTGTCCAGTAAACGACGGCGGCGTAGTGTATTTCTCCCGTCGCAATCCATCTGCGCGAGTAGGGGGCGTGAAGCATTTGAAATAGGCGCGTTCCCGCGGCGATCGAACTGCGCATGCTCCGTTCGCTAATTTCCCGCCGTGCATTGCGCGTAAACACGTCGTCACGTCGTAGTAGCGTCGTTTACGTACATTCTTATTCCCGAACGAGTTACGTTAAAAAAAAAATTTAAAATCGACGCGGGAACGACGGCCATACTTTACATGGGTTACGCACTGTTAGACCAGCAAAAAGCTCCTCTAACATTACGTAGCCAAAAAATGACGTAGGCGATTGCGAGGGACACTCGTACCTTCGTGGATCGCCGTAAAAAGTCATTTGCATATCCCGACGCATGAAAACGACGCAAACTCCTCCCAGCGGCCGCAAAAATATCGCAGCGTAGATCCGAAGGCTTACGAGGACGTAAGCCTCTCGGATCGAAGCCCGAAGCCGCCGTATCATGGTTTGAGGATTCAAACTAGTGATACGGCGCGCGAAATTTGAAATTACTCCTGTCTAACACTAGTTAGACAGGCGTAATTGCTCTGTGAATCTGGGCCTATAACTTTTGCGAAAACCACTCAATAAACGCTTATTGTGATTTTTTTTACGGAAAATATGTAGAAGAATACGTATCGGCCTAAACTCAGGAAAACATTTTTTTTATATATTTCTTTGGGGGATATTTATTATAGCAAAAAGTAAAAAATATTCATTTTTTTTTCAAAATTGTCGCTCTATTTTTGTTTATAGCGCAAAAACTAAAAACCGCAGAGGTGATCAAATACCACCAAAAGAAAGCTCTATTTGTGGGGAAAAAAATGTCACACGGCCGCGCAATTGTCATTTAACCACTTAAGGACCGCCTACTGCACATTTACGTTGGCAGAATGGCACGGCTGTGCACATCAACGTATATATACGTTGATTCTAGTACCCAGCCAGCTGGCGCGCGCCCGTGACCCTGTCCGAAGCTCCGGGACCGGGTCCGCGGGACTCGCGGACCCGATCGCCGCTGGAGTGCGGCGATTGGTCCCCGGAGCTGAAGAACGGGGAGAGCCGTGTGTAAACATGGCTTCCCCGTGCTTCACTGTGGCCGCAGCATCGATAGCGTCATCCCTGTTATAGGGGGACGTGATCGATGACGTCACACCTACAGCCACACCCCCCTACAGTTGTAAACACACGCAGGAAACACACAAATCCTACAGCGCCCCCTTGTGGTTAACTCCCAAACTGCAACTGTCATTTTCACAGTAAACAATGCAATTTAAATGCATTTTTTGCTGTGAAAATTACAATGGTCCCAAAAATGTGTCAAAATTGTCCGAAGTGTCCGCCATAATGTCACAGTCATGAAAAAAATCGCTGATCGCCGCTATTAGTAGTAAACAAAAATAAAAAAAAATAAAAATGGAATAAAACTATCCCTTATTTTGTAAACGCTATAAATTTTGCGAAAACCAACCGATAAACGCTTATTGCGATTTTTTTAACCAAAAATAGGTAGAAGAATACGTATCGGCCTAAACTGAGGAAAAAAAATGTTATATATATTTTTGGGGATATTTATTATAGCAAAAAGTAAAAAAATATTGCATTTTTTTCAAAATTGTGGCTCTATTTCTGTTTATAGCGCAAAAAATAAAAACCGCAGAGGTGATCAAATACCACCAAAAGAAAGCTCTATTTGTGGGGAAAAAATGGACGCCAATTTTGTTTGTGAGCCACGTCGCACGACCGCGCAATTGTCAGTTAAAATGACGCAGTGCCGAATCGCAAAAAGGGCCAAGGTCCTTTAGCAGCATTTTGGTCCGGGTCCTAAGTGGTTAAAGCGACGCAGTGCCAAATCACAAAAAGTGGCCCGGTCATTGACCAGCAAAATGGTCCGGGGCTAAAGTGGTTAAAGTGGTTAAAAAGGACCTTTTTTTTTATTAGACGCCTTATTTTCATTATCATTAGGGTCCACACTGGATTTTTTATGAATGCTTTATATCAAGGAGAGTAAAATGGGGGGGATTTGTAAAAGAGGACTGGAAGGGCCCCCTAACCTCCATGGTGGGGGCCACAGAGTCAGAAACTACAGAAGAGAATGCAGGTGGCTGATGTTCCCAACAGATACAAGGAATGGTCAACGGGCCCAGAACAGAAATACCAAATGTTGGGTAGAGCAGGTCTCCGGAATGCTATCCCATATCCAGGGCCGATCTGCCCTATAGGCTCACTATGCAAGCCGCTTAGGGCCCCACAAAGCTGCTTAGGGCCCCACAAATTACTAGAGGCCCCCGCCCAGTGAGAAGTCTTCAACTCGCTGGCTGCATGGGAGAAGAGGTAATAAATCAGCACCTCCCGCTTCTCACTTTAATGTAAGATGTAATTTCTGACAGCAGACAGAACACCCCCTCCCCCGCTTCTCAACTTTATTGTGACATGTCATTTTTGGCAGCCCCCCCGCTTTTCAACCTTAATGTGACATGACATTTTGCTTAGGGCCCCAGGGAGGTCAGGATCGGCACTGCCCATATCATGTACCTGCCACTGTCACATTGTAGAAGATGGAGTCATCCACCGCGTCACAGACAAATTCACCGGAGTCCCATGTGTCTGCCGATAAGATGATCAGCCTGCGGTGACAGCCGTCCACCTCTAACACAATGTCGCTGCCATCATGTAGCTCCTCGCCATCCTTATACCAGCGCACCGCGGCGTTCTCTCTGGACACCTCACAACTCAGCTCGACGCGCTCCCCGCTCAGAAACGTATGCTCAGAATCATCATTCGTGTTTATTATCTTAACTGGGGGATCTGGAATACAAACAAACACGCCTTACAAATAAAAAGACTACAACGTTGCGTTACTACAAATACCGTCAACAGGTAAGCATATCCAAATGCATGCTGATTGGAGGAGAGAGCAGAGTGAATGGGAGATGAGGCCATCATTTTATGCACTGCTTTTGTAAAGCCTAGACTTAAAGTAGAACTCTAGCCAAAAATAACTGGATAAAAACAAACAACTTTTTACAAGATTAAATAAAAAACAAACTTTTCGGCAATATTTACCATCAATGCAGAGATTTCCCCTGAAGTGCCTTTTTTTTTTGTTGAGCTAAATGCCATGTCAATTTGCCTTTAGAAAATCAACCCCAATGTCTTTTGAGTAAGGTGACCAAATTTTTAACCACTTGCATACTGGGCACTTACACCCCCCTCCTGCCCAGGTAAAATTTCAGCTTCCGGCACTGCGTCCCTTTAACTGACAATTGCGCAGTCGTGCGACGTGGCTCCCAAACAAAATGTACGTCCCTTTTTCCCCACAAGTAGAGCTTTCTTTTGGTGGTATTTGATCGCCTGTGCGGTTTTTATTTTTTGCGCTATAAACAAAAAAGAGCGACAATTTTGAAGAAAAATACAATATTTTTTACTTGTTGCTATAATAAATATCCCAATTAAAAAAAAAAAACATTTTTTTTTCTCAGTTTAGGGCGATACGTATTCTTCTACATTTTTGTGGTAAAAAAAAAAAAAAAATCGCAATAAGCGACTGGTTTGGGCAAAAGTTATAGCGCTTACAAAATAGGGGAGAGAATTATTATTTTTTATTATTTTTTTTTTACTAGAAATGGCGACAATCTGCGATTTTTATTGGTACTGCGACGTTATGGCGGACACATCGGACACTTTTGACACATTTTTGGCGCCATTCACATTTATACTGCGATCAGTGCTATAAATATGCACTAATTACAGTATAAATGTGACTGGCATTGAAGGGGTTAACACTAGGGGGTGAGGAAGGGGTTAATTGTGTATCCTAGGCGTGTTCTAACTGTGGGGGGAGGGGGGGTGACCGATCTGTGTCCCTATGTAGGAAGGAACACAGATCGGGCTCCTCCTCTCCAGAGACAGGACGCTGTCTCTGTGTAAAACGGCAATGAGAGATGATCTATGAGATCATCTCTCATTCGCCCACAGATCGCATCGCAAACGGCCACTCTGATTGGCCGTTCGCCGCGATCTGTGATTGGCCGTGTCCAAGGGACACGGACAACACAGGGCTTCCCCGCAGCGCGCTCTACAGCGCGCGCTGGGAACGCCTGAAGGACATGCCGTCAAATGACGGCATGTTGGATATTCAGGCCCGCGCTGTTGCCGTCATCCGACGGTAGCGCGGGCCTGAAGTGGTTAAAATGAAATCCGGGGACATATTATTTTTTTACTAGTAATGGCGGCAATTAGCAACTCTCTGCCCATCGCCGCCACCGCCCGCCTCACATCCTGCCAAGTCCTATTTTCCATGCCTCGGCCACTACTGGGTGGTGAGCGGAGGAAGATCACTCTGCCAGGGAAGGCAAGGAGATAAGCAGGCAGGCGGCTGGCCGGGACTTGAGCCAAGGCAGAAGAACATGTGAGTGGAGCTGAATGGGCACCCGAAACTGAAGAAATATTCCCTCCGCTCCGACCAGCACATGATCATCAGAAAGGGGCACAGATGGTGGGAAAAATTTGCTAGTAGGAGCGGCGGAGCGTAATTCCTTTTTTTTTTATTATTATTATTATGCACCAACTGTCTGAAATTTCCCCAGTCCCTGTTCAAATCCAATCCAGGGACAAAACTGGAGGACAGACCTGGCCCGGGGACAGCGTCCTTAATTCAGGGACTGTCCTCTGAACCTGGGGATGTCTGGTCACCCTACTTTTGAGAGCACACAATCCCCCTTCATCAGTGGCCCCATCAAAACTCATTGGAGGTCATTTGCTCTGCTTGTTGTAACCAGTTGAACAGTGGCGGCCAGTGAATTTTTTTTTTGGGGGGGGGGAGTGGCAAATAGTATGCCACCCCCATACCCCCCCCCCCCCCGGTCGGTCAGTAAAGTAGCACTTACCCCATCACTGGCTGCTTCCACTGCTCAGCGGCCTCCTGTTCTCCTGCTTTCCACGGGTCATGACAGTGACGGCTTCCATTTCCTCCCTCCTCTTTGGGGGGCCAATCAGGAGTCATCTCCCACCCGCTTCTGATTGGCCGGATTGAGGATAAGTGTTTCAACAGTGAATATTTATTTGGTGTTGTAGCACACCTGTGTGGGATCGGAGCGCATTCTCTACAACCCAAGCCCACCCAATTTTGAAGCCTATTAGGCCGTGTACACACAATCAGACCGGTCCGATAAAAGTGGTCTGAAGACCAGTTTCATCGGACCAATTCGATGGTGTGTACGGCCCATCGGACCGTTGTCCGTCGGACGAAAGTTTTAAAACTTACAGCTACTCACTCGTAGCTGTATGTCCCTTTAAGAAGCTGTGCGGTGGGTATATGCACCCACCGCACTCTCCGTGACCCCGCAAACTTGATGTTCGCGAGCAGCCCGCGATCGTGTTACGGAGAGGCAGAACGGGGAGATGCCTTTGTAAACAAGGCATTTCCCTGTTCTGCCTAGTGAAAGGAGAGTGATCTACTGCTCCCTGTCATCAGGAGCAGTGATCACTGTCGTCTCACTGGTAGCCCAGCCCCCCCACAGTTAGAATCACTCCCTAGGACACACTTAACCATTTCTTTCATAATTTCTGTCATCAGGAGCAGTGATCACTGTTGTGTCACTGGTAGCCCAGCCCCCCCCCCCCCACAGTTAGAATGACTCCCTAGGACACACTTAACCATTTATTTGCCCCCTAGTGTTTAACCCGTTTCCTGCCAGTGTCATTTACACAGTAATCAGTGCATTTTTATAGGACAGAACGCTGTATAAATGACAATGGTCCCGAAATAGCGTCAATAGTGTCCAATCTGTCTGCCATAATGTTGCAGTCATGATAAAAAAATTAAAACATTTTTACAAAAAAATCATAAAACTATCCCCTATTTTGTAGACACCAAGGCCCGGATTCATGTAGATCCGCGCATCTTTATGCCGCCGTAGCGTATCTTCTTTACGCCAGGCCGGCACAACGCTGAGAGGCAAGTATGAAATTCACAAAGAAAATGTGCCCAACGTTGCGTCGGCGTAGCGTATATTCGTAAGCCGACGTAAGTCAAATTAGGTGGAAGTGGGCTGGAAGTGGGCGTGATGCATGGTAATGAAGCGTGACCCCATGCAAATGATGGGCTGAGCATCATCCAAGTACTTAAAACGAACGGCGAATGCGTCGTATCTTGGACGTATCCCCATGCGCATGCGTACAACCACGTCAAAATAACTGCCTAAGATACGTCGAATCACTGCCTACGACGTGAACGTAACCTACGCCCAGCCCTATTCACGTAATACATAAAACAACGTACAATACGACGGCTGTTCCCTCGTCCATACCTTTGCATGACTTACACCTGCTCTATGTGGGGTAAGTTTACGCCGGACGTACAACTTACGCAAACCGCGTATATTAATGCGCCGGGCGTAAGTACGTTCGTGAATCGGCGTATCTCACTCATTTGCATATTCTAAAAGTAAAACAATGGGAGCGCCCCTTGTGGCCAGCGTAAATATGCGACCACGATACGACGGCGTAGGATACTTACGTTGATCGTAAGAAGCTGATTTTCAGGCGTATCTTGCTTTCAGAGTCAGGCGCATAGATACGACGGCGCATATGTGCACTTACGTGGCGTATCTCGAGATACGTCGGCGTAAGTGCTACGTGAATCCGGGCCTATAACTTTTGCGCAAACCAATCAATATACGCTTATAGCATTTTTTTTTTTTTACCAAAAATATGTAGAAGAATACGTATCGGCCTAAACTGAGGAAAAAAAATGTTTTTTCAGATATTTTTTGGGGATATTTATTATAGAAAAAAGTGAAAAATATGGCTATTTTTTTCAAAATTGTCGCTCTTTTTTTGTTTATAGCGCAAAAAATAAAAACCACAGAGGTGATCAAATACCACCAAGAGAAAGCTCTATTTGTGGGAAAAAAAGGACACCAATTTTGTTTGGGTACAACACTGCGCAACCGCGCAATTGTCAGTTAAAGCGACGCAGTGGCGTATCGCAAAAAGTGCTCTGGTCAGGAAGGGGGTAAAGCCTTCCGGGGCTGAAGTGGTTAATCCCTTTGTGATATCTGCACACAGATTTGCTGACCTTTCACCGATACGTTGTAAAAAACGGAATCATCGCCGGCGTCACAGACAAACTCTCCAGAATCCTGCGGCTGCACAGATTGGATGACCAGCCTCCGGTGACAACCATCCACCTCAATCGTGACGTTGTCGCTTTCCTCCAGTTCAATGCCATCCTTGTACCAGCGCACAGCGGCGTTCTCTCTGGACATCTCGCAGCTCAGGACCAGGCGCTCTCCGCTCACATGTTTGTGTTCCGTGTCGTCACTGGTGTTCACGATTTTCACTGGAGGCTCTAAAGTGATACAAAAGTGTGTTAGGCGCCAAAAAATACAATTATTGAAGCCGATCGTCAGCCACTTTGTGTAACTTTAAGGCTAGGTTCAGACCTTTGCGTGCAAGCAAAATTGTGCGTTTTTCTTTGTCTTGTCGGATCATCCGATCGTGTGTACACAAGTTAGTCGGAAAAAAATCCAAAGTACAAACACGCATGCTCCGAACCATTGCTAACCATAAGACAGCATTAGCAGAAGCATTAGCAAAGAGCTGAAAAACCACATCGTTTTGTGTATGTTGGCTAAAAAAATTCTGCCGTCTGTATGCAGAACAAGTTCACGGCCAGCGCCCTTCTCACAAAATTCCACAGATTTTTCCGATTGAAATCCGATTGTGTGTGTGAGGCTTTACCCTGTCAAAACTTAACCCCCAATTTCTTATTTTTGTAACTATGTTAAAGAGTGACTAAACCCAAAAGCAATAATGTAAAATATTGCAACTAACCAGTCCTCAGATGCGGTGGCTGCATTCGTTTTCATCTATTCACACTTTTTTCCCTTTATTTTTACCTGGTGATCCTGTGAATAACACAGTTCCTGTCCTAGGGTGGCTACGCTCTCTTCTCCATTGTATCAATAGAGGGATCCATGGTTGCCACCGGTGGCGGTGCGTCCATAGAGGACGCAGGAGCGCCGCCCCCTCTCTCTCCTGCACCGCCACTGAATACAATACACAGATTCATGCATTGCATGAATCTGTGTATTGTTGCTGTCGCCCACTATTCAGATGGCCGGCCCCTGGGGAGCGCCAGCCATCTGAATAACAGCAGCTGGTTGGCTTAGGAAGGCTGGATTTGCATTTTGCAGATTTGCACTACAGTCCATTTATTATGGTTTCCTATGGAAAATGTTCTGTAGTGCAAATCTGCAAAATGCAAAAAAGCACTAAAAATGCCAAAGGTGCGAATTCACCTGAAGTGGCTATCACAGCCTAAGGGCTGTAATCGGCTTCCAAATAGTTAACCAGGGGACGCACGGGGACGTGCGTTCCCTGGTTAACACTGACAGGCTCTCAGCCAATCAGGTTCACCTTTTCTGGTTACCGGTAACCTGATTGGCTGAAGCTTCTTTAAAGGTGGGAGAAGACATCGAGGGACGGTGGAAGGAGGGTGGCTGACCCCAGAAAGGGCAGGGGGGGCAATCTGGCAGCATTTTACAGGGCACAGTGGCGACAATTAATGGGCACAGTGGTGATAATTGATGGGCACAGTGGTGATAATTGATGGGCACAGTGGTGATAATTAATGGGCACAGTGGTGACAATTGATGGGCACAGTGGCGACAATTGATGGCACAGTGGCTGCGTTTGATTGCACAGTGGCTGCGTTTGGCATGGCACAGTGGTGACAATTGATGGCACAGTGATGACAATTGATGGCACAGTGGCTGCGTTTGATTGCACAGTGGCTGCGTTTGATTGCACAGTGGCTGCGCTTGGCATGGCACAGTGGTGACAATTGATGGGCACAGTAGTGACAATTGATGGCACAGTGGTGACAATTGATGGCACAGTGGTGATAATTGATGGGCACAGTGGTGACAATTTATGGGCACAGTGGTGACAATTTATGGCACAGTGGCTGCGTTTGATCGCACAGTGGCTGCGTTTGGCATGGCACAGTGGTGACAATTGATGGCACAGTGGTGACAATTGATGGCACAGTGGTGATAATTGATGGCACAGTGGTGATAATTGATGGGCACAGTGGTGACAATTGATGGCACAGTGGTGATAATTGATGGCACAGTGGTGACAATTGATGGGCACAGTGGTGACAATTGATGGCACAGTGGTGACAATTGATGGGCACAGTGGTGACAATTTATGGCACAGTGGTGACAATTTATGGCACAGTGGCTGCTTTTGATGGGCACAGTGGCTGCAATTGATTGTGCCCCCCCCCCAAAAAAAATTGAGCACCAGCCCCCACTGGTTGCCACTGTGGGCTGCTCTCCTAATTTGGACTACTAGTCTTTCTCTACTGCTTGTAAGTCAGCTCACAGGAAATGACAAGGGCACAGCATTTCTGGCAGGATCAACAGGTATTTTCTGCACTTGCTAAAGCCTGAATAATTAAAACAAATGCAGCCACCACATCTAAGGGATGGTAAGCTACATTATATCAGATTTTTGTTCTTTCATTTAAATACATTTTCAATATTTTGCAAATAAAATTTGCCCTGACATTTCCATCCATGATCTTTTATTCATTTCTCCTTATCTCCTGTCTGATACAGGCAGCGCGTCCGACCTCCAGCGTTGGGATAAGAGATAATAATGTGGATGTGTCAGCCGGGAGCTGAGAAAGTGTCAGGTGTGTTGGATGAGGAAGCGAGTTCCCGATAAATCACGCCGCCCGCCTTCACAAAGACATTTCAAAGTCACATCACTTATTCAACCTTCCAGCTGAAGATTACATCTGTGTAAATGTATTCTTCAATGTAAGCGGCGGAACGTGACGGCTGATCGGGATAAAATACCGATCTGCATAACCCGGCAAATAAACAGCATTCTAATGAGGGAGGCCGGAGATATCAGTGTTGTAGGGAGTCTGTCATTCTCTGATACCCGGGGCACTGAAATCTAGAAAGGTGCGGAGAGAAGACGTTGATGGGTAATGTTCCGAAGAACCAGAGAAACCGGGAGGAATTTCTAAGGCCCCGTACACACGACCGAGCTTCTCGGCAGAATCCAGCGAGAAGCTCGCTGGGAGACATATTCTGGCGAGAAGCTCGATCGTGTGTACACTTCCGACGAGCGTCCCGTTGGGAAGCTCGTTGAGCCAAAAAAGAGAGCACGCTCTCTTTTTCCTCGTTGTTCAATGAGGACTTTGGCTCGACGAGTTTTTCCGACCGCTCATCGGGAACCTCGTCGGGCGGAACGATGGGTTTAGCCCGACGAGGTTCTCGTACGTGTGTACGCGGCCTCAGGCTCCATTCACACCGATGCATGTTGCTTTTGAGCGTTTTTGCTATGCTTTTTGCGTTTTCGACACGCAGTTTTACTGCAATTTTACCGCGATTTGCGTTTTTTTTTTTTTTTTTGCCGCCAATTTAGATTTTTTTACATTTCCTTTAACAACCAACTATAAACTGGTAAAAAAAAACGCAAACCGCGGCAAAATCGCAGTACTTGCGTTTTGGATGCGGGTCCATTAAATTCTATTACATGCAAAACGCTGCTTTTTGCTGGAAAAAAAGTCCCTGACCCTTTCCAAAAATGCAGTGGCACAAAAAAGCATTGATGTGAACGTGTTCCATAGGAAAATGTTAACCACTTAAGGACCGCCTAAATCCAATATACGTCGGCAGAATGGCACGGCTGGGCACAGGCACGTACAGGTACGTCACCTTTAACCGCTTAACGCCCGCCGCACGACTATGTACGTCCACAGAATGGCACGTACAGGCAGATGGGCGTACATGTACGTCCCTGCCTTCCTGCGGGTCGGGGGTCCAATCAGGACCACCTCCGCTGCATGCGGCGGGCGGCTTACCTCCGGGAGCGATTCGGGACGAGGGGGCGGCTGTTCGATTTTGTCCGCCCCCTCGTGATCGCTCCCAGCCAATCCCCTGAGCCTCCGCCTTGTCACTTCCTCTGCCTGTATAATGTAAACACAGGCAGAGGAAGTGATGTCAGCTCTCCTCTCGCTGGTATTTTCAATCCGACGAGAGGAGAGAAGATATCACAGTAAGGCCTCGTACACACGATCAAATCTGTCCGCTGGAAACGGTCTGCTGGACCGTTTCAGCAGACAGATTCGATCGTGTGTACGGCCGAGCCGACGGATTTGGCCACCCGACAGATTTCAAAGCATGCTTTGAAATCTATCGGGTGGGAATCCGTCCGCCCGACATGTCTGCTGGTTAGTACACTTACCAGCAGACATGTCGTCCCGCACCGCCGCCGAATGGATTCGGCGCATTCGCGGAAGTGTTTTACTTCCTGGTGCGGTGACGTGGCGGCGTCAACGTCACCGCCACGTCAACGACACGTCAGCGCGCCGTCTGCTGGCGGGGATTTTGGTTTGCTCGTGTGTACACGATCAAACCAATACATCCCAGCAGACAGATTTGTTCAAATCTGTTGGACAGACAGATTTGAACAAATCTGTCTGCTCGTGTGTACGAGGCCTAAGTCGCACCAACACTACACTGACACCACACACATAGACACATTAACCCCTTCCGATCACCCCCCCAGCCCCCTGTCACAGTGTCACTGATTGCAGTGATCATATATGTACTGATCACTGCATTTATTGTCAGTGTGACAGTTAGTGTGACAGGCAGTTAGAGTCGGTTCACACTGGGGCGACTTGGGATCCGACTTGAGGTCGCCTCAAGTCATCCCAAGTCACGCTGTAGAGAAAAAAAATGTAAGTGAATGGGAGCGGTGTTAATACAATTGTCGCCTCCAGTCTGATCACTAGCTACTTTCCAGATAAGATAACATACATTTCTCACAGGCAAACCTCTCCCTCCCCCTTCCTCTCCCAGAGCTGATTGTTGTTTTATTGGCCACTGGAATGTCTCCTGACCTGGAAGTCGTGTTGTAAATCGCCCCAGATCGTCCTGTGGTTCATGCTCAAGTCGTGTCTGAGTCGCCTCTGAAAGTCGCTCTGGAAGTCGTGTCACCCCAGTGTGAACCGACTCTTAGTGTTAGGTCCAGGGTAGCCCCCGTACCCCCCCAATAAAGGTTTAACCCCTTGATCACTGCCCTAGTTAACCCTTTCACCCCCTATTGCCAGTGTCACTAAGCAATGGTTTTTCTGATCGCTGTATCAGTGTCGCGGTTGCCACTAGGTAGCTAATTTTTATTGCAATTTTTTTTTTTTACTAAAGACATGTGGCTGAATACATTTTGGCCTAAATATTTGACTAAAATTTAGTTTATTCGATTTTTCTTATAACAAAAAGTAAAAAATATTGTTTTTTTTTCAAAAATTTTGCTATATTTTTGTTTATAGCGCAAAAAATAAAAATCGCAGAGGTGATCAAATACCATCAAAAGAAAGCTCTATTTGTGGGGAGTAAAGGACGCAAATTTTGTTTGGGAGCCACGTCGCACGACCGCGCAATTGTCTGTTAAGCAACGCAGTGCCGAATTGTAAAAACGCCTCTGGGCATTTAGCAGCATATTGGTCCGGGGCTTAAGTGGTTAAGAGCCCAGCTGTGGGCCGCACGCATGCCGCCTAAGTGCGCACGCGACCTGGTTCCGAAGCTCCGCGACCGCAGGACCCGCAGACCCGATCGCCGCCGGAGTCCCGCGATCGGTCACAGGAGCTGAAGAACGGGGAGGGGTGAGAGTAAACACACCTTCCCCGTTCTTCATTGTGGCAGTGTCAGTGATCGTCTGTTTCCTGATATAGGGAAAGACGATCACTGACATCACACGTCCAGCCCCACCCCCCTACAGTTACAAACACATATGAGGTCACACATAACCTCTTCAGCGCCCCCCTAGTGGTTAACTCCTAAACTGCAATTGTCATTTTCACAGTAAGCAGTGCAATGTGTCTGCCATAATGTCGCACTCACGAAAAAAAATCGCTGATCGCCGCCATTAGTAGTAAGAAAATAAAATATTAATAAAAATGCCAAAAAAACTATCCCCTATTTTGTAATCGCTATACATTTTGCGCAAACCAATCAATAAGCGCTTATTGCGTTTTTTTTTACAAAAATATGTAGAAGAATACGTTTCGGCCTAAACTGAGGGAAAAAAATTTTTTTTTTTTTTTAAATTGTGATATTTATTAAATCAAAATAAAAAATATTGTGTTTTTTTTTTTAATTCGCTCTTCTTTTGTTTATAGCGCAAAAAATAAAAACCGCAGAGGTGATCAAATACCACTAAAAGAAAGCTCTACTTGTGGGGGGAAAAAAACATAAAGATTTAATTTGGGTACAGTGTTGCATGACCGCGCAATTGTCAATCAAAGTGAAACAGCCCTGAAAACTAAGAATTGGACTGGGCGGGAAGGGGGTGAAAATGCCCTATATGGAAGGGGTTAACAACCAGCTATAAACAGGTTAAAAAAAAAAAAAAAACGCAGGTCCATTGGATCCTATTAAATGCAAAACGCTGCTTTTTGCGGGAAGAAAAGTCCCTGACCCTTTCCAAAGACGCAGAGATACAAAAAAGCATTGATGTGAACATGTTCCATAGGAAACCATGTTAAAAAATGTCCCTGCATTTCTGCAAAATGCACCAAAAAACGCATTAGTGTGAATGGAGCCAAAAAAGAGACGGCTGGAAGACCTGTATTCTGCAAATGAGAGTTCTCTTAGACTCCATTCACACTAATGCATTTTTTGATGCATTTTGCAGAAATGCAGGGACATTTTTTAGCGTGGTTTCCTAAGGAACATTTTCCTATCAATGCTTTTTTGCGCCTCTGCGTCTTTGGAAAGGGTCATGGACTTTTTTTCCCCACAAAAAGCAGCGTTTTGCATGTAATAGAATTCAATGGACCCGCATCCAAAACGCAAGTACAGAGATTTTGCCGTGATTTCCGGATTTTTTTTAACCTGTTTTTAGCTGGTTGTTAAAGGAAATGTAAAAAAAATGTATAAAAAAAATCAAAAACGCAAATCGCTGTAAAATCGCGTGTCGAAAAACGCAGCAAGCACCGCAAAAAGCACTGCAAAAATGCCCAAAAGCAACATGCATAGGTGTGAATCGTGCATGTTGCTTTTGAGTGTTTGACACGCGTTTTTACAGTGATTTTACCGCGATTTGCAGTTTTTTTTATAACATTTTCTTTACCCGCCAATTTTTTTATTTTTTTTACATTTCCTTTAACAAACAGCTATAAACAGGTTAAAATAACACTGCAAAACGCTGTAAAATCACGGTTTTGGATGCGGGTCCATTGAATTCTATTACATGCAAAACGCTGTTTTTTGCGGGGAAAAAAGTTTCCGACCCTTTCCAAAAACGCAGAGGCACAAAAATGCATTGATGTGAAAATGTTCCATAGGAAACCATGTTAAAAAATGTCCCTGCATTCCTGCAAAATGCACCAAAAAACGCATTAGTGTGAATGGAGCCTTAGAAGCTGCAATAAGGCGGATAGGGCCTGCCTTCTGGATCTCAAGCGTCCTCTATTTCCTTCCAATCCAACCTGGCTGTCCCTGACCCGTCCTTTAATTCAGGGGTCTCCAGACTTCTAAGCAAAGGGCCTGTTTACTGCCCTTTAGGATTTAGTGGGGCCGGACTGTGGCCAGTGGGAGTAGAAAATGTCTTGGTGGTCAGTGGTAGTAAAAAAAAAAGCACATAACACCTGTGGTTAGTAGGAATAGGAATAGTGCCCCATCATTGGTGTTAGTAGGAGGAGTAATAGTGCCCCATCATTGGTGTCGGGAGGAGGAGGAATAGTGCCCCATCATTGGTGTCAAGAGGAAGAGTAATAGAGCCCCATCATTGGTGTTAGTAGGAGAAGGAATAGTGCCCCATCATTTGTTTCAGTGGGAGGAATAGTTCCCCATTGTAGGTGTCAGTGGGAGGAATAGTGCCCCATCATTGGTCTCAGTAGGAGGAGGAATAGAGCCCCATCATTGGTGTCAGTAGGAGGAGGAATAGTGCCCCCTCATTGGTTTTAGTATGAGGAGAAATAGTGCCCCATAATTTGTATCAGTGGGAGTAATAGTTCCCCATTGTAGGTGTTAGTGGGAGGAATAGTGCCTAATCATTGGTATTAGTAGGAGGAGTGCCCCATCATTGGTGTCAGTGGAAAGAATAGTACCCCATCATTTGTATCAGTGGGATGAATAGTTCCCCATTGTAGGTGTCAGTGGGAGGAATAGTGCCCATTTGTTGGTTCAAGTGGAAGGAAGAGCACCCTATCAATGGTGTCAGTAGAAGGAATAATGCCCCATTGTTGGTGTCAGTGGGGGGGGAATAGTGCCTCATCGTTCATGTCAGTAGGAAGAATAGTGCCCCATCATTTGAATCAGTGGAAGGAATAGTGCCCCTTTGTTGGTGTCAGTGGAAGGAATAGTGCCCCATCAATGGTGTCAGTAGAAGGAATAATGCCCCATTGTTGGTGTCAGTGGAAGACATAGTGCCTTATCGTTCATGTCAGTAGGAAGAATAGTGCCCCCATCATTTGTATCAGTGGAAGGAATAATGCCCCTTTGTTAGTATCAGTGCTAGAAATAGTGCCCCATCATTTGTATCAGTGGGAGGAATAGTGCCTCATGGTTGGTGTCAGTGTGAGGAATAGTGCCCCGTCATTTGTATCAGTGGTAAGAATAGTGCCCCATCATTGGTGGCATTGGAAGCAATAGTGCTCTATCATTGGTATCACCGGGAGGAATAGTGCCCTGTGGTGGTGTAAGTGGAAGAAATAGTTCACCTTCATTGGTGTCAGTGGGAGAGGGAATAATAGTACCCCATCATTGGTGTCAGTGGGAGGAATAATGCCTCATTATTGGTGTCAGTGGGAGAAATAGTACCCCATCGTTGGTGCCATTCGAAGGCAAAGTGCCCCATTCTTGGTGTCGTGGAAGGAATAGTGCCCCAATAATGGTGTCACTGGAAGGCAAAGTGCCCTTTTATTAATGTCAGAAGAAAAGAATAGTGCCCCATTGTTGATATTAGTGGGAAGAATCCTGCCCCATCATCGGTGTCAGTGGGAGGAATAGTGTCCATTGGTTGGTGTCGGTAGAAAGAGTAGGGCCCCATTGTTGGTGTCAGAGGAAAGAATAGAGCCTCAAGGGCCAGATAAAGGGAAGCAAAGGGCCACAGTCGGCCCTGGGCTGCAGTTTAGAGAAAACTCTTAATTCCCTGGATTTTCGTTCTTTCAGTCATGGGGGCTCAGCATCACATGAAGATGTTGCCTAGGGTGTCCTACAAACGCAGCCCTCCTAGGAATGTTCCCTCCTCCAGAATGGAGTGGTTGGGTAGTTTGAATGTTAAAAATACATAAGAGACAATAAAAATAAGATATAGGGACAGATTCTCAAAAGAAATACGACGGCGTATCGCAGGAAACACCGGCGTATCTCTGTTTTTTTACCTGGGTATCTATGCGTCTGATTCCTAGAATGACTTACGCATAGATACAGTGAAGATCCGACAGGTGTAAAACACTTGGCCCGATGCACACGAGAAGCAAATGCAAACACATCTGAACGTTTTGCCGCGTTTTACCGCGTTTGCGGCTATCAGCGTTTAGGCTGCATT
This sequence comes from Rana kukunoris, assembly GCA_029574335.1. Lineage (NCBI taxonomy): Eukaryota > Metazoa > Chordata > Amphibia > Anura > Ranidae > Rana > Rana kukunoris. The sequence goes on along the minus strand of CM056054.1, from coordinate 225,074,279 downwards.
CAGACCTGGATGTGCGCTGCAGCGGCGTATTGCGGCGACAAATCAATAGGCGTTTTGTCCCCGCGATTTGCGGCGACAAAACGCCTATTGATTTTTTGCAGAAGAGGAGAATTAACATTGCCGGCTACGCCCGTACGCCCGTACGCCTGAAAAAAAGGGTCCGGGACTTGTTTGAGCTTCAGGCGTACGGGCGTTTGGCCGTTCGGCGTGGAGATGTGAACCATCTTCATAGCCGACAATGTTAATTCGCCCCTCCAGCGTATCTAGGGCTGCTTCAGCGTCGGGGGTAGGGCGACAAAACGCTTAGGTGTGAATGGAGCCTTATAGCACAGACATTGTAGACCCTCCCAAAGCTCTGAAAGTTATATATTTTAAACTATTTCTGCCATTTTCAACAGAGAGAGCAGCAGCAGCAGCAGCAGACTTTCATATGCAGACTTGCATACTTTCATTTGATTCTTCTTTTTTTAAATTGATCCCATATTGAATAATTGAATTAAATATATGCCAAGATATTGTCCATACGTTGCTCTTGCTGAGGCTTCAATGCCGTCGCAAACTACAGGAGAGATCCGTTGGCAGAGCTCGTCACTATTGGACCCATCCGTTGATGGCACAGAGATTTTCAGTTAGCTATTTTACCAATATGTATGTCCAGCTGCGTACTTATTTTTCAATTTTCGAAATTTTGAATTTCGAATTTTTCAATTTTCGAAATTTTTAATTTCGAATTTTCAAATTTCGAATTTTCACATTTCGAATTTTCAAATTTCGAATTTTTCGAATTTCAAATTTCGAATCTTTCGAATTTTCAAATTTCGAATTTTCAAAAAATTCGAAATGTGAAAATTTCTAATTTTGAACTTTCAAATTTCGAAAATTGAAAAATTCGAAATTCTAAATTACGAAAATTGAAAAATTCGAATTTTGGAAATTTTCGAATTTCGATCTTTTCAATTTTTGTATTTCCGAATTTTAAAAATTAGAAAATTCGAAATTTAAAAAATTCGAAATTCTAAAAATTCGATATTCGAAATTTCGAAAACTGAAAAATTTCTAATTTCAAATTTTTCAATTTTCGTATTTCAGAATTTGAAAAATTCGAAATTTGAAAAATTCGAAATTTGAAAAATTCGAAATGTGAAAAAATCGAAATTTTAAAAATTCAAAATTAGAAAATTATAAATTCTAAATTTCGAAAATTGAAACATTTGAAATTTCGAAATTACGAAAATTGAAATATTCGAATTTCGAAATTTTCGAATTTCGATCTTTTCAATTTTTGTATTTCCGAATTTTCAAAATTTGAAAATTCGAAATTGAAAAATTCGAATTTCGAAATTTGAAAAATTCGAATTTCGAAATTTGAAAAATTCGAATTTCGAAATTTCGAAAACTGAAAAATTTCTAATTTCACATTTTTCAATTTTCGTATTTCAGAATTTTAAAAATTCGAAATTTTAAAAATTCGAAATTTTAAAAATTCGAAATTTGAAAAATTCGAAATTTGAAAATTCGAAATTTGAAACATTTGAAATTTCGAAATTTGAAAATTTGAAAAATTCGAAAATTGAAAAATTTTACATTTGAAAAATTCTAAATTTGAAAAATTCTAAATTTGAAAAATTCTAAAATTTGAAAATTCGAAATGTGAAAAATTCGAAATTTGAAAAAGTCGAAATTTGACCATTCGAAATTTGAAAAATTCGAATTTCAAAATTTCGAAAATTTCAAAATTCGAAATTTCGAAAATTGAAAAATTTGAAATTTAGAAAATTTCACATTTCGAAACTTGAGAAATTCTAAATTTGAAAAATACGAAAATTGAAAAATTCGAATTTCGAAAATTCGAAATTCTAAATTTTTCAATTTTTTCATTTCGATCTTTTCAATTTTTGTATTTCCGAATTTGAAAAATTCGAAAATTGGAAATTTGAAAAATTCGAAATTTGATTGCCCACTTGCCACGTCACCTGGCCACGTCACCTGCCACAAGTTGTGGATTGTCCACTTGCCATGTCACCTGGCCACGTCACCTGCCACATCACCTGTTCACATCACCTGGCCACATCACCTGCCACAAGTTGTGGATTGTCCACAATGCAATGCAAGCAATTACAGTTGTTTAGTTTTTTTTATGTTTTTTTATCATTTGCCATCATTTTTGAGATTTCTAATGTAAAAAAATAGGTCACCTTTAAAAAGGCGTTTTGCCGCGATTTGCGTCTGAAATGCGAAAACGTCAAAAGCGTCTGAACCCATTTTTTTGCTTCTGAAAAAACGAGCCTAAACCCAACTGCTTTAAAACGGAAAAAAACGTGAATGTGTGCATGGACACATAGGATAACATTAAATGAGTTCAGGGGCAGTTGAAAAAAATGCCCAAATGCCTCTGAACTCGAGTTTACCAGCGTCTCGTGTGCATGGGGCCTTACACTGTCGGATCGTAGATGTAATTACTTTCCTGGCCCTAGGTGGCCTTTACATTGATTTCTCATTTGCATATGCAAATGAGCCTAATACGCCGATTCCCGAACATTTTTACGCCGCCCCATCGTGGTTTACTTTGTTTCCGCAAGTGTAAGGTTACCCCTGCTATATGAGGGGTAACCTTGCGAAGTTCCGTCGTATGCCATGTTAAGTATGGCGTCGGGACAGCGTCGTCTTTTTCCGTCGTCTTACTAAGTCGTTCGCGAATAGGGATTTACGTAAACGACGCTCACGTCGGTTTCATTCACGTTTTCCGACGTGAGCTGGAGCATGCGCACTGGGCTATTTTCGCGTCATTCAAACTGCGCATGCGCGCTTAATTTAAATACAAGCCGCCCCCTTTGAATTACGCGGCCTTGCGCCGGGCCATTTACACTATGCAGCCGCAACTTATGGAGCGAGTGCTTTGGGAATACGGCACTTGCTCTGTTAAGTTGCGGCGGCGTAGTGTAAATGGCTTACGCTACGCCGTCGGCCATACTACGTGAATCTGGCCCATAGTGTGTACATATACAAAGTGAAGATCTGGTAAGTCACTGACCTGTTACAGACACATGATAGGACAGACGGTCATGTCCAGTGTCACACATATACTCCCCGGAGTCCTCCGGCCGGGCCGCGGTGATAACCAATCTGCGTTGCTTTCCATTTGATTCCAGCCTGATATTGCCGCTCTCCACTATCTCCACTCCATCCTTGTACCAGCACAAGATGGCGCCCTCTCTGGACAACTCACAGCTCAGCACCATGCTCTCCCCGCTCGTATACTTCTGTTCAGCGTCCTCAATGGTATTCACAATTTTCACAGCTGGCTCTACGAAACAATGAACAATGAATGTGATAGATGTGGAGAGACACAGCATAGTGGGCCAAATTCACAAAACTGCCTGAAAATACAAAGGGCCAGATTCTCATAGACTTACGACAGCCTATCTCCGCGTACGCTGTCGTAAGTCCGAATGTACTCTGTCGTAAATGCGCGCCTGATTCTTAGAATTGATTAGGCGAAGATACGAACGGCGTAAGTCTACTACGCCGTCGTATCTTGGGTGCATATTTACACTGGCCGCTAGGTGGCGCTTCCGTTGTTTTCCGCGTCAAATATGCAAATAAGCTAGATACGCCGATTCTCGAACGTACGTGCGCCCGTCACAATTAATTACGCCGTTTACGTAAGACATACGCCAACGTAAAGATAAAGCCGCTCTCGAGGTGGCGTAGCCCATGCAAGGTATGGCAAAGCGTATCTGTTTACGTCATTTGCGTAAGACGTACGCGAATAGGGCTGTGCATAAGTTACGTTCACGTCATAGGCAGTTTTCGACGTATCTTAGGCATTCTATCCGACGCATGCGCACTGGGATACATCCACGGACGGCGCATGCGCCGTTCGTTAAAAAACGTCAAATACGTGGGGTCACGAGTAATTTACATAAAACACGCCCACCACCGCCACATTTGAATTAGGCGTGCTTATGTCGGGACATTTACGCTACGCCGCCCTAACTTAGGACGCAAGTGCTTTGAGAATACTGCACTTGCGTCCTAAGTTGCGGCGGCGTAGCGTATATACGATACGCTACGCCTGCTCATAGTAACGCCGCCCTACGTGAATCTAGGCCAAAATGTGATTTTAATTTATTTATTACAGGTATTTACCGTATACATCGCCAACAAGTTACGCAGCTTTTTACATACATTGTACATGTAGCGCTCACCCCCGAATGAGCCGCACGTTAGATTTGGGATCTGCGTATTTAAGTTACCTCTGTGATGATGTCTAGTGGTGATGATAGTGATGAGAGCCGTAATATAATGTCCAGACCGCTGGTTGAGGTTTTCAATGCATTTATTTCTGGTCCAACACGACCAACAGTCAACTCGAGGTAGATAGAGTAGATTGGTGAAAAAGAGTAACCTTGCAAATACAGGCCGTGGAGTGGGTACAGCGCCCCTGGACAGGTCCCTCTCACAGGCCTGGCAGCCAGAAAGTCACTAAGGATTGCTGAAAAGGAACAAGTCTCTGCCACCGACTTGGCTCTAATAGAATTTGGTTTTCGTAAAGGGTCTCTCTCACAGGCCCAGTACTCAGGAACATGAACATAGAGCGAATCCTCTCAGTCAGTAATTTTGGGGCCACCGACTGACTGTTTGCAGCAGACAACCTGTCAGTGTTCGGTACCCAGATCCCCGATGGTTCATCTAAGCCCTATTGGTTTACCTGCTTCCGGGCTCACCTCAGACCGACTCCCCACCGAACAGCACATCCAGCTTGGGATCTTTTCGGTGTGGAACTGTAAGTCACTGGGGCCCCATGAGGGCCCAGAGTCAGGAACTCCATGTAGCACATGCGCCCTGGCCAGGTAGGCCATAGTGGTGGGGCTGTGATATGCGCACACCCTGAAGGTGGGTGCCACACCTGGAACCAGGAACCCGCAACGAACCCCGGAAAATGGTGTCTGCCACAGAAATACCCTCCCCAGCATGCCCCGCGAGGGAAACACTCCTCCAATTGGCTGCTGGGTAAAAGTGGCTCCGCCTGGACCCCTCTGGCGCCACCTGTCATCCAAAGGCGCAACTACACCTCCAGAGTACAGAATGACCCACAGGACCCAATTAAGTAAAACAACACGGATGAGAGCAAGGTAACTCTCTCATCCCCCAACTAAATTTAGCGTAGCACCTGTACTGATAAGTACACAGGCGCTACATACATTTATATGGATATCCACCTTCAAAGTGCTTACAATCCAATGTCCCCATCTTCTATACATACTGTATGAAGCACCCTCTAGTGTGCTAGGTGTAAATATATTTTGTTAGTGTAGGCAAATTGGATTGGCTGAGAGCCAGGCTTGGGTTGAATCTGGGGCAGGGTTGAGTGACTCAGGGAGGCTGGTTGACTCATCTGACCACTCTTCTAGTGCCTCCCTGTTTTCCGGAACTTTGGAGAAGCTTCCAGATACAGTGGGTAGAGGCGAGGAGGAGCTGTTTGGAATATTTATGAGGGCCCCAGTCAATCCCCAACAGAAAGGGTCTGAAAGGGAGCAGGCTACCTCAGAAATAGCCATGAGTCAGGCTAGCAGGGGCATCCAGGTGGAAGATGGAGTGCTGATGAGGCTGTCGGTGGCCTTGAGGGCGTCCTTTAGTCTGGGGGGGGGGGGCGGTGACTTGATGCCTGGGGCTCAGGTGCTGGAGGGATACTCAACAACACATGGAGGAATCCTTTCCTGGAAGCACAGGAGCAAGTGAGAGGACAGCAAGAGCAGGTCAGCATGTCTACGAGATTTCCAGATAGTCAGCTGGGTGGGCTGGTGAATGTCAGTCTGGAGGACTGTGGGAGAAGTTAACCTGGAGGGCACGACTTTGGCGTGACTGTGAAAGGTACCTGGCTGTGCAGGGTGAGAGTTTACATTCTACTTTCGGCTCCTTAGGGGGTGCGCTACACATTGTAATGAAGCTTGAGGGGTGTAAAAAAAAGCAGCTCAACCACCTATTTTTACCACCCCCAACCACACATGTAAACTAGGCGTGAGGAAGGAAACAAATAGACTTTCTCGTACAGTACTCATCAATAGGAAGAGGATCTGTTGACAGATTTGCTATTAGCTGGAGGCATTTTCTTCTTATCTTGGACCAGTCAGTCCCTCTCCCGTATTGTCCTCGTCCTACCACTTAATCTATTGACACTTTACATCAGCCACTATTTATAAAACTGATTTACAGCCAGACATTCTGACAACTGGAAATTGTTCAACCCTTCATTGCAGGAAGGAAGAGGTGTCAATGCTCTGGACCCTGTCACTGACCTGTCACCGCCACGTTGTAGAAGACGGAGTCGTCTCCAGTGTCGCAGACAAATTCCCCAGAATCCTCCGGTGTGGCACATGCGATAACGAGCCTGCGATGCCTGCCGTCTGACTCCAGCCTGATGTTGGCACCTTCCTCTATCTCCACGCCATCCCGGTACCAGTGCACGTGAGCGTTCTCCCTGGACAGCTCGCAGCTCAGCACAATGGCATCTCCGCTCTCGTGCTTGTGTTCCGTGTCATCACTTGTGTTTATGATCTTCACTGGTGGATCTGCATATAAAAACACAGAAATATACATTATACTGTATATACACACATACACTGTACACACATTATTCAATTCAAAACCCAACTCTTAACAAAACCTTCTTTCCCCTTTTTGGGTTTATTATTTTGCCAGGCTGACAGACAGGTTGAGCTTCCATTGTCACTAGACTGAGCTCTCCAAAGATACCTAGCGAGCCAGAGGCTCTAATAGGCTTCAAAATAGGGTGGCGTCCGGACGCAGAGCATTACGCTCGGAGCCCACCCAGGTGTTACAACAGCGAATGTCATATCCCATATCTTTCATCCCTGTTCCCAGTATCTTGCCCCCCTGGTCCCAGTATCTTGCCCCCCTGGTCCCAGTATCTTCTATCCCTGTTCCCAGTATCTTGCCCTCCTGATCCCAGTATCTTGCCCCCCTGGTCCCAGTATCTTTCCCCCCTGGTCCCAGCATCTTTCATCCCTGATCCCAGTATCTTTTCCCCCTGGTCCCAGTATCTTTCCCCGCTGGTCCAGTATCTTTCCCCCCTGGTCCCATTACCTTTCATCCCTGTTCCCAGTATCTTGCCCCCCTGTTCCCAGTATCTTGCCCCCCTGGTCCTAGTATCTTGCGATCTTGATCCCAGTATCTTGCCCTCCTGGTCCCAGTATCTTGCCCCCCAAGTTCCCAGTATCTTGCCCCCCAAGTTCCCAGTATCTTGCCCCCCAAGTTTCCAGTATCTTGCCCCCCAAGTTCCCAGTATCTTGCCCCCCAAGTTTCCAGTATCTTGCCCCCCAAGTTCCCAGTATCTTGCCCCCTGATCCCAGTATCTTTACCTCCCGATTCCAGTATCTTGCCCCCCTGATTTCAGTATCTTTATATCCTGATCCCAGTATCTTTACCTCCTGATCCCAGTATCTTTACCACCTGATTCCAGCATCTTGCCCCCCTGATTTCAGTATCTTTATATCCTGATCCCAGTATCTTTACCTCCTGATCCCAGTATCTTTACCTCCTGATTCCAGTATCTTGCCCCCCTGATTTCAGTATCTTTCCCCCCTGATCCCAGTATCTTTCCCCCCTGATTCCAGTATCTTTCCCCCCCTGATCCCAGTATCTTGCCCTCTTGATCCCAGTATCTTGCCCTCCTGATCCCAGTATCTTGCCCCCCTGATCCCAGTATCTTGCTCCCCTGGTTCCAGTATCTTGCCCTCCTGATCCCAGTATCTTGCCCTCCTGATCCCAGTATCTTGCCCTCCTGATCCCAGTATCTTGCCCCCCTGATCCCAGTATCTTCCTCCTCTGGATCTAGTATCTTGCCCTTCTGTTCCCAGTATCTTGCCCCCCTGGTCCCAGTATCTTGCTTCCCTTGATCTCAGTATCTTGCCCTCCTGATCCCAGTATCTTGCCCCCCTGGTCCCAGTATCTTGCCCCCCTGATCCCAGTATCCCCCCCCCCCCCATCAGTATGCCCCTTCCCCTGTACTTCTCCTTTCTGACTTCCCCCTGTACTGTGTCCTTTGTGTTGATTAGTCTTTGAATTATGGCATGTTTTCTTATTGTTTAAAATACATTTTTATTGAAAGTACTAATAAATATATGTTTAATTCTATCAACTATTTATACTTTGTTCTTGAGAGTACATTGAGTGCATATATTGGGGCAGACTGATAGGGGCCAAGTGCATTACTTTGCCCAGGGGCCCCTGATGCTAGTAAGATGGCCCTGGTGTATCAGACTGGCTTTTATTCAACATTTATATAAAACATTAATGATGTTTATCTATGTAGGGTTTAGCTTGTATCTTACAAAGTATAATTGCTCACTGACCTGTAACAGTGACATTGTAGAAGACGGAATCATTGCCGGCATTACAGACATATTCTCCGGATTCCTCTGGCCTGGCACATGTGATGATCAACCTGCGATGTCTGCCATCTGAGTCCAGCTTGACATTGTCGCTCTCCTCTATCTCCACGCCATTGCGGTACCATCGCACATGGGCGTTCTCTCGGGACACCTCGCAACTCAGCGTCATGCGCTCCCCACCTGCGCACTTGTGTTCTGTGTCATTGCTTGTGTTTATAATCTTCACCGGGGGTTCTGGAGTCAGACAGAAACAGATAGTCAGCTATAGGTGTGTGAACAGTTTGTAATTAGATACAGAAAAATAGTCACGGTTCCTCTGGGGTGGGGTTTGTTTAATCTTTGGTCATGTGACTGCTATACTGTCTCTCCCCCCAGGTGTCAATGAGTGTGGTTCAGACATGTAGTTAGGAACAGTCATACATTTTGTGTGCATTTTTTGCATTCTCTGAAATGAGGTCACTCAGACAAGTGGGAACTCCCACCAACATCTCATTAATAGAGAGATAGGGCCAGATTCAGGTAGATGGGCGAATCTTTATTCTGGCATAACATTGCTCATTTACGTTACTCCGCCGAAACGTTAGGAGAAAGTACTGTATTCACAAAGCACTTGCTCCTAAAGTTGCGGCGCGTAGCAAAAATGGGCCGGGGGAATTCAAATTGGGCGGGTAGGGGGCGTGTAGTATTTAAACTAGGCGCGATCCCGCGGCGAACGCACTGCGCACGCGCCGGCCGTCAATGTATCCCAGTGCGCATGCTCCACATTAGGGCGGTGTTTTCTACGTGAACGTCAATGACGTCAATCCCCATTCGCGGACGAGTTACGCAAACGACGTTCAACTTTTTCAATTTGACGCGGTCACGACGGCCATACTTAACATAGGATACGCGTGCTTTTTGTTGCTTTATCTTTACGCCGGGAAACCCCTTACGGAAGCGTCGTAAAGTGACTGCGTCGGGCCCGTGTACGATCGTGAATTGCCGTATCTCGCTGATTTACATATTATCGGCGTAAATCAGCGGGAACGCCCCTAGCGGCCATTTTAAAATTGCAGTTCCGATACGACGGCGAAATACAATTACGCCGCTCGTATCTGGACTCAATCCCGGCGTATCTTGTTTTCTGCATACAGAAAACAGATACGCCGGCTCAAAGTGTGAGTTATGCTGGCGTATCACTGATACGCCGGCATAATTCTACCTGAATCTGGCCCATATTGTCTTACTTTAAGCCCAGGTTCACACTGGGTACGATTTAGTTCGATTTGAGATGCGATTTCACATGTGAAATCGCATCTCAAATCGGCTGCATTTGCCGGCAATTGCCCGAAATTACACCGTCCTAGTCGGTGCGAAGCCGCATCTGCACCGATTTTAAAAATAGTTTCTGTACTACTTTTTGCGATTTCAGGACGCGATTTACAACCTGCACAGATGTCTCTTAAATTGCGGCTGAAATCGGGACTGCCAGCGGGAGTGAAATCGTGCGAGTTCAGCTGAACTCGCACGGCTTCACTCCGGCAGCCCAGTGTGAACCAGGGCTCTATCTAAAAGCTGGACTCCGGCCTTCCATTCAGTCTCAAGCTCACACGGCCCTCTCCTGGACTCAAATAGCTTAGTCTGATTTTACTGAACACTGCAAGCGTCTCGCAATCTGCATTAGAAGCTTCAGCTAGTCAAATAGAGCCCTCCTCCTTTCCTGGGCAGGGCATTCAGCATCATTTAGACCTTTCCTCCCCAGCCTGACCGTCCCTGGCCTGCCCCTTTCATTCATTAGTGTTCAGCTCCTTCAATCACATGCAGGTGTTACCTTGTGTAGCTTGCATGCAAATACAGCCTACCTAGGAATGCCCACTCCTCCACGCTGACACCAACCCATCAAGGCATTTTGATATTCAGTAAAACTGGATTGGATAACGTGGTTTGTGAGCGTTGCCGCGCAAGACAAGCAGGATTCAAGCCTCTGGAGTGTGCAGTACCGCATTTGGCCAGAGGTGCGGAGGCGTCGATGACGCTCAGGCCGTGTACACACCATCGGATCAAATTCCCCGCCGCCGGACGGCGCGGTGACGTCACGTCACCGCACCAGGAAGTAAAACACTTCCGCGCATGCGCCGAATCCATTCGGCGGCGGCGCGGCGGCGGTGGGGGACGACATGTCTGCTGGTAAGTGTACTAACCAGCAGACATGTCGGGCGGACAGATTCCCACCGGATAGATTTCAAAGCATGCTTTGAAATCTGTCGGGTGGAGAAATCTGTCCGCTAGCCCATACACACGAGCGGAGATGTCTGCTGAAACGGTCCATCGGACCCTTTTCAGCGGACATATCCCCTCGTGTGTACGAGGCCTCAGAGATACGCAGAACCGCTCGAAGCCGATAGGAGACTTGAAAACACTCGGAAACACTCCATTCCCAAATGTCTCCGAGTGGTCTCCGAGCTTCTCCAAGTGTTTCTGAGTGTTTCCGGCACCCCTCCACGTCTGGACACATGTGGTACTGTATACTGTAAAAGTGACACTAAAGCAAAAAATCTGAGTTTCCATTGATTTCTATGGGGGAAACTTGCTTTGATATACAAGTGCTTTGGATTACAAGCATTCTTCTGGAACGGATTATGCTCGTAATCCAAGGTACTACTGTATACAACATCTCCAGAGCCAACCTGCTGTTTGCTGCAGGGCTGTGGGCTCTTGAGAGAAGTATTGAGCAGGGTGCTATGAAATTTTTCAGGAAGCACCCTGCTGGCCCCTCCCACCAGTCACGATCTGCCTGTGTTGCATTAAGGCCCCTTTCACACTGAGGAGTTTTTCAGGCATTACAGCGGTAAAAACAATGGGAAACCGCGGCAATACCGCCCGCAATGCGCTTCTGCAGAGGCGCACTGCGGGCGGTATTAACCCTTTATCGGCTGATAGCGGGGGCTAATACCGCACCGCTAGCGGCCGAATCCTGCGGCAATTATGGCGATATACCGCCACCGCGGCTCCCGTCCCAGTGTGAAAGGGGCCTAAAGGGATTGTAAAGGTAAAAAAAAAATCCTAAATAGCTTCCTTTACCTTAGTGCAGTCCTCCTTCACTTACCTCACCCTTCCATTTTGCTTTTATTGTCCTTATTTCTTCTGAGAAATCCTCACTTCCTGTTCTTCTGTCTGTAACTCTACACAGTAAGGCCCCGTACACACGGCAGAGAACCTCGACGGGCGGAACACATCGTTCCACCCGACGAGGTTCTCTGCCGGCCGTCAGAATCGGCAACCCGCCCGTCGGGAAAAGCAACCAGCCATTCATCCCGACGGGCCGTCGAGCAAATAGAGAACCTGCTCTCTATTTGCTCGACGGGTTTCCCGACGGGCGGGGCTCGCCGAGAGCGTACACACGGCCGAGGTTCTCGGCAGAATGCGGCTCCCAGCGAGGTTCTTGCTGGTTTCTGCCGAGAACCTCGACCGTGTGTACGGGGCTTAATGCAAGGTTTTCTCCCTGGTGTGGAGTGTCGTGCTCGCCCCCTCCCTTGGACTACAGGAGAGTCAGGACGCTCTCTACATTGCAGATAGAGAAAGAAGCTGTGTGTTAGTGGGTGTCCTGACTCTCCTGTAATCCAAGAGAGGGGACGAGCATGACACTCCACACCAGGGAGAAAGCCTTGCATTACTGTGTGGAGTTACAGACAGAAGAACAGGAAGTGAGGATTTCTCAGAAGAAATAAGGACATTTAAAAGCAAAATGGAAGGATGAGGTAAGTGAAGGAGGACTGCACTAAGGTAAAGGAAGCTATTTAGGGAAATCAAATTGTACCTTTACAACCCCTTTAAGAAGCAAAAGACCAAGTAATGATGTTACTGAGTCTAATATAAGATACATAATGAAAACAGAAGGCTTGATTTAAAACTTTCAGGTGGAATTTAGAGGAGGCTCCTCCTAAAACTGCATGTAAATTTGTTTTGTGCAAATGAGGCAAAAAAAGTGTTCTCAGGATATATATTATCTGCCTTTCAAATGTCTAAATATGTTAAATACTGCCTTATGGCCACTAGATGGCACAGAGGAGCATACACATTTTGTATGATCGTTAGTGCCATCTAGTGACCATCTAGTGACCATAAAAGCTAAATTTTCAGGTGGAATTTGGGGGAGGTTCCTCCTAAAACTACATGTAAATTTGTTTTGTGCAAATGAGGCAAAAAAAGTGTCCTCAGGATATACAGTATATCTCAGCTATTCAAATGTCTAAATAACTTAAATACTGCCTTATGGTCACTAGATGGCACAGAGGAGCATACAGATTTCGTATGATTGTTAGTGCCATCTAGTGACCATAATGCAGTATTACACAGTTACACATTTGAATTTCAGAGATAGCCCGAGAACATTTGCTTTTCCCAATTTGTAGAGAGTGAATTTACATGCAGTTTTGATGGACGAACAGCTGTGCTTTTTTTATTTTTATATACATACACCCTGAGGTGTCAGTAAGTGATTCACTTTGTGAGCAGTTTTGAAAAGATGAAAAACCTGGTTTGGGTACAAATGCCTTTTCAGCTCATTGTTCTGATATATATATCTATGGAAGTCATTTAGGAGATCTGCACATCTAATTTAGTAATTATCTCTCTTTCATGACACTTTTTCTCGGAGAGCTTGGTGTCACCGGAGGCAGTTTCTAGTCTTTGCGTGAATCAATGGACCAGTAAATGAAAGTATATCACATAAAGCCCTAGTATTAAAGTCTCATGCCCCATTAGTCCCAGGTTAGATCACAATCGTCTTAATCTATTCTGTGCCCAAAACAACAAAGACTATTCGTTTAGGAAAATCCAGTTTTAAATGGTTTCTAATGTGAGCTGGTCTGCGTCCCTTGGCTGCCTCATCAGCAAGCTAAAAAGATATTTAATTGACCTGGACTTGTCGTCTCATAAACCTTGTGTAAGTTGTCCCTGGGTGAAACTGTCGGGACACCTCTCTCTTTATAGGATAGATTTACACCTACTATATGCATATACAGGGCCTTGAAAAAGTATTCATACCCCTTGAAATTTTCCACATTTTGTCATGTTACCACCAAAAACGTAAATGTATTTTATTGGGATTTTATGTGATAGACCAACACAAAGTTGCACATAATTGTGAAGTGGAAGGAAAATGATAAGTGGTTTTAATTTTTTTTTTACAAATAAATATGTGAAAATTGCATTTGTATGGCGCCCCCCGGAGTCAATACTTTGTAGACTTTCACTGCAATTACGGCTGCAAGTCTTTTTGGGGATGTCTCTACCATCTAGAGAGGGACATTTTCCCCATTCTTCTATGCAAAATATCTCAAGCTCTCTCAGATTGGATGGAGAACGTCTGTGAGCAGCAATTTTCAAGTCTTGCCACAGATTCTGAATTGGATTTAGGTCTGGACTTTGACTGGGCCATTCTAACACATGAATATGTTTTGGCCTAAACCAGTGATTCTCAACCTTTTAGGACCGTGACCCATTAATAAAATTTCCCAAGTTGTGGGGACCCCTAAAAGTAAAATTATATTCGTAGCGTGGGTTGTCAGCAACCAAGGCAAGACAAGTAATTTACGCCCCTAACCCACAGACATTTAGCGCTCCCTGAGTCCTTGTAGTGGCAACTATAATCGCAGGTAGTGTCACTCGCTGTCTCTGGCTTCACTTTGTCTCCAGCTCTGTGGTGTCTCGAAACAGTGACACCAATGCCGAAATCAGGAGATAGGGTCTCCTCCAGCCCCTCCCACTTCACATTCCTCACCAGTCAGTTGACCTCTAGTCTTTGCCCCCCCCCCCCCCGGCCATGCCGTAAACTGAATGGGCACCTGCGAAGAGGCTGAATGGGCAGCTGTGTGCTCCAGGAACAGCCCAGATGGGTGACCACATGCTCCAGGGATAGTCCTGCTGGGTGGCTGCAAAAATGCTGGGGGAGTGATACAGGCTTCAGGAACAGCCCAGGATTCGGTGACCCCTGGTAAATCATCATTTGACCCCTGAGGGCGTCCTGACCCCCAGGTTGAGAACCACTGATCTAAACCATTCCATTGTAGCTCTGCCTGTATGTTTAGGGTCATTGTCCTGCTGGAAGGTGAACTTCCGCCCTAGTCTCAAGTCTTTTGCAGACTCTTAAGCCCTGTACACACGATCGGTTTGTCTGATGAAAACAGACCGATGGACGATTTTCATCGGACAAACCGATCGTGTGTGGGCCTCATCGGTTTGTTTTCCATCAGTGAAAAAAAATAGAACATGTTTTAAAATTTTCCTATGGATAAAATAACAATAGAAAAAAACGATCGTCTTTGTGGAAGTCCATCTGTCAAAAATCCATGCATGCTCAGAATCAAGTTGACGCATGCTCGGTAGCATTGAACTTCATTTTTCTTAGCACGTCATAGTGTTTTACGTCACTGCTTTTTGGCAAGGTCGGATTTTTGACTGATGGTGTGAAGGCAAGACTGATGAAAGTCAGCTTCATCGCATATCCGACGAAAAAATCCATCGGATTAGATTCCATCAGATATCCGATCGTGTGTACAAGGCTTAACAGGTTTTCTTCTAAGATTGCCCTGTATTTGACTCCATCCATCTTTCCATCAACTCTGACCAGCTTCCCTGTCCCTGCTGAAGAAAAGCATCCCCACAACATGATGCTGCCACCACCATGTTTCACAGTGGGGATGGTGTGTTCACGGTAATGTGCAGTGTTAGGTTTCAGCCACACATACAGTTTTGCTTTTAGGTCAAAAAGTAAAATTTTTGGTCTCATCTGACCAGAGCACCTTCTTCCACATGTTTGCTGTGTCCCCCAGATGGCTTCTCGCAAACTGCAAACAGGACTTCTTATGGCTTTCTTCAACAATGTCTTTCTTCTTGCCACTCTTCTATAAAGGGCAGATTTGTGGAGAGCACCACTAATAGTTGTCCTGTGGACAGATTCTCCCACCTGAGCTGTGGATCTCTGCAGCTCCTCCAGAGTTACCACAAGGCTCTTGGCTGCTTCTCTGATTAATGCTCTCCTTTCCCGGCCAGTCAGTTTCGGTGGACGGCCATGTCTTGGTAGGTTCGCAGTTGTGCCATACTCTTTCTATTTTCGGATGATGGATTGAACAGAGCTCCGTGAGATGTTCAATGCTTGGGGCATTTTATTATAACCTAACCCTGCTTTATACTTCACAACTTTATCCCTGACCTGTCTGGTGTGTTCCTTGGCCTTCATGATGCCATTTGTTCACAAAGGTTCTCTAACACAGTGGTCATCAACCCTGTCCTGCAGGGCCCACTAACAGGCCAGGTTTTATGTATTACCTTGGGGAGATGCAGACTAGAATACTGCAATCACTGAGAAGCAAATGATATCACCTGTGATGTATTTCAGTTATCTTGCAAACCTGGCCTGTTAGTGGGCCCTGTGGACAGGGTTGATGACCACTGCTCTAACAAACCTCTGAGGGATTCACAGAACAGCTGTATTTATACTGCGATTAAATTACACACAGGTGAACTCTATTTACTAATTAGGAGACTTCTGAAGGCAATTGGTTCCACTAGAAGTTAGTTAGGAGTATCAGAGTAAAGAAGGCTAAATACAAATGCACGCCACATTTTTCAGATATTTATTTTGTAAAAAATTATGTGCCACTTTGTGTTGGTCTCTCACATACAATTCCAATAAAATACATTCAAGTTTTTCGTTGTAATGTATCAAAATGTGGAACATTTCATGGGGTATGAATACTTTTTCAAGGCACTGTATGTTTACATACACTTTAATTGGAATGGAGTTCTACTCAGTCAATGGAAATCAATGCAGGTTTTCTTACCTGTCACTGTGACGGAGAAGCTGATGTTGTCGTCAGCAGAGTGACAAGTATAATTTCCCGAATCCAATGGTTCTGAAGACGAGATGAGAAGCCGCCTCATTCTGCCATCTGATTGGAGGGAGAAGCGTCCGCCGGTCTCCACCTCCTTACCATCTTTCATCCAGCGCACTTTTGCCCCAGAGCTGGGCACCTGGCAGCTAAGACAGATGGGCTGTCCGGCATCCATAGACCTACTGACAGGCTCCCCAGAAGCTGCAGCAATGCTGGACCCACGAGCTGCATCAGACAAGGACAGATTAATGCACAGAAGAGGAAATCCTGGACTAGTTAGGTGTGCATGAAGGATGCTACAGAGGTTTTAACCCCCCCCCCCCTCTACACAATTTTGCATTATGGAGTTCTTTTTAATATTGCACCTCATTTTGGTCTATGTTTCTGAGAAGTGGCATTTTAATCTTATTCAGGTACCATATATACTCGAATATAAGCCGAGGTACCTAATTTTACCACAAAAAAAATGGGAAAACGTATTGACTCGAGTATAAGCCAGGGATAAGAATGCAGCAGTTATTGTAAGCGGAACAGAGGGTCAACAGTGCCCATTTGCACGCCTCACTGTGCCCGTTGCAACCTCACTGTGCCAACCTCATTGTGCAAACCTCACTATGCTCATTGCAACCTCACTGTGCCCAGCTTCACTGTGCCTGTTGCAACCTCACTGTGCCCAACCTCACTGTGCCCATTGCAACCTCACTGTGCCAACCTCACTGTGCCCAACCTCACTGTGCCAACCTCACTGTGCCCATTGCAACCTCACTGTGCACATTACAACCTCGCTGTGCCAACCTCCCTGTGCCCATTGCAACCTCACTGTACCAACCTCACTGTGCCCATTGCAACCTCACTGTGCCATCCTCACTGTGCCCATTGCAGCCTCACTGTGCCTGAGTCAGTGTACCTGAAGTTATTGACAGGTTGCAGGCGTCCATTCATTGTTTAAAAGTCGTGGTCTCTAGTGATGAGCGGAATACGCCATATTCGATTTCACGAATATATAGAAGAATATTCGCGAAATATTCGTTAATATCGAATATTCGTGATATTTTATAAAAAAAAAAATTTGGCGAAACTTCGCTTATGCGAATGCGAAATTGATTGCGAAATTCTCGTCAACACGCGAAAATGGAGATCATTTCCTAGATTACTAAACTAATATGCACTAAACACTAACTCTACTTACACAAACTTATATGACTAAACTAAAGCTAATTTTTTTTTTTTTTTATACACAAAACACAGAAGGGCAGAGAAAGTATTCGCGAATATTCGGCAACATAAAACGATCGCCTCAGCTACTCCGCCCAGGGTCTCTAATCATACCAGCAATGCTTTTAGACATCGATGGAGATCACTAGGATGTGATCTGTTTTAAAAATAAATTTGAAAAAATACGAATATTCGCAATAGCGAATATTCACCGCGATATTCGATTTATTCGCGAATACTCGAATATGCAATATTCGTAACGAATATTCGCAATATGAATATTCGTCAGCAACACTAGTGGCCTCCTCCTGGTCCCTTCCGTGATAGGCGTTTCCCAGCAGACACAGTTCCTATCACGAATGTTCTCTCATCCTCGGACTCAGTTTCCCAGAAGACACCGTGTTTAGTGTTCCGCCAATCACGGACGTCCTCTTGTCTAAGGGATGAAATGACGTCCGTCATTGGCGGAACACTGAACACAGTGTCTGCTGGGAAACTGAGTCCGAGGATGAGAGAACCTTTGTGATAGATGGAACTGTGTCTGCTGAGAAACGCCTATCACGGAAGGGACCAGGAGGAGACAGCGACTTTGAAACAATGGACGCCCGCGGCCTTTCAATAATTTCAGGTACACTGATTCAAGTATAAGCCGAGGGGGGTATTTTTAGCCTTAAAAAAGGGCTGAAAAACTCGGCTTATACTTGAGTATATACGGTATATTTCCAATACAAAAAAATGAAAAAATAAACAACACTCACACTTGAAAGTATACAAATTTTAACAGAAAAGGTCCCACAAAAAAAACTTATAGAAAACACAAGAGCAAGAACCCTCTGGCAGGACTTTAGAAGGCACTGAATCCATAGACAATGATTGTTTTAAATTTGATATAAATTCAATACAAAAAGTCTAAAATATATACAAAGTATAAATCACAAATTTACAAATTCAATAATGTGTATCCACATGAGATTATAACAAACCACTTGATTTATATCACTCTTGTACAGTGTGAAACTCGACGCGTTTCAAAGATTACATGTCATTCCTCTTCATCAGGTGAAAGTGGTGTATTGATTTATTATATCTACAATTTAAGAGATACAGTAAGTACAAATGTAATTATTCTACAAAACAAACTTGGGTGTGGGACGGGCCTTCTTTCTTCCCCCAACTTGGCTCCCCCTTTTCATCCCCATTGCCAGATGGCCATTGCCTGCTTCCACCTCCTGGGTTTCCTCTGGGGTCAACGCAGCCAATACATCTCCTTTTTGGCCTATCGCCTTTATTCTCAGTTTATTGTATCCAAGATACCCGTTTCAATATTATTGGTTAGTAGACATGATGTCAGGACCTGGGCTTGAACCTGGGACCTCTTCTGTGTCTGGCATTCACTCCTCTCCACTGAGCTATCTGAGAAGCGGAACAGCTCGCTCTCTGATCTGCTGGACAAACCTATCTGATCCATTGATCAACCATGCCTTGTGTCTTGATTGGTGTTGAACCTTGAACCATTTGTTCCTCCCATGAACCTCCTATATAAGCCTTGTCTCAGCACTTCCTCTTTGCCAGGTTATTGTGCCTTCTCAGCTTGTGCCTTGCTATTTGTCTTCCCTGCTGCCATCTGTATTTGCTACCACTCGGGATTGACCTTTGGCTTGTTTCTTGACTTATCTACTAGCTGATCCCAACCTGCTCATTACCGACCTTCTTGGCTTGCTTACTGACCACGCTGCTGTTTAACCCTTATCTGCGTATCCGCTACTGGACCCCGGCTTGCTCACACCCTGGTGGGGCAAACCTGAGGACCGCGACCTGGTACTAGCTCGCAGCTAAATCCATCTCCACCATCAGGAGCTCTGGTGAACACCGGCTAGTACCTAGACTTCGCACCTCAGGGGAGCCTGTGTCATCTGCCAGAAGTGACTGCCTGTATACCTGTCCTGCAATTGCTATAGCTACTGGTCTTCAAGCCCGACGCCTGATTGGGACACATGATGTTTTACATTTATATATCTTTAGTAGTGCCTGCTTATTCACTATTTATTGATTAACCACTTTCCATCCCGGCTATTATAGAATGACGGCCACAAGGTGGCTCTACAACGCCATATGACATCCTCGGGCCTCCCGGCCGCTGGAGGGGGGCGCGCGCACGCCACCAAGTCACTCAGATGCCGATGCGCGTGCCTGGCGGCCACGATGTCCGCCGGGTCCCAAATAAAGAATATGTTCGTTTTGTAGAATAATTACATTTGTACTTACTGTATCTCTTAAATTGTAGATATCATTAATCAACACACCACTTTCTCCTGATGAAGAGGAATGACATATAATCTTTGAAACGCATCGAGTTTCACTCTGTACATTGTACAAGAGTGGTATAAATCAAGTGGTTATTTATAATCTCATGTGGATACACATGGTTGAATTTGTATATTTGTGATTTATACTTTGTATGTATTTTTTACTTTTTGTATTAAATTTATATTCATTTTAAAACGATCATTGTCTATATACACAAACCTTTGGATTCATTGTCTTCTAAAGTCCCGCCAGAGGGTTCTTGCTCTTGCGTTTTCTATGCAATACTAGGGATGTGGGCAACGTCTCCAAATTCCCATTGGAGCTGAACTTTTTCATATACACAAAAAAACTCATGTTCAGTGTTCCATATCTCCCACATAACAAAATTGTAACAATATGCGCTCCACTCCACCATGTGCCAATCTACATATACCGCACTGACCAGATCATACATATACCGCACTGACCAGATCATACATATACCGCACTCACCAGATCATACATACACCGCACTCACCAGATCATACATATACCTCACTCACCAGATCATACGTATACCGCACTCACCAGATCATACGTATACCGCACTCACCAGATCATACGTACACCGCACTCACCAGATCATACTTATACCGCACTCACCAGATCATACGTATACCGCACTCACCAGATCATACATACACCGCACTCACCAGATCATACGTATACCTCACTCACCAGATCATATGTATACCGCACTCACCAGATCATACGTATACCGCACTCACCAGATCATACGTACACCGCACTCACCAGATCATCCGTACACCGCACTCACCAGATTATACATATACCGCACTCACCAGATCATACATATACCGCACTCACCAGATCATACATACACCGCACTCACCAGATCATACATACACCGCACTCACCAGATCATACATACACCGCACTCACCAGATCATACATACACCGCACTCACCAGATCATACATATACAGCATTCACCAGATCATACATATACAGCATTCACCAGATCATACATACACCGCACTCACCACATCATACGTACACTGCACTCACCAGATCATACGTACAACGCACTCACCAGATCATATGTACACCGCACTCACCAGATCATACATATACCGCACTCACCAGATCATACATATACCGCACTCACCAGATCATACATACACCGCACTCACCAGATCATACATACACCGCACTCACCAGATCATACATACACCGCACTCACCAGATCATACGTACACCGCACTCGCCAGATCATACGTACACCGCACTCACCAGATCATACGTACACCGCACTCACCAGATCATACGTACACCGCACTCACCAGATCATACGTACACCGCACTTACCAGATCATACGTACACCGCACTTACCAGATCATACGTACACCGCACTCATTAGATCATACGTACACCACACTCACCAGATCATGCATATACATAAGTGCGAGCGCTGTTTATTTTTTCATTTTTTTCGATTAAAGCACTAGTTATATGAGGCAGCAACTACACATTTGTTTTTGAGGAATCATTCACTGATCTACTGTAAGAACGGGTGTTATTTATTTTTTATTTCCCACACTGCCCATTGCATTGTCCATGCAATGTCCCTTTAACATGGATAATTCCAGAATACATAAATACACAAAGTATTTTCAGGTCTATATTTAAATGACAAGGGCTGCGGGGGGAGAAGCATATATCTGAAAATAGATTGCCGTTGCCAGATATTATGACCACTCTCTGGGCATGAGCCAACAAAAAAATTAACCCTTTACTGTCTTGCCAATGGGGGTTACCAAAGGGCCACTTTGCATGAACAATCTTTGGGCCTCTAAGTTTGCTTACTGTCAAAGTACTGTATATAGACATATTCACTCTATATAGATTGATACCTGTAGATAAAGAGAAGATTTTTGATCCACCATGCCCAACCTGTTGCGTTTCCAGTGTGGACCCCCTTGGACACCAGCAATCTCAGGTGACATATGTCCCCAGCCTCTGAGGGTGTACTCTAGTCATTGCCTTGTACCATAGAGCAGTGTTTCTCAACTCCAGTCCTCAAGGCGCCCCAACAGGTCATGTTTTCAGGTTTTCCATTATCTTGCAGAGGCGATTTGATCAGTTTCACTGCCTTATTAATTACCAAGAAAATCCTGAAAACATCACCTGTTGGGGCGCCTTGAGGCCTGGAGTTGAGAAACACTGCCATAGAGCACTGCCATAGAACACTTCCATAGAGCACTTTCTCCCCACTACTCCACTGGCCTTCACTGACCTTTACGGGCCCGTACACAGTGGCATATCTAGGGTATGGCACATATGGCAAGTGCCATGGGTGCTGTAGGAAGGGGCACTCGTTAATGGCAGAGGCAGCAAGCAATGTTGCCAACCGCAGCCGCCTGTATTTTTCGGCAATTTCTGCAGCGGCCCGATGCGATCCTGTATTGAGCCAGGGCCAGCAGGCGGGGCCCCCCAGCCCCTAGGGTGGACTTGATGGAGGCTGGGCTGGCGGCTCGCTACTACTGGTGGCAAGGAGAGTGGAGTGATGTCATGGTGCATCCTGCCAGGCATGCCAGAATTTAAAAATATTCACCAGGATTAGGAGGTGAGCGGAGCTGTACAGGAGAATGGAGGTGCCCTCACAGTGGTCTAAGTGTCCTGGTGATCCAAAGAGTCAGGACAGAGTGACAGCGTGAGCGTGGCAGCCCAGCCCAGCCCAGCCCAGGCATGCACAGCATGAACGGACCAGCCCAGGGCACATCTTAAGGTAATAAATAGAGAAGGTGATGGAGGGATCAAGGAGGCAGGACTCAGGAGGGGAGGGATCACGAAGGCAGGACTCAGGAAGGGAGGGATCACGGAGGCAGGACTCAGGAAGAGAGGGATCAAGGAGGCAGGACTCAGGAGGGGAGGGATCAAGGAGGCAGGACTCAGGAGGGGAGGGATCAAGGAGGCAGGACTCAGGAAGGGAGCACTCGGAGGCAGGAAGAGAGGGATCACGGAGGCAGGACTCAGGAAGGGGGGGATCAAGGAGGCAGGACTCAGGAGGGGAGGGATCAAGAAGGCAGGACTCAGGAAGGGAGGGATCAAGGAGGCAAGACTCAGGAAGGGAGGGATCAAGGAGGCAGGACTCAGGAGGGGAGGGATCACAGAGGCAGGACTCAGGAGGGGAGGGATCACAGAGGCAGGACTCGGGAGGGGAGGGATCACAGAGGCAGGACTCGGGAGGGGAGGGATCACAGAGGCAGGACTCGGGAGGGGAGGGATCACAGAGGCAGGACTCGGGAGGGGAGGGATCATGGAGGCAGGACTCAGGAAGGGAGGGATCAAGGAGGCAGGACTCAGGAAGGGAGGGATCAAGGAGGCAGGACTCAGGAGGGGAGGGATCACAGAGGCAGGACTCAGGAGGGGAGGGATCACAGAGGCAGGACTCGGGAGGGGAGGGATCACAGAGGCAGGACTCGGGAGGGGAGGGATCACAGAGGCAGGACTCGGGAGGGGAGGGATCACAGAGGCAGGACTCGGGAGGGGAGGGATCATGGAGGCAGGACTCGGGAGGGGAGGGATCATGGAGGCAGGACTCGGGAGGGAAGGGATCATGGAGGCAGGACTCGGGAGGGGAGGGATCATGGAAGCAGGACTCGGGAGGGGAGGGATCATGGAGGCAGGACTCTGGAGGGGAGGGATCATGGAGGCAGGACTCAGGAGGGGAGGGATCATGGAGGCATGACTCAGGAGTGAGGGATCATGGAGGATCAAAGAAAGGCAAGGCATTAAGTGACGGTCTCTTCCCTTTGGGGGGTGAATTGGAGGAGGATATACTACACTATTGTATATAATAATTTAACTGAAAGATTAAAGAGCTTGACTTTTTTGTTAAGGTTATCTCAAAGATGGGTTTCAAATGTTTTGACAGGGGTGCAGTTTCAGTGCTTGCCATAGGCGCCATTTTCACTAGATTCCTGCTTCCATACTCCACTAGTGCTCATGTTCTGTGTTCCTGCACAGTTAGCAATGACAATTAAGTGTACTTTGCCGAAGTACAACTAATTATTGTCCAGACCACCTTTTTCATGCAGGTTAGGGCATGGTACATTGAATCGTACATGAGCATAGGACAAAGCAATACGCTACTGAAACACACCAGACTTTGTGGGTCAAATGTGCTCAGGTATGGTACATACATACACTCCAGTGCGAGTATACAAGAAAAACAGAAATGGAAAACGCGAACACTGTGCATTACCAGAGATCATTTATTAAGAAGATATTTATGTGTAAAAGTGTGTCCTCACAAAATGCAACTGACAAAAAGCCATAAACACAGTGCATGGACATGCACAGAACACGGGGTACAGTAACTCGTTTCGGGTCACACCCCCCTCCTCAGAGCTAGGCAGCCTAGCTCTGAGAAAAAAAAACGTATTATTAAATTATCTCTGGTAATGCACTAGGTGTGTGCGCCTTCCATTTATGTTTTTCTTGCAGTTCCTTTCTGATTACCCCATCTGAGGAAGACAGGATCCACCTAGCTTTGGGATACCATATATACCTTTCACGACACCATTTTATCTGATATCCATTACGCCACACCTTGGAAGACCTATTTTTTGCATTTCTAGTGTGAGTATACCCTGACTTTCTCCTACGGTATGGCTCCAATCTCCAACAACTCTAGTAGCACAGTCTATGACCATGTTCTCCAGTAGGTATTCAGTTTATGACAGTTTACTGTAGCATTACATACTGTATATCAAATATCATACACGGCCCTTTGGTGAAATGAGGGGCCACATTTAAGACCCGCTCTCCATTTTATACATCAGCCTGTTATTACTTAGGCCTTC
Organism: Rana kukunoris; assembly: GCA_029574335.1. Taxonomy (NCBI): domain Eukaryota; kingdom Metazoa; phylum Chordata; class Amphibia; order Anura; family Ranidae; genus Rana; species Rana kukunoris. The sequence goes on along the minus strand of CM056054.1, from coordinate 225,049,601 downwards.
TTCTCGTAAAGTAAGAAGAGCAGAGCTGTGATAAAGATCAGGCATAATATGATGCACAGCTGGTGGTAAGAGGAGACCGACACATTTGCTTATCTCATTAGTAAGTTGCTTCTGAGTTGTATATTGTGCCAACTCCTTACAGAGTGTCCCTGACGCAGCAATTTACAGGCAGATCATTCTTTGAAGTGGTGTTCTTATGCAACCTTTAGGGGGAACTCTAGGGAAATGACAAAACTACCCTTGCCATGGGATTCCCCCTGCACTGCAAGACGCAATATTCCCATGTACACGTTCCTGAAAGTGGCTGTAAATGTAAGTGGCTGCTGCAGCGACCACCTGCTGGAAACCGAAGACATTCAAAACGAGGTGTGTCACCAGCTCACCAACGATCTCCCAAAAAATTGCAAAGCTTTTTTCGCCGATCACATCATAGTTACAAAAAACAAGACCCCTTCATCCAGCATGTGACATGGGCAAATGCCTGATAAAGGGGACTCCTGCTAGTCTCTGAAACGTTGCTTTTGTGACTATGATGTGATTGTTGAATAAAGCTTTGGAATTTTTCTTAAGATCCTTGGTGAGCTGGATACATACTTGTCCCCACACTGCAAGGGTTGAATGCTCATTTATCAGGTACCTTAAAATAGCAAATTTTCTTAATTAATCCTTTGTTCCCCTCACAACTGACACTCTCCACTTCCCTCTGATTTTTTGGGTTGTGAACAGGCCTTTAGTGTCCTTACTTACTGACTACTAGACATGTGCATTAGTTTTCGTCCGAATGCATTTTCGTCCGAATTTCGGGTATTTTCGTTATTGTTTTAACAAACGAAAACGAATGCGCAGAATCCGATATCCGAAAGATCCGACAAAAAAAAAAGGCTTTATTTTCATTTTCGTTGCTACAACAGTTTGATATAGATAGAGGATTGGACATGACGGTGACAATAGCAATCTGTGTCTATCAAATCTGCAGTCAAATGTGCCTAACCTTACTCTATTAGTCCAAGATTATTCTACATAGAAAGGAAAGATTTGACATTATAGAGACAGTGTTGGGTAAACCATTCGACATGAATGACGAAGATTCGACGAAGCAGCGAAAAAACATACAAATGTCGAATCTTTTATTGAAGGCTTATGGTGTCTGTCGAAAATTCTATGAAGATTCGACAAGCAGCTAAACTGTACGACGCCGCAATTGTACATCTCCAGTCAAATACCCCGCCCATAGGCTATAGAACAATTCAAATGTTGGTTGACTAGTAATAATAATTTATAAATATAATTATTACTAGTGTCATACAACTTTAGAATTCTTCTATAGCTTGTAGGCGGAACATTAGACCGGAAATGTACAATTGCGGCGTTGTACAGTTTAGCTGCTACGTCGAATCTTCTTAGAACATTCGACAGACACCATAAGCCTTCAATGACAGATTCAACCTTAATTAATTCGGATTTTTAACAAAACAAAATTTAAAAAAAAAGAATTTCGGGAGTAACTTATTTATTTATAAATGTATTTTTCAGACAAAAAAGAAATTCCGAAATGAAATATTTCAGTGTGCACATGTCTACTGACTACTGGTCCTGCATTGCATGTGATGATGTCAGAGTGTGACCAATAAATAGAGGTCGAAGAGAAGCGACTTCAGGGCACTGGTCACACAGTGAGGGGAGGAGCCTACGGGAGCTAGGGGTAAGGAAGGTAACATTGCTTTTGTAAGGTACCCTACACCAAAATGAGCATTTAGCCCTTGTAGTGCGGGGGGAGAATCACTGCAAGGGGACTTTTGTAATTTCCCCACAGTTCAGCTGATTGCCCACCAGGCACCCATTCAGATGTTTTACAGCACCACCAAGCAGTTCTGAGGATACCATTGACAGCTGTCAACCTTTTCCTCCCCAGCCTCGAAAACTAAATTTTCCAGCATGTTCCTGAGGCTGGACAACACCTGTACGTCTGGCCGTGTTGTGCAATAGAAAGAATTAACCTTTGTCAGGTTTCTATTAATGTTTGTTTCCCTATGTGGGAGATTTCCCCTTACTTCCAGTCCTGGTGGTCATTTTATGTCTTTCACCAAAAACAGTAGTGGAGAGGAGATTTCTCAATAAGAACACCTGTTTAAGAGATGACTGTCTCCTGATTTTCTCTTATTTAATGTCTTTAGGACCCCCATGGAAACAACGACAGCAATAAAATAAACCTTCTGCAAAATGTTGGGTTACGATCCACTAGGGCAGTGATGGCGAACCTTGGCACTCCAGATGTTTTGGAACTACATTTCCCATGATGCTCAACTACACTGCAGAGTACATGAGGATCATGGGAAATGTAGTTCCAAAACATCTGGGGTGCCAAGGTTCGCCATCACTGCACTAGGGTCTTAGCTTCTATTTAAAGTGGACCTAGAATCCAAACACATTCCCATTTTAAAACATATTGGGCCCTCCAGCTTTAATTAGTAAGTGAATCAGTCAAACATATGACCTTGTTAAAGAAACAGCTAATTCGAGGATTGTGCTAATGTCAGGTCATGTGACCTATGCCATGGTATTGGTCATGTGACTTTACCAAACAGTGGATCACGGTACCCAAAAGCCAGCCTCACAAGATCCTCTGTTGAATATTGGAAGGATCACAGCACCACAAACCGTTTAAACAAATCCAATTAGAATGGTATTTTACAAGACACCCAACAAGAAAGCAAATATATTTCGGGGGTCAAAACTCCCCCTTCATCGGGGCTGTGAAGCAAGACAACATAAAATTATCAGATGAGTATCTAATGGAGCATACATACAATCGGAACTTCCAACAAGAAAAGTTCGATGTGAGCTTTTGGTCGGAAATTCTGACCGTGTATTCTCCATTGGACTTTTGCTGTCGGAATTTCCGCCAACAAAAGATTGAGAGAAGGCTCTCTATTTTTCAGACGGAAAAAGTTCCTATCGGAAATTCCAATCGTCTGTATGCAATTCCAAAGTTCAAAAAAACATGCATGCTCAGAATTAAGCAGAAGCCAAACTGCCTATTGAACTTCATTGATCTCGGCTCGTCGTATGCATTGTAGGTCACCGCGTTCTTGAGCTTGAGTTTGAGCCAACATTCCTTCAAAATCCACAGTTTAGGCTCCATTCACATCTGAGCGACAAAACGCCGGTCGCCCGTCGCTCTTGTCGCTCGAGATGTGAAATAACATTGCGGTCTATGGAGATGGTTCACATCTCCACGCCTGTCGCCTGAAAAAATGTCCCGGACCCTTTTTTTCAGGCGACATTGGCGTTCCCTCAAAGACCGCAATGTTAAAGAAAGATTAAACTTTTTTTTTTTTTTCTACAGGCGGCAAGATAAGCCGCGTACGCGGCGTATCGTGTCGCCTAGGTGTGAATGCAGCCTTACTTGTCAGAATTTCCGATCGTGTGTATGCGGCATAAGACTGTAAACAATCATCTATAGTGTAAAAACAATGGTACTGTATATACTCTAAATGTTATACAATGACCATAATTCTATGTGCAATTTCTATTAGCAATACTCAGCTCACGTCAATTAATTTTGATGAAGGGGGGAGTTTGAGCCCCTGAAACGCATTGGCTTTCTGTTTACATATATTGACGAATATAATTGTCACTGGACTTGTTCAAAACTCTATTGTGCCTTCATTTTTCTAATGCCGCGTACACACGATCACTTTTTGTGATGAAAAAAAAACAACGTTTTAAAAAACATCATTTAAAATGATCGTGTGTGGGCAAAACATCGCTTTATGTCTTCAAAAAAACGGGCAAAAAAAAATTCCAACATGCTTGAATTTTTTGTGTCGTTTTTCAAAACGTCGTTTTTTGTTTCACAAAAAGTCACCGTGTGTAGCAAAAACGTTGTTTAAAACGACGTTTTTCAACCCGCGCATGCCCAGAAGCTAGTTATGAAGCGAGCTTCAATGGAAAAGAGTGGTGAACGTAACCTCGCTTTTTGTGAAAAAAACGATGGTGTGCATGCAAAATTGTCTTCGGAAAGTGACGTTTCAAAAACGTTGTTTTTTACTTCACAGAAAACGTTGTTTTTTACTTCACAGAAAACGTCGGGGTTTTTTCATCACAAAAAATGATCGTGTGTACGCGGCATTAGAAGCAAGTTATGAGATGGGAGCTTCAATGGAACAGAGTGCCGTCGAAAGTGTCTTACATAACCGCGCTTTGCAAGAGCATTGTGGAAAAACTATGGTGTGTATGCAATGTCGTTTTTGAAAATGAAGTTTGAAAAACTTCGTTTTGTTTCGTCAGATAAAATGATGTTTTTTTTCATCACAAAAAGTGATCGTGTGTACGCGGCATAATACTCTACAGGCTACTCTGGGATTTTTTGTGACAGATGACAGAAAACTGCCTATAAAAAGCTAGATTTTGACTCCTGTTTGCCGTCCACTCTGGGGTCCATCAACACATATTTCCTCACAAGATTCTCAGGCAGAGACAAGAAGACTAATATTGGCCATGATCCAATGACAGCCCAGTCCTTGGAATCAGTTGTGTCTTTCAGGGTAAAGATTTAAGCTGTTTTACTCTATTTTAATTAAAGCCCAGGGTTTAAATATTTATACAAACTTTTTTTTTTTTTTACTATTTTCCCGCTTTTGGCTACCCCTCTTCTTACCTTTAACTCGAAGCTGGCATGTGGATTCAGAAAGTCCAGCATGGAACTGAATGATGCCACTATCCTTCTGCGTTACCCCCACCAGAACCATGACGTGTGTCCTTCCAAAACTCTGTACCACTGTCCGGTGATCCTCAAACATGATATGACCATTGTGGGTCCAACCGACCTGCTCCACTTCACTTTCCGTCTCTGCGCAAAATGCTGCGTTTCCACCCTCGGCAACCTCCAGGCGACGGGGCAGCCTTTTCGCTATTGGTCCTGGGAGATAGAGACAACATGGTGGTTACAAGCAACATCACAAGCAGACACGGATCTCCAAATGTAAGAATCTCATTGTTCTGGCAAATAAGAAAGAATGGCAGTGGTGGCCATCTGATACAGCACTTTTGTCTACCGGTAAACACACCTGAGATTTACAATGAAAAAAAACTGAGCTGAAATGTTTTATTTTTAGAAATTCACAATTCAATTAACCAACAAAACCAAATATGTTATCCCACCCTACCTTAAAATGTACAATTCGGCTAATAATGGGTAACCGCATGCAACCTAATTGTGTTCCAACAAAGTGAAGTAAATAAAAAGTGCAAATTTGCTGCACTATACCCTCTGTACTATTATGACTATTACGTGACCGCGACGATACGCGTGGAGTGGAGCCAGGTGAAGCTGCCGAAACCGGAAGTGACCTTCGAGCCCTGCTGTCAATTTGGGAGTTTAAACCACTTCTGGACCACCCCACGCCAGGGATGTATTCTGGCCTAGGCCGACAAGGCCCAGGCCTAGGGCGGCACTTTTCGGGGGGGCGGCCGGCTGGTCCTCTTCCCATGGCGTCCCTCTGTCCTCTTCCCACGGCGTCCCTCTGTCCGTCACCCATGGCAACCCTCTGTCCGTCACCCATGGCAACCCTCTGTCCGTCACCCATGGCAACCCTCTGTCCTCTTCCCATGAATATGACAGGGGTGTGGCTTTGACAGGAAGGGGTGGGTCATATTTAAATTAGGGGGTGCACAAGTTTAGTCAGGCCTAGGGCAGCACAAAACCTAAATACACCTCTGCCCCACGCAGATATACTGCGGCAGGACCAGTACGTAATTATGTGCACGGGGTCTACCCGACGACTGTTCTCAGGAGAACCAGAACATTGGTCTGCCAATATAAAAAAGGCAGGCCACCCAGGGCCGATCCTAGGGTCACAGGCGCCTGCGTGCAGAAATATTTCTGGCGCCCCCACATGGGCGTCGTCATTTTACTAACTCCTCCCCTTTACAAATGTTTCTATGGCAATGACTCAACCACAGAGATGCTCCCCCACAAAGTCTTCATTACTAGTGATGAGCGGAATATGCCATATTCGATTTCGCGATATTTCGCGAATATTTCGAAGAATATTCGCGAATATTCGTTAATATCGAATATTCGTGATATTTTATAAAAAAAAAAATTGCGAATTTTCGCCAATGCGAATTTTCGCCAATGCGAATTTTCGCCAATGCGAATTTTCGCTAATGCGAATTTTCGCTAATGTGAAATTTCGCGATTTTTTTTTTTTTTTTTTTTTTTATAAAATATCACGAATATTCGATATTTACGAATATTCGGTATATTTTATATAAAAAAAAAGCGAAATTTCACATATGCGGTTGCGAATATTCGTTAATATCGAATATTCGTGATATTTGATAAAAAAAAAATTGCGAATTTTCGCTATTGCGAATTTTATTGCGAATTTTTTTGCGAAATTTGAAAAATATCGAATATTCGAAATAGCGAATATTCGCCGCGATATTCGAGATATTCGCGAATACTCGAATATGCAATATTCGTAGCGAATATTCGCAATGCGAATATTCGTGAGCAACACTATTCATTACCCTGAGATCCTTGACCTCTTAACAATAAACAAAATACAGGAAGAGAAACAGTACTTTATTGGGACCTGGAGAAGGGCCTCTGTGATGGACACAGAGAGGGCTTTTGTTAGAGGGTCTGTTAGATGTTCGGCGCCCCCACCTCTGCAGGCGCCTGGGTGCGATGCACCTGGCTGGGTATGGATACAAGTGAGGGCAAGAAAGATGGCCCCCACCGTCTCCATACCATAGCAGGGCGGAAGCGACGTCAAAACGTCACTTCCGCCCATACGTCTTAACCACTTCCATACAGGGCACTTACGCACCTTCCCGCCCAAGCCAATTTTCAGCTTTCAGCGCTGTCGCACTTTGAATGACAATTGCGCGGTCATGCTACACTGTACCCAAACAAAATTGCCGTCCTTTTTTCCCCACAAATAGAGCTTTCTTTTGGTGGTATTTGATCGCCTCTGCAGTTTTTATTTTTTGCGCAACAACTAATAAAAGACTGAAAATTTAGAAAAAAAAATGTTTTTTTTTTTTTTTTCTGTTAACTTTTTTGTAAATAAGTATGTTAGAGGGACATGGCTGAAGGGACATGGCTGCATATGTGAGGGACATGGCTAGAGGGACATGGCTGAAGGGACATGGCTGCATATGTGAGGGACATGGCTAGAGGGACATGGCTGAAGGGATATGGCTGCATATGTGAGGGACATGGCTGAAGGGACATGGCTGCATATGTGAGGGACATGGCTAGAGGGACATTGCTAGAGGGACATGGCTAGAGGGACATGGCTAGAGGGACATGGCTAGAGGGACATGGCTGCATATGTGGGGGACATGGCTGCATATGTGGGGGACATGGCTGCATTTGGGGACACATTTAAAAAAAAGTATCGGTATTCGTTATCGGCGACTACTTGAGGAAAAGTATCGGTACTTGTACTCGGTCCTAAAAAAGTGGTATCGGGACAACCCTAACAAAAAGTATTGCAATGGCCACCATTTTATACTCTAGGGTGTTTTCTAGCAAAAAAAATAAATGTTTTTAATGTGTAAACTGTGTAAATCTGAAAAGCAGGCTTGGTCCTTAAAGGGGAGGTTCCCCTAAAAAGAAACTTTTAACATTGCCTGTGTCTTGTTAATAACATTTAGAATCGGCTGGTAGTTTAAAAAAAAAACACCCGTAAATACCATTTTCGGCATGTACTCTCACCGCCGCTTCCGGGTCTGGCGGCCGGGGATGGGAGGGCCTGCTTCATTGACAGGCATCCGATCGACGCATACAGCGCGTCACGAGATGCCGAAAGAAGCCGAACGTTGGTGCGCATGCGCCGTATAGAGCCGCACCAACGTTCGGCTTCTTTCGGCATCTCGTGACGCGCTGTATGCGTCGATCGGATGCCTGTCCCCGGCTGCCAGACCCCGAAGCGGCGGTGAGACTACATGCCGAAAATGGTATGTACGGGTGTTTTTTTTTAAAACTACCAGCCGATTCTAAATGTTATTAACAAGACACAGGCAATGTTAAAAGTTTCTTTTTAGGGGAACCACCCCTTTAAGTGGTTAAGCGCTGCACTATTGTTTATTTTATGTTTTTCTGCATTATATGTCTACTGAAGTGCCAGCAGTTACCTTTAGTCTCTGAATGCAGTTTTTATACTTCCGACTGGTGAAGAAGTGTTGCCAGTGACAGAATTGGCCATCTAACATGTCCCTTATGCAGGAATGCCAGCTTCTTACACTTGTCTCTTACCACACCAATGAAAGAATTTTCATGATGCCTCATTTAGTCTAAAGACACTTTATTTCTTGCTTGTTGGTATACTGTATGTAATAGTTAATAGAAAAAAAGCTTATCTAGGAAAGAATTCAAGTGGAACGTGAGCCAAACTGTTTTCTGAATAGAGTGGGGAAAGGTTAGAACCTCTGCCAGGTTTTAATTGCTCTCTGTTTCCCTGCTGATTTTCCTCACTTCCCCGGCATTTTATCAGGAGAGATTTTAAACCTTCCCCACGCCATCCAAAGTATTTGGCTTCAATTCTACTTTAAAGTGTTTGTATTTATCCACAGGGATAGGGGTATTTTTGAGTGATTTTTATTGGTAAGCTCTGAGTCCTTATCTAAAAGCAACCATAATAAGATGAATTGTAGGTACCGCCGTGGGCATCTGTTTGTTAGCATGTATCCAGAGCTAAAAAAATATAGATTTCTAGTTTTGTATAGAGCAGGGATGTAATTACAGATCAGGGCCCCCCTAGACTTTTTTTGATGAAGCCCCTAGGTTAAGGTGACCAGATTTTTAAAATGAAATCCGGGGATATATTATTTCTTTACTAGTAATGGCAACAATCAGCGACTCTCTGCCCGTCGCCGCCGCCTCACAGCCTCTCAAGTCTTACTCTCCGGGCCCCGGCTACTACTGGGTGGGGAGGAAGATCACTCCGCCAGGGAAAAGAAGGAGACAGGCAGGCGGCTGGCCAGGATTTAGAGCCAAGGCAGAAGAACATGCGAGCAGAGCTGAATGGGCATGTGCCCCAAACTGAAGAAATATTCCCTCTGCTCCGACCAGCACATGATCATCAGAAAGGGCCACAGATAATGGGAAAAATACAACCCCCCTATGCTAGTAGGCACGGCGGAGCAGAGGTGTATAATTCTATTTTTTTTAATTTTAATTCTGCACTGACTGTCTTTGAAATTGCCCCTGCCCCCTATTAAATCCAATCTGGGGACAAAACCAGGGACAGACTTGGTCCGGGGACAGTGTCCTCAATCAGGGGACTGTCCCCTGAAACTGGGGATGTCTGGTCACCCTACCCTAGGTGACCTCTCTACTGTAGGGTGACCAGACCGGTTTCAGGGGACAGTCCCCGTATTGTGGACACTGTCCCTGAACCAAGTCTGTCCCTGGTTTTGTCCCCGGATTGGATATGAACAGGGGCTGGGGCAATTTCAAAGACAGTTAGTGCATAATTAAAAAAAAAATCTTAATTACACACCCCCGCTCTGCCACTCCTACTAGCTTAGGGGGTGTATTTTTTTCCCATTATCTGTGCCCCTTTCTGATGATCATGTGATGGTCGAAGCAGAGGGAATTTTTCTTCAGTTTCAGGCATATGCCCATTCAGCTCCGCTCGGATGTTGTTCAGCATTGGCTCAAGTCCTGCCTGCTTATCGCCTTGCCTTCCCTGGTGGAGTGATTTTCCTCCATTCCCCACCCAGTAGTAGGAGAGTAATACTTGACAGGCTGTCAGGCGGGCAGTGGCATAGACAGGCAGAGTTGCTGATTGCCGCCATTACTAGTAAAAGAAAAAATGTATATACCTAGATTTCATTTTAAAAATCTAGTCACTGTACTCTACTGTCATTGATCTTGTACCAAGTATGTCTAAATCAAGGACGGCGGAGAGTTATTAGCATTGTCAATACACTACTAGAGACTAGAGCTTCTCATCATGTCCACCACCAGCAAGAAAATGCTGTGGTCAGCAAAAGAAAAAAGAATTATTAGCAATGTCATTACACAGGCACTGATCTCTTCACATTTGCCTATTTTAAGATTTGGATCCTTTTTAGGAGATTTCACCACAGTCTACAGTAATTCCAGCAATCATAGCCCAAAGGGGTTCCTTTGGCCCCCGAAACACATTGGCTACTGCATTTCTATTGGTTATCACTATACTGCCAAGGATAAAGACATTGAACTTTTGAGCTGATCGTTTGGTGGCCTATTCCTTCTGTTCACCAAAAACTTCTCAAGTTGGGAGGTTCCTACCCAGTGAGATTATCCACCATTTAGTGTTGTCTGACTCCGAGTGGCCGAGGTTAAAGCAGAACTCCACCCAAAAGGGGAAGTTCCACATGTTTTGACAGGTACCAGCTCCCGCTTTCGGGTATATAGATACAACGATCTTTGCCAGAGACGGGAGCTACTCTTTAAGTTGGCAAGAGCTACCACCTTAAATACTCCGGGATTCTTTATAGACTGAATTAGGCACACTGGATTAATTTCAGTGCTGACAGGGAAAATCAAATAATTTGAAGGACTCACAATGATATGAATATACTGTGGTGGTTATCCGTGGCCAAAAACAGAGATCCTTATGTGCTGAATCCAGTAGCCCTATTGCCATGGCCAATGATAGGCTTGGCATGTTAACAAGGGGTCTCATTTCATCTTCTCGTATCTTCTTGCTGGATGTTATTAGTTGTCCATCTTAATCATTGTAAGTTCATCTAATTATTTGATCTTAAGTTGGCCAATTTTGTTGCACTAGGTCAATGGTCTCCAAACTGCACCCTGGGGACTAGATGAGGTCCTTTCCCTTTTTTGTCAGCCTTTGGGGATACCGTTCCTCCCACTGACACCAATGACAGGGCACCATTGCTCCCACTGACACCAGTAATTGGGCACCATTCCTCCCGATGACAACAATGATGGGGCACTATTCCTCCCATTGAGAGCAGCAATGGGTACGCTATTCCTGCCATTGATATTAATGATGGGACACTGTTTACTCCCACTGAAACTGGGAAGTTTTCAACTCCCAAAGGCCCTGGTCTTTCCCCCTGAAAGCCCGAAGGATAGTAAATGGTCCCTTTGTTTAGAAAGTCTGCAGACCCTGGCAGTAGGTCAATGTGGACTTGTTGATTTTGTCTTGAGTTGAGTTAAGCCCCTGTTGAAAGTGAGGGCACGACTAAAATAGTTTTAGTCGTGCCCTTCTTGTCTGTTCTTTAGGTGGGTCCGCTCTGTATTCTCTTGGCTCAGCCTCACACAAGCACTGGGAAAGTGGCTGGGGAGTGGATAGAGTGACACTTTGGCTGTTTTCACCTTATTTTTACATGTTTCCAGCACCTAGCATTAACATTAAGCCATTGGATCCTCGCTTAAAAAGGCAGCTGACAACACATCTAAAAATAGGCATGTTTTCGGGCATTTTATAGAAGCCATAATGACAGCTGTATGTGTAAAGGACAAAGAGCAAAAGGCTCTTACAAATTAAGTTGGTGTAACAGATGCTGGTGGCGGATTGCTGTTGATAATATATTCATTAAAATCATTAACAACTCAATTGCTTAAAATAGAACAGCTGAATACACATTTAAATTACAAACAAACCCGCCAAACAGGTGACATCATGTGATCAACTAAGAGTACAGAGAGAGTATGCTGAGGGGTGCAGAGAGAGAACACTGAGTGGTGCAGAGAGAGCACACTGGGTGGTGCAGAAAGAGCATGCTGAGGGGTGCAGAGAAGGAGAGCACATTGAGGGGTGCAAAGGGGGAGAGAGCAGGTTGAGGGGTGCAGAGGGAAAGAGCATGCTGAGGGATGCAGAGGGAAGGAGCACGCTAAAGGGATGCAGAGGGAGAGTTATCACGCAGAGGGGTGCGGAGAAAGAGAGAGGACACTGAGGGGTTAAGAGGGAGAGAGAATGCTGAGGGATGCAGAGGGAGAGAGCACGCTGAGGGATGCAGAGGGAGAGAGCACACTGAGTGGTGCAGAGGGAGAGAGCACACTGAGGGGTGCAGAGGGAGAGAGCACACTGAGGGGTGCAGAGGGAGAGAGCACACTGAGGGGTGCAGAGGGAGAGAGCACGCTGAGATGTGCAGAGGGAGAAATCATACTGAGGGGTGCAGAGGGAGAAAGCATGCTGAGAGGTGCAAAGAGAGAACACTGAGGGGTGCAGAGAGAGAGAGGACACTGAGGGGTTCAGAGGAAGAGAGCATTCTGAGGGATGCAGAGGGAAAGAGGACACTGAGGGGTTCAGAGGGAGAGAGTACTTTGAGGGGTGCAGAGAGAGAGAGGACACTGAGGGGTTCAGAGGGAGAGAGCATTCTGAGGGATGCAGAGGGAGAGAGCCCGTTAAGGGATGCAGAGGGAGAGGGCACACTGAGGGATGCAGAGGGAGAGGGCACACTGAGGGATGCAGAGGGAGAGGGCACACTGAGGGATGCAGAGGGAGAGGGCACACTGAGGGATGCAGAGAGAGAGGGCACACTGAGGGATGCAGAGGGAGAGAGCCCGCTGAGGGATGCAGAGGGAGAGAGCCCGCTGAGGGATGCAGAGGGAGAGAGCCCGCTGAGGGATGCAGAGGGAGAGAGCCCGCTGAGGGATGCAGAGGGAGAGAGCCCGCTGAGGGATGCAGAGGGAGAGAGCACACTGAGGGATGCAGAGGGAGAGAGCCCGCTGAGGGATGCAGAGGGAGAGAGCACACTGAGGGGTGCAGAGAGAGAGAGGACACTGAGGGGTTCAGAGGGAGAGCGCATTCTGAGGGATGCAGAGGGAGAGAGCCCTCTGAGGGATGCAGAGGGAGAGCGGCCCTACAGCTGTTGAAAAACTTCAAGTCCCATGAGGCATTGCAAGGCTGAGGCCGCGTACACACGACCGAGAAACTCGACAGGCGAAACACATCGTTTTCCCCGTCGAGTTCCTTGTTTGGCAGTCAAATAACTAATCGAACCAAATTTTCCCATTGCCCGTCGAGGAAATAGAGAACATGCTCTCCTTTTGGCTCGACGAATTCCTCGACAGTTTTCTCGGCGAAAAGTGTACACACGACCGGTTTTCTCGGCAGAATACATCTCCCATCGAGTTTCTTGCTGAATTCTGCCGAGAAAACCGGTCGTGTGTACACGGCCTGACAGTTACAAGCATGACTCTCTACAGGCAGAGGCATGATGGGACTTGTAGTTTTACAACAGCTAAAGGGCCGCCAGTTTAAGACTCCTGTGCTAGACTGATGCATAATGCGCCCCTCCCCATCAACTGAACATGTGCAGCAGCTAAGGAACACAGAGAAATACGAAATAAAGTAAAATCAAGTTAAGGAAAATTGGACCTCACCTCTGACTGCAACCTCTGCAATACTCTGCGCCCCTCTGTGAGTCTGGCACACATACACCCCGTCATCATCTGTCCGAGCTCCTCGAATGATCAGTCGCCTAATGGGTCCGTGTTCTTCCATCTGGTGCCGCTTTCCTGGGTGAAGTCTCTGATCTTCCAGGTACCAAGAGGCACGGGCTCCCTCGGGAACTGAACATTCCAGCACTGCGTCCTGACCTTCTCTGACGGCTATGTCTCTCAACGGGGCAGGAAAACGGTCACCTACCTCTGTGGGGCAAGAAGAGGCATAATTGATTAGTATCGAACAGTCTTATGTGTGGGAGAAAAACTCTATAACTTTATGACTTGGTGGTCTACCTAAATAATTTTACCTCCTATCTTCCATATTCTCCTTTTGGACCAAGGAAGAAATGGGGTGGGGGGGAAGCGGACGGGGGGCAAGGCTTACTTTTAAAATTGTCTCACAAACATTTTTTACAGTAAAATTGGTTTAAGAGCACTTGGTTTGAGAGTGTTTTGCAAGCAAAAATGTTCAATACATTTGGATGATATACAAGCGATGTCTTGATATACAAGAAGCGTCATGTCACAATTGATTATTGAGTAAGAAAGAAGTAAGAGAGAAGAGAGGTGCCTCTAAGTGTTGCAATCTGGTTACATTTGCAGATGACACAGAAGTGTAAAATCAGCCAGCAGCAGGAAAATTTGAAATAGCAAGGCTAGGCCCAAATTTGCTAGAGAAAAAGAGAACAGGCTAGGGCAGTGATGGCGGACCTTGGCACTCCAGATGTTTTCTAACTACATTTCCCATGATGCTCATGCACTGCAGTGTAATGGAGCATCATGGGAAATGTAGTTCCAAAACATCTGGGGTACCAAGGTTCGCCATCACTGGGCTAGGGTTTTACTACATGAAAGCACTCCCTTTATATTCCCCTTGCACATGGACACCAACAAACAGCTCTTTCTTTAGAATAACAAAATCTGCAACAAGTTTGTTAAAATCCCTGCAATGTACACAGATCACCCAGAGGGGAATGTTTTTTTCTTAACAAAAGTGAACTTACTCTTTAAAGTGCAGGTTCACCCTAAAATAACTCTGTCCCATCCCATCCAGCATACTGGCGTCAGCGCCAGTATGCTGTTTTTTCTTTTTTAAATCGCTCTACTTACTGTGTAATGCATAATTTTATTTTCTCTCTCCCGCGGGGAATGGCGCCTTCCGAAAATCGCCAGACTAGGACTCGGCTCTTCCCGGCGCTATACGGCGCCTGCGCACAGACCTAGGAGTTGACTACGCAGGCGCCGTATATAGCCGAGCCCTAGTTCGGCTTTTTTCGGAGGGCGTGACGCGCCATAGCCACGCCATTTCCAGCGGGACGCCAGTATGCTGGATGGGATGGGACAGAGTTGTTTTAGGGTGAACCCCCGCTTTAAGACACTACAGAGGATACAGAAGTCTAAAGATGACCGGTAGGATATTTTTAATGAGGAAGAATTGGTCAAAATGCATTAGGGGGGGGCGTGGTCTGACTATGGAGGAGTGAGGACGCTCTGTGCCTGAGCTCCGTCCGGTCCGCAGCTTGATCAGCAGCCACAGGGGTGATTTCTCCCCGTTTTTTCTCCAGGGCATGTCCTACAGACGGCGGGCATCGTCACAGCCCAAGACCGCACACTTGCAGGGCCAGGGATCGCTGGATTCCTTCCTCGCCGACACCCCCCGCCAGCGGAGGGGGAGATCCAAGATGGCGGCGGCCGCACAGCAGCACCACGAGGCTCAGCCTGAGCCGACAGCACTGTCTCCTATCCCATCTCCTAGTGTGGTGAGTGACTCCATCCCCCCTGCCTCCCCCCGCTCCACTTCATCACAGGATCGGGATGCAGGGTTAGCTGAACTTGCAGGCGATAGGGACATCAGGCAGCACCTATGGTCTCTCCCCACTAAGGAGGACCTGGAGCGTTTTACCAGCAGGATTGAAAGAGCTTTTAAGCAGGACATTGAACAATTGAAAACAGACACTACTGAGTTGGGACACAGAGTAGAGACCTTAGAGCAGAAGTTTGATGACACTGTGCCTGCCATCTCTCAGCTCAGGGACCAGTCCTCTGCCCACGGCCATCAAATTGAGGCCCTCCTATGCCAATTGGATGACATGGAGAACCGCAGCAGGCGAGCGAACATTCGCATACGCGGACTACCCGAAGCCACTGGGCCCAAGGACATCATACCTACGCTGCAGGGGGTGTTCCGTGATATCCTGAACCTACCATCCTCAGCCCCGATTGAGATAGACAGGGCCCACAGGGCACTCCGGCCCCCGTCTGATGACCCAGAGAACCCCAGGGATATCATCTGCAAGCTCCACAAATATACGCTGAAAGAACGCATCATGCAAAAAATGCGCAACAGACCGGTCTTTGACTTTGATGGAGCCCATCTGTCCTTCTACCAGGACCTCTCCAAACGCACCTTAATGCAGCGACGGGCCTTGCGCCCACTCCTAGCTGAAATCCAAGCTGCGGGCCTCACGTACCGCTGGGGCTTTCCCTTTAGCCTCCAGGCATCCAAAAATGGCAGATGGGCTGTGTTGCGCACCAAAGATGACCTTCCCCGTTTCCTGCACACCCTGGAACTTAATCAGGTTGACTTCCCAGATTGGCGCAATGTTCCTGATATTCCGCTTCCCCAACTTCCTCAACCGTGGATCCCGGCGACTGGAGGACGTCGATCCCGTGGCCGCAAACGACAGACCGAGGACCCTGCTCTGGGCTCCTCCGCTACTAGAGACTGACCGTATAGCGAATGCCCCCATCTACAGCCCCATGTCGGGACTAATCCCACCCTCTTCTCTTTGATGGCTCCCTGACCTGGGTACGGGAGCTCATGGACGCAATGCTGCAGTTGCTGACCCACACCATGCTTGACACTAAGCCCTGGACCCCTGGGGTGCTCCCCAGGGATTTATCTACACATGCGGCTCCGTGTGGGACTGGAGGATCTTGCATGCTACCCAGCGTTTGGATGCCACATGTCTTTATTATTTCTTGAAGTTGGGGGGTGTTGGTTCTGGACTGGGTTGGCTGTTTTTTTTTGTTTTTTTTGCTGTTTGTTTTATTTTGTTTGTTTTTTTACCACTTCCTAGGGGTGCATGTTTACGTACTCCTTATTCACCGCCCTGTATGTTTGCATTCATGGACTGGACGGGGCGCCTGGCCCCGCGTACCCTTGGTGGTTGCCCACGACCCCACTTAGGCCCCACCTAACTAGGTGATTGTCCCTTGCGGGACAACAAGTTCAAGCCCAGGGGTTTTTTTTTTTTTTTTTGGGTTCGTTACCCCCCCCCCCGGGCGGACTTTGTAGTGCACTACTGTATGGTGCGCCAGACCTCCTAGCTAAGGTCTGGCCCTTATCTTTCTTTTGTGCCTTATCCCCCCCTCCTTCTCTTCTGATCCTCCCTTTTCCCCTCCCTTCCCCCCCCCCCCCCCCCCCCCACCCCTCCCCTTTTCTTTTCTGCTTTCCTGTATTTCTGTCGGTGTCCCCTTTGCTATCTCTGGTAGCTAACTAATTGTTTTCTCAGCCCTCAGGTTGTGTTCTTACCCACTACCGCCCACGAGAGACTCACTGAGGAGTACAGACGGACCAATTCTCACCGGCTTCAGGTATGACATCGCTAAAAGTACTGTCTTATAATGTTAGGGGGCTCTGCTCTCCACACAAGCGCAACAAACTATGGCTCGAGCTGAAGCGCCTGGGGGCCCAAGTAGTTTTCCTCCAGGAAACTCACTTCAGGCAACAGTCCCTCCCTAAGATTCCCACGCATCTTTATACCCAATGGTTCTTTAGCAACTCCCCGGTAGCTAAATCACGTGGTACAGCCATCGCTTTTCACAAATCCTGCCCGTTCCAACCTTCAGAAAGCCACGTAGACCCGCATGGACGCTTTGTCTTCGTGAAGGGGGTATTGGCCAAGACAAAACTTACATTTGCGACTCTCTATGCACCCAACACCCATCAACTCTCCTTTATAGACTCAGTGTTGGACAAGCTGACCGATTTCAGGGAAGGCCTTCTAATCCTTGGAGGTGACTTTAATGTCAGTCCCGACCCACTCCTAGACACATCCCGTGGCCGCCCGACACACTCCCAGGCCTTCCTTAAGCATTTTCAGAAATCGCTGCACAATAGTTTCCTGGTCGACGCGTGGAGAGCTCTGCACGCGTTGGACAGGGATTATAGCTACTATTCAGGGGTGCATGACGTCTATACACGCATAGACCTCATGTGTGTAGATCATGATACTCTGGAACTGCTGCAGTCAGCGGAAATAGGGAATATCACCATGTCTGACCATGCCCCTGTTTTCGCTACGATCAGGGTTCCCGATGGGTCCCCAAGGGCATGGTCTTGGAGACTCAACGAGAGTCTCCTGGATGATGACTCAGTGGTGGCTAAGGTTTCAGAAACTATAACCCACTTTTTTGCAGAGAATGTGTCTGAGGAATTGCCAGAGGGAGTTGTGTGGGAGAGTCATAAAGCGGTTCTCCGGGGCGAACTGATCTCCCTGGGTTCTAGACTCAAGAAGGAGAGACAGATAGACTTTCAGAGAGTGCTGTCAGCTCTACAACAAGAAGAACTTAGACATAAACGCCAGGGGGACGCTGAGGCCCGCAACCGACTGACTGAACTGAGGGAGCTGCTCTCACGCCTACTTGACCGCCGCGCCCATAGGCAACTACGTTATCTCTCCCATAAATTTTACGAACACGGGAATAAGTGCGGCAGAATGCTGTCTAGAGCACTACGAAAGCGTCGAATAACTTCTCACGTGCACTCCCTTAGATCCCCCAGTGGTACGGCAATCCTGCACTCTTCTGGAATTGCTTCTGTATTCCGAAATTACTATGCAGATTTATACCACTTGGACAAAGATATTCCCCACGTGGAACGGGCAGCTAAACTGCGCGCAATTGGCGACTACCTTGCATCGGCCGGGCTCCCGTCTCTGACGCCAGAGCAACGACTGGACCTTGAGTCACCCATTTCCCCTCAGGAGATTATTGGGACTGTGAAGGCTCTGCCGAATGGAAAGAGCCCTGGCCCGGATGGATACACCAAGGCGTATTATGTTAAATTCCTTCCCCTACTCCAAAACCACTTGTGCAGGTATTTCAATTCCTTCGCTAAAGGCCACCCAATCCCGCCTGAAGCCTTGTTGGCCCATATCACGGTGCTCCCAAAGGAGGGCAAGGACCCCAACCTCCCGCAAAGCTATCGACCAATATCGTTGCTTAATGTCGACGTAAAAATTTTTGCAAAAATTATGGCGAACCGACTGAAACATATTATACCATCTATCATTCACCCTGATCAGACGGGATTTATATTGGGTAGAGAGGCCAGAGATAATTCCATCCGGGCCATGCAGCTCATTCAGTGGGCCCGCTCCCATCGTGACTCCACTCCTTACCTCATTCTGTCCACGGACGCCGAAAAGGCCTTCGACAGAATAGACTGGTCGTACCTCAGGGCGGTCCTAGAAACCCTGGGGTTGGGTCCTCGAATGCTCCAATGGATCATGGCCCTCTACACGTCCCCTAGCGCGAAGGTTAAGGTTAATGGCCATTTGTCCTCTGGTTTCCCCATACGGAATGGCACGAGGCAGGGGTGCCCCCCTCTCTCCCCTACTGTTCGCCCTAGTTCTGGAGCCTCTTCTTAGAACGGTACAGGCAAGCAATGATATCAGGGGAGTGACGGTGGGGTCTACGGAACACAAACTCTCAGCTTATGCTGACGACGTACTATTTCACCTGACTAACCCCCTTGTCTCACTGCCAAACCTTATGAGAGAACTTAACATTTTTGGACAAGTCTCAAACTTTAAGATTAACTACACCAAATCTGTGGTGCTGCCCATTACTATACCCGAACCACTGGCCGTCAACTTACAGAAAGCTTTCCCATTTCGTTGGGCCAAATCCTCTATTACCTATTTAGGAATCCAACTTACGGACCAGTTTGACACGCTATACACAGCTAATTTCCCCACTCTTCTAAGCACGGTGCGTAGAGACTTGCATAACTGGACCAAGACCTCTTTCACGTGGCTAGGCAAGGTTAACATACTTAAAATGAATGTCCTTCCTAGGGTGCTTTTCCTTCTACAGATGCTGCCTATCCCCCCCCCAAAAAACTTTTTCACACAGCTTCAAAGTCTAATGATTGATTTCATATGGCAGCATAAAAAACCTAGGCTGGCCGTGTCCCTATTGCAGAGACCTAGGGAGATGGGTGGCCTAGGCCTCCCAGACTTCCGCCGCTACTATCGAGCCATAACTCTTCAACATATCCTGAACTGGCGCCACCATACCAGCTCTAAAATGTGGGTCTCCCTCGAGAAAAGCCTGGCAGGCCGCAACCTATCGTACGCACCTTGGCTGCCCCGTGAATACAGGGGGCTCTCTCAGACAGCCTCCCCACTGACCACACATACCCTCCGTGTCTGGGACCGCATTAATGCTCTATTTGCCCTAGCACCCCCCGGCTCCCCGCTGGCGCCGTTGGGAGGTTTCCTGTGGTTCCCACCTGGGGAACAGGTAGCCTTTTTTGGGTCCTGGGTCACGGATGGCAACTACGGCTGCGGTAAATTTTTGGATAGGGGCAAGCTGATACCCCTAGACGCCTTGAGGGACAGGCATGGTGCATTCCCAATGGACTGGTGGAGACACAAACAGCTCCAACACTTCATTGCGACTCATGGTGCCTCTCTAAGAGGGTTAGACACTCTTACTCCCCTTGAACGGCTGTTCGTAGAGGAGGAACCCACTCCTCATCTGATCTCGGAACTGTACCAGCTTCTGGGATCTGCTCCTGCTATCACCAAGCCGGCCTTTATACGGGAATGGGAGCGGGACTTGGGAGTCGAATTCTCAACAGAGCAGCGGGCACACATGTATAGACTCGCACACTCCAGCTCCATTGATTCCAGGACGCAAGAAACTAATTATAAACTGCTAACCCGTTGGTACCGCGTACCTGCGGCACTATCACGTATTTACCCCTCAGTCTCGGACCGCTGCTGGCGGGGATGCGGCCAGAAGGGCACTCTCCTCCATATTTGGTGGGACTGCCCTGTGGTCAGACCATTCTGGCAAGAAGTTCACAAATACATCAAAGATGCCCTGCAGATTGACGTCCCGCTTTCCCCAACTCACTTTCTCCTGCACCTCCCTGCTCTCCCTCTGAGCCGCTACAAGAAAAGCGCACTTCCTCATCTCTTGAACGCCGCTAAACGGCTTATACCTCTCTACTGGAAACGCCCGCAGATTCCTACGACCACAGAGTGGCTGAAGAGGGTGGATGACATTAGAGAGGCGGAGGAGTGGGTGGCGAGGTGCAAGGACAGGAGTGACCGCTTTGACGGGATCTGGGCACAGTGGCGGACCTTTTACTGCCAACCCGGACCCTGTGCCATCTAGCCTGGATGTTGCGCTGCTGGAGTTAGCAGAGCCCTCACTGAAGCTGAGGAGACGTGCTGGTAGTGATGCTCATGACTGATGGTGTCCTTTTTTGCAACCCGTTCACAGATGAGTCCCTCTGTCTCTCCCCCTTCACGGCCTATATGGCCAATATTGGAAGCCTATCCTATGTGTTTTTTTTTTTTGCGACCTGTTCTTTCTGTTTTGTTTCCTTTTAGTTAACTGAGTCTTGTTCAAGACCCCTTGGTAGAGAACTCTTGAAATCCGGTGCCCTGGTGGGACCTGCGCCTGAGCGGGCCGCGGGGGGAGCCCGGGGGTTTCCCCCCTGTATGGAGGTATGACGGAGGTCTGATGGCCCCCCTCCTGGGGGGGGGACCTGTCGGGGTCCCCCTGGCTTGGGGGCGGAGGTATGCCCTACCGCCTTTGTTGAGTGCCCTAGGGAGGCGCGGGCCCCACGTTGAGGTCACCGACATGACATTGCAATGGAATGTGTTTCTCCCCCCCCCCCCAAACTCCCCATTCCCTTTCCCCTGCCTCCCCAGTTATGCTGGGGATTTTTGTCGTACTTCTACTCCAATGATGTGTTTTTTCATGTTTTACTGCAAAATATAAAAATTAAAATAAAGATTATATAAAAAAAAAAAAAAAAAATGCATTAGGGAGGTGAAGTCAAGTCAAGTGTTAGGAAACTGCTGATGACACAGCAGTGTACAATTGGCCAATAGTAGGGCAATTTTAAATAACAAGGCTAGACCTAAATTTATTAGAGACAAGAAGCATAGGCTGGGGCTTTACTACAGTAATTAAGATACTAAAGAGGAAACAGCCTTGTAAAATTGTCAAGCAGCAGGACACTTTTAATAACACTTTTAATAAGGGATAACATGCCTAACCGGAGTATGCCTAACTTTTCATAATAAGAACATAGAAAAAAGCAAAATAATTTGAGTTTGCATGATCTCTACAGCCTGGGACCCAGTACCACCGAAAGAGAACCTTGTAGGCTGATCCAAAATAGTGGTACTAAATGAACATTTTACTACAGTACTCTTGATCAGTCCTTGCTTCAGTCCTTCGATTCTATAGAGGTCAAAAGGTCTTGTTTCCAGTGTCCCACATAGGAGTACAAATCAAATGAAATTTTTAATCAGACTTCGCTTTTTTTTAAATATTTTTTTTCACACTGGCGGTATATCGCCGCTATTTTTACCGTCAGATTTGCGGCGCTATTCGGCCGATAGTGGGTTTAAATGCCTGCCTTTACTATGGCTGGGCAATCTTTAAATTCCTTTTTTAAAACACAATTGAATAATATAAAAAGAAATAAAATAAATACGATTTTTTTTTTTAAAGCTCCCCCGTCCCTGCAAGCTCACGCAGCAAAGAAAATGCATACGGAAGTCGCGCCCGCATATGTAAACGGTGTTCAAATCACACATGTGAGGTATCGCCGCGATCATCAGAACGATTTTTTTAAAAGTCATGAAAGTGTATTTTTTCCAAAAAGTTGCATTTAAAACACCGCTGCACAAATACCGTGTGACAAAATATTGCAACAATCGCCATTGTATTCTCTAGATTCTCTGCAAAAAAAAATATATGTATAATGTTTGGGGGTTCTAAGTAATTTTCTAGCAAAAACATACGGATTTTAACTTGTAAACACCAAATATTAGAAATAGGCTCAGTCATAAAAGGGTTATTAGAACATGACAATTAAAGTAACATACCTCTCACATGCAACATGACAGCACTCAATGTGTTCCCAGCCGAGTTGGAGGCACCACATATGTACAAGCCTCGGTCCTGCTGCCGACAGAACAGAACTTTGAGGGTAAAATGGCCATCCCGGTCCTCGTAAATGAGAGTTCTCCGACCAGGGCTGACTGCACGACCATCCTTACGCCAGACAATCTCCGGCCTGGGTTTTCCAGTCACCAGGCAGCGAAGCTTGGCGTGCTTTCCTTCATTAACCGTGAACACTTTCACCTGGGCAGGAGGGTCTCCTGGTGCTGGTTCTGGCCCTTGCCGTGGAGTCGGCTCCACTAGAAGGACAGCTGCAGCAAGGCACTGGCCTAGGGGGTTACTGGCACGGCAGACATATACTCCAGCATCTGGTGGTCGGACGTGGGAAATGTACAAAGTTTGACCTTCAGGAGACAATCGGTAATGTGACCCATCACAAATCTCATCCAAACTACGCCCGTCCTTCTCCCAACGAATCACAGGTTCTGGTTTTCCTGATACTCTACAAGCAAGTTCTGCACTTTGTCCACGGGTCAGCCTCTGCGAGCTCGGGATAAGTATAAAATGCGGCTGAAAATCTTGGTCGCCATTGTGGTCAACATTGTCATTCAAGTTCTGCCCAACTTCTGACGATACAATGGAGGGCTCTGATTTGGAAGACACCATCCCTGAATTTGTGGCATATTTAGTTGACTGTGGCAATTGAGTGGGTAGACCAAGATGTGGTTCATTGACTACAGTGCTGTTGAGTGTCACTGTAAGTTTGGCTCCAGCATAGCCTTCCCCGGCCCAGTTACTGGCCTTACACATGTAATGTCCTGAATCTTCTAGGCGTAAATCACTTATCACCAGCTGGTACCAATCTCCATCCTGCTGAGTGTAGCATCTATCACCCAGTTCGCGCTGGACGTTCCCAGCACGTTCCCATAGCACACAAGGTGGGGGGTCCCCGCTTATGCGGCATCTCAGGACAGCGTGCGTGCCGATGGGGGCTGTGACAGAGCGGGGAAAGTGCAGAAAGCGGGGTGCGCCCCCTGGCATCTCCAGAGCCACGTGGGAGTTGTGTGATGGAAGAGACACAGCTGCCATCGGTCTGTCAAAAAAAAATAGGAACAGTTCATAGAAACTTGTATTTAGTTCACAACAAGTTTAAGATAAGTCCATTTTTTATCCTATTCTATGCTAAAAACATTATGAACATCACTCTTTAGACAGGTCACACAGATATGAGCAGATATTTTCTGAGTCAAGGAGATATTGGCCCATCGTCTGAAGCCACAAACCTCGCTATGATCTCTTTCTCTTTCTTGTGGAATACATTTAATGGAATGGAGAGGTAGATGTGTGTCCAACCAAAGCTTTTTTTCAGTTTTGAATAAAGTGCAAGAACATGAAAACCCCTTGCTGGGGAGACTCACCCTCTGTAATTGTCAACAAGACATGAAGAAATGAGAAATCCAAACATTTTACGGTTGTCACCCAAACAGGAGTTGAGGGTAAAGTCTCCAAAGAGGACATTTGTTGTGGTGACTCCACAACACACTCACCTGTTGATTATCCTGCTCGTCAGTCCTGCCTGCCTAAGCCGTCCAGCTCAGTTGATCTCTGCCTTCGCCTTTGTTAACTTCACAGAGACTTTCTCCTGCATTCCTGTTGAAGACTTTGCTTGGCTGAAGTTCCTTCTGGCTCCAGATCCTGCTTGCTGTTCCACTATGTATATCTCTGGTTCTCTGACATTTGGCTTGGCTGACTATCCGATCCGGTTCCTGAACTCTGGCTATGTTTTGACTATGCTTACTCTGTTTATTTATTATTATTATTATTAATAAACAATTTAATTTGTGATTTAACTGTACTTCTATCTTGGTCTTATTCATGGTTTCTGACAAATTCTTTACCACTTTGGAAGGATCTCCTTTCACCTTCTGTTGCATCACCTGGACAGGGAGTGAAAAGAATCCTCTACAAGAGACTACACCAAAAAACAAAAAAAAAAGCTTCTGTAATCTGTCCAAAACTAGAAAGAAAAAAGTCTTGGCTATACATAAAGCCCAACTCCAGGAATTTAGAGAAGTATCCCTTGAAGTGGGGTTGTGCCCACACTGCAAGGGTTAACTGCTTGTTTAGGTCTAGAGCAGGGATAGCACATGTAGCTTCTTCTCCGACATGCTCCAGCAGTCTAAGTTTCTTAATGCCTAATGGAAAAACACTGCCAAAATCCCGACGGGAAAACCGAGGATCGGCCGTTTTTTCCGACATGTTTTCTCTTGGTCGAGAAAACCGGCCGTGTGTAGGCTCCACCGCAGTGTTTCCTTATGGGAAAACTGCAGAGGTAAAAAGCCGCGATTCGCAACGAGAAAAATTAAAACATGTTTTATATTTTGTTGTCGTGATTTTTGGTGGTTTTCTCATTGGGAAAACTGCTGGAGAGCCTACACACGGCCGGTTTTCTCGTCCAAGAGAACATATGACAGGTCCAAAGACCTACTATCAGGGCTTTTTTTCAGGGGGAACTTGGGGGAACTCAGTTCCACCACCTTTGGCTCAGACCCTTTGGTGCCGCTCACCACAATCACTTGTAAACACAGAAGTCTGATTTCTGTGTTCACAAGTGACATCTCTACACTGTGTGTAACCCCCCCCCCCCCTGAACTCTACACTCTGTATGTAAAGCAGTCCTGGTATTTAATGCACCTTTAAGACCCTTCTACTGTTTGTGAAATCTGAACGGGTCGTGGTTGAGTTCCTGCACCTATTTTCTGAGAAAAAAAGCTCTGCCTATAGATGGGATGACATTCCACTGCTGGAGAATAGGTGAGTGTTGCCTGCTGTCTGCTTGGACCAGTGTACCTGGTGATCACTAAATCACTCGGTAGATTGTTTTTGAAAACGCCTGAATTCTTTCCTAGATTCACATAATATGACTAGATACTAATATTTATAGGTAACATGCCATGCAATCCATACATACAAAGACACCAAAACAAATACGTTCAGAAATTAAGTTACGTGTAATAAAATGGAATTAAACAGTGTAAAGAATTGAACGCGCTAACCAAAATGTATTTAATACTTGGTACAAAATCCTTTGTCAGAAATGACAGCTTCAAATTGCCTCCTGTATGGAGAATTCAGTCACATGCGTTGCTCAGGCGTGATTTTGGCCCATTCTTCCACATGTAGCGCCCCCTTGCCTTTAGCACGGGTATTGCGCTAGAGAAAAAGAAGTTAGTTGGATTGGGAGAATTACTTTGCTCCCGGTCACGATTTGTTAGGTTCGTGACCTGTATCGTTCCAGAAAGATCCACTGGCTCGGACTGCATTCTGGGGATGTGAGTCCGTCCCTGGCCGGCAGTGGGAGCCAGAGGGATTTCTGGCGGATGGATTCTTCCTCAGCAGCCAATGGGAGAGGGTTTTCTCTCGCTGGGCATGCTGGGAGGGGATATATCTGAGAGTCAGGTCATGTGTCGGGGTCTTTTTGCATCGCCTGCGGGGGGAGTCGGGGTGGGGCACCCACCTTTAGGGTGTGCGCACCCAAGGGGCCCCGCCGGTGTGATCCGCCTGGCCAAGTGTTCGGGACCTACAGAGTCTCAGTCAGAGACGAGTCTGGAGGGACCCCAGTGAGTGGCTGGGCTTCCGATGCCATCGAGAGAATCAGGCACCTTCTGTATCCAATGCCATCTGTATGTTTTGCAACAATAAGGTTGTGAAGGTCTTGAGAGAGCTCTTTGCTTTTACCCATCATGATATGTTTCTTGTGTGACACCTTGGTAATGAGACACCTTTTTATAGGCCATAAGTTGAGACTGGATCAGCTGATATTAATTTGCACTGACAAGGGGCAGGATTGCTTTCTAATTACTGATAGATTTCAGCTGGTGTCTTGGCTTTCCATGCCTTCTCTTCATGTGTTCAATACTTTTTCCCTGTGTCATTCCATTTTATTACACATAACTTAATTTCTGAACTTATTTGTTTTGGTGTTTTTGTATGTATGGATTGCATGGGTTGTTACCGACATGTGGTGATAATGTAATGTCAATAGCACCTTTAGAAATATATTTACCCAGAAAAATGGTGACGTGTTCAATACTTTTTTTACCTCCTGTATATAGTTACATTGGTTACATTTATATAGTCCTCTTATGACATTTATATAGTCCTCTTATGACATCACAGTCCCATCATGCTCCGGGTGTAGTACACGGCATTACAGCGGGAGGAAGTAACGTGTCAACATCGAAGAAGAGAAGAAGGCAGAAGGCGAAAAAAGCCCGGGCACCCCTGCCGCCCCTCCCCCCCTGCCGGAGAAGACGTCGAAGAAGGGAGGGGGCCGATGTAAAAGAGCTAAAAAAAAGCGCCCCCCCCCCCCCCCCCCAGCGGAAGAGAACCAGACGGCGGTGAAGACTGGGACCCCCCAGAAGAAGACATCGAAGAAGCAGGCCCCCGCTCATAAAAGAGCTAAAAAAGAGAGGGGGGCCCGGAGCTGACTAATAAATTACTTTAAAAACCCTGTGTAGTGTGTTTTTTTACATTTTATCCGTCAGGTGAATGGGTAGGGTTACGATGTACCCCATACTCATTCACCTAGGGTGGGGGGCTGGCATCTGGAGGCTCCCAGATTCCGATAAGCTCTCCTCCAGCAGACCCCGACAACCAAAGGCCAGGGTTGTCGGTAAGAGGCCCTGTCCTCATCAACATGGGGACAGGTGCTTTGGGGTGGGGAGGCCACAGGGCGCCCCCCTGCCCCAAAGCACCTACCCCCCCATGTTGAGGGCATGCGGTCTGGCACGGTTAAGGAGGGGGGCACTCGCTCATCCCCACCCGTGTTCCTGACCGGCCGGACTGCTGCTTGGATACAGGTCTGGTATGGATTTTGGGGGGAACCCCACGCTGTTTTTTCCGGTGTACGGGGGTTCTCCTTAAAATCCATAGCAGACCCAAGGTCCTGGTATTCTCCTGTAGGGGGAAACCATGCCGGTTTTTTTATTTTAAATTTGGCGTGGAGATTCATACCAAACGCAATGCTTGGTATTGGCGAGGATCCAAGTCGGATCCCCGTCCAATATCGTGCCGGCGGCTAAACGCAACCGCAGCTAAAAGCACCGTACAAATGCAGCTGATTGCTGAGCCTGGAGTCTTGAATTCCAGCAAAACATAAACAATGCTTTTAGCTGCGGCAAAACAGCCGTCCGTGTGAAAGGGGCCTTAGACTGTAAGCTTCTTTGGGGCTCTGTACTTTGTAAAGGACTGCATTATGTGCGCTCTATAAATAAAGGAACTCATGCTGTAAATAGTCCTCACTGCCTATCTCTCTCTGTTATCTCTGCACAGGCTGCTAATTGTCATCATTGCCCAGCGGGAAAGATTTTCACTTTTTGGAAGTCTTGTCTTACTTCAGCTGTCTGCAGTAATAATCTGCAGCTGACGATGGAATGTCTGCACACAACACAATGCTGAGCACATCGCCAACGGCCCAACAATCATAAAAGAAAGGGAACTTTTATTATTAAAATTGCTCCTCTGTCTCCCAATATGTTCACAAAATTGTAGAAATGTTATACTTTGTAACACTTTTTCCTATCAATTTTGTTATATTGTACTTTACTTTTTTAGGCCTGATTCGTTATGAAATTTAACCTCACCTAGGGCCCCTTTCACACTATGACTGCGACTTGTCCTGCGACTTGGGACTGCAAAGTCGCATGAGAAGTCGTACCCCATGATTTCCAATGAGTGCCATTCATATCTGTGCGATTTCAAGTCGCAGCGACTTCAAAGTAGTCCCTGCACTACTTTGGTCCGACTTTAATGCGATTTGAGGTCCATTACACAGGCACTTCTTAAAGCGGAGTTCCACCCAAAAATGGAACTTCCGCTTTTCGCAATCCTCCCCCCTCCGGTGTCACATTTGGCACCTTTCAGGGGGAAGGAGGGAGCAGATACTTGTGCAATCCAGGTATTTACTCCCACTTCTGGGCATAGATCGCCGCAACGACCTACATCCCGTCCGGCGCCTCCTCCGTCCCCCCTGCTGTCTTCTGGGAGACACACAGGTCCCAGAAGACAGCAGGAACCAGTGGGATCGCGCAGCATGACTTTGGGCATGCGCAGTAGAGAACCAGGAAGTGAAACCGCAAGGCTTCAATTCCTGATTCCCTTACCGAAGATGGCAGCACCTCCACCCGAGAGCCGAGGGACGGATTGCCTTCAGGTGCCGACATCGCAGGCGCCCAGGACAGGTAAGTGTGCTTATTTTAAAAGTCAGCAGCTGACTTAATAAAAAAATTCGGGGGAACTGCGCTTTAAAGTCACATCAAAATCATGGCAAAAATTGCAACAAACAGCGGCAAAAAAATTGTGGTAAAATTGCGGTAAAATCACGCTTTCAGGTTGCACAAGTGTGGAACGGGCTTAACGCGTTATTAAAGTGACTGTAAAGTATTGTTTTTTTTTTCTATATAAATAACAAACATGTTATACTTACCTGCTCTGTGTAATGGTTTTGAACAGAGCAGTCCCCATCCTCCTCTTCTAGGGTCGCTGGCTGGAGCTCCTGGCCCCTCCCTCCTGTTGAGTGCCCCCACAGCAATCAGCTTGCTATGGGGGCACCTGAACTGAGCTGCAGCTCCGTGTGTCTATTCAGACACAGAGCCATGGTTCAGCCCCGCCCCCTCTCTCCTGATTGGTTAACTGAGTTTGACAGCAGTGGTAGTGTGTCTCAGCCAATCAGGAGGGAGAGTCCCGGATGGACTAGGCACTCGTGGACAAGCTGGATAGAGAGGGGGGGGCTGCTGCACACAGATCTTAATGCTTTACAACAACTTTAACCACTTAAGGACCAGCCTCTGCAGTTGTACTGGGGCAGGATGGCTCTCCTGGGCGAATCGCTGTCATTGTACGTCAGCCGCTTTAAGAGCTCTAGGGGGCATGCACCCCTGGAGCCGAAGGCACGTGGCCGGCAGCCTCGATGTCTGCTGGCCACCCACGATCGCTCCTCAGATAGACAGAACAGGGATCTGTCAATGTAAACATAAAGATCCCTGTTCTGTCAGATTTTTAAAGGAGAATAACTCAATTCAGTCATTATTACCCTATTCGACAATCATCATCCGAAAGGATTCACCCTATTCTCTTATCATTTTCAGAAAGGATTTGCCTTATTCACCAATTTCAAAGAAGATTCACCCTATTCACCAATCATTTTCAAAAAGCATTCACCCTATTATTCACCAGCCATTTTTAAGGAGGGTTCACCCAATTCCTTAAAGCGGGGGTTCACACAAAAAAAAAAGTTTAACATTATATTCAGCCGAGTTGTGAGATAGAGATTACGGCAATGAAATAAAAAAAAAAAACAGCGTACATACCATATTTTCACTGTGGCTTCCGGGTATGTAATCTGCGGGACTGGGGGTTCCTAATTGATTGACATCCTTCCGATCGGCGCATACAGCGCGTCACGAGTTGCCGAAAGAAGCCGAACGTCGGTGCGCCGGTCGGAAGGATGTCAATCAATTAGGAACGCCCAGTCCCGCAGATTACATACCCGGAAGCGGCGGTAAAAATACGGTATGTACGTTGTTTTTTTTATTTCATTGCCGTAATCTCTATCTCACAACTGGATATAATGTTAAAAAAAAAAATTTGGGTGAACCCCCGCTTTAATCAATTTCAAAGAATATTCACCCTATTCATCAATGATTTTTAAAAAGCATTTGCCTTATTCACCAGCCATTTCTAAAGAGGATTCACACAATTCCTTAATCATTTTCAAGGAGGATTCACTCACTTCACCAATGGTTTGGGAATTACCCAATTTACCAAATATTTCCATAGAGCATTTGTCTTATTCACCAATCATTTTCAGAGGAGTCGCCCAATTCATCAGAAATTATTCACCATGTTTAACCATATTTTTATTTTTAAAGGAATCATCATCCTATTCACTAATAAAGAAGATTCAACCATTAGCATCCGATAGACCAATTCCAATCACAAACAACATTCACCCTATTCACTCACCAATCATATTCCAAAAGTATTCACTCATCATTTTCAGAAAAGATTTATCTTATTCACCAATCAATTTCAAAGAAGATTCCCCCTATTCACTAATCATTTTTTTATAAGGCATATTCATCCTATTCAACATTCACTTTCAAAGAAGATTCCCCCTTTTCACCAATTATTTTCACAAAGCATATGTCTTATTCACCGATCATTTTCAAAGACTATTCATCCCATTCACCAATCATTTTCAAACAGCATACGTTCTATTCACCAATCATTTTCACAAAGCATACGTCTTATTCACCGATCATTTTTAAAGAGTAATCATCCTATTCACCAATCAGTTTCAAAACCCATATGCCGTATTCATCAATTTTTAAAGAAGATTCACCCGATTTACAAATAATTTTCAAAGAGTATTCATCCTATTCAACGGTCATTTTTGAACAGCATTCGTTCTATTCACCAATCATTTTCAATCAGTATTCGTTCTATTCACCAATCATTTTCAAACAGTATTCGTTCTATTCACCAATCATTTTCAAACAGCATTCGTTCTATTAACCAATCATTTTCAAAACCCATATGCCGTATCCATACATTTTTAAAAAAGATTCACCAGATTTACAAATCATTTTCAAAGAGTATTCATCCTATTTAACAGTAATTTTTGAACAGCATTCGTTCTATTCACCAATCATTTTCAAAACCCATATGTCATATTCATACATTTTTTGAGGATTCACCCGATTTTACAAATCATTTTTTTAAAGCATATTCATCCTATTGAACAGTCATTTTTGAACAGCATTCGTTCTATTCGCCAATCATTTTCAAAGAGGATTCACCCACTTCACCAATCAGTTTTAAAGGTGGAGTTACCCAATTCACCAATCATTTTCATAGAGCATTTGTCCTATTCACCATTTTCACAGAGGATTCACCAATTAGGATTCACCGTGTTTACCCATCATTTTTAAAGAGGAATTGCCCTATTCACCAATAAGGAGAAATCACCCATCCGCATAATGTTTACCTGTTATTTTTAAAAAGCAGTCATCTTATTTACCAATAAAGAAGATTCACCCATCAGCATACAATTGAGAGATTCCAATCGCAAACAACATTCACCTGCTTCATTTTAAACCAAAGAAGATTCACCCATTGGCCCCCACATAGTGAATCCTCCACTGTTATAAAGTAAGAATTCACACCATCCTCTCTTTACCTTCTGAGATGTTGAAGCTTTTGCCTGGAGTAAGAACGGACCCCCCACCCTCCGGGGGCCACAAACCCTCTGGGGCCCGCCGACCTCAGTCCAATCTGGTGCGTGGGAACCTGTCTGGGGGTCTTGCCGGTGTCTGGAGTGGCCCTTGGCTGGTCGCTGGGGGCCCTCTCGCAGGGACACAGTCAGGCACGGCTCCTCCTCGCTCCGGGGACAATCCTAATTTTAGTCCCAGATAAAATGTTGGAGCAGCTGATTCTGTCAGGAGCCGCAGACACAGACAGGAGAGGACGGAGCGAGCGGCGGAGAGAGGGTGCGATGTGGGGACAGGTGGAAAAGAAGCAAAACAGCCAGCTACGCCCCCCCCCCCTCCTCCGGGATACATTTCATACTTAGGAGCGTGGGGCGGCCGTGCCAGCCATTGATTGGTACAGATCGGTATGTCGGGGTGGGTGTCGGATTTTTTTTTTGTTGGGTATAAAGATAACGTAATAGTTTGAGCACAACCCCCACGGCGGGGATGGATGTAAGCGGCGCATTCCTGTCCTATCACTTCCGACATAATCGCAGCACTTCAGTGGTCTGCCATCCATCACACCGGCTACTAACGGCCGCCCCCCCCCCCCCCCCGGGACAGACGGGGACACGGGACGTGTGAGCCTGTCGCAGCACGCCGCCTGCCACCGGGGTCTCTGTCCCGCGCTTATCATACTCGGTATCGCACCGCATTAAACACGGGTGTCGTGTGACGCCACAAAGTAATGCGGGGAATGTCTTCTGGGTTCCACCGTCGTGCCGCTCATACCCTGAGCGCGATGGCGCGCCACCTGTTATGGTGGTGAAGACACATCAATTATCCAGGATTTCCATGGCGGGCTACAGACAGGAGGGTGTGCAACTACGAAAAAATAATAATGTCAGGACCCCTGAGCGCCTGTGAGCGTTTTTCCGTCATTTTTTTGCACATTTTTATGCACGATTTTAGCGTGTTTTTTTACACCGTTTTTAAGCTTTGGTGTTTTTGTAACAAGCCAATAGAGAAAACTATCATCTGTCACATCATTTGTTGCTGGGTTTTTCATCTTTTTTAGCTTTTCCATTAGCTTTTATTTCGTTTGTTATTATTATCTATTTATTATTATTATTTTGGGGGAAAGGAGTTAGAGTTAAGGTTAGGTTAGCATTAGGATTAGGGGTTGGGGTTAGGGTTTTGGGTTAATATTTTATTCATTTTCTTATTTATTATTAAAATAAATACACAAAGAAATAAAAAATATCCATAAATAAATACAATAAATTAAAACTATGTAAAAATAAATGATTTTTTTTTATTATTATTATAATTTTTATTGTTAGGGTAAAGAGTTAAAGTTAAATTTAGGGTTAGGGGTTGGAGTTAGGGTTAATATTTCAACCATTGTCTTATTATTTTTTTATTTTTTTTGTTAGGGTTAGGAATTAGGGGGCAGATTCACAGACATTTTGCTTAGCGTAGCGTATCAGAAATACACTACGCCGCCGTTTTTTACCTTGCTCTACGTGGAATTCAGGTAGATTTTGTCCAGTAAACGACGGCGGCGTAGTGTATTTCTCCCGTCGCAATCCATCTGCGCGAGTAGGGGGCGTGAAACATTTAAATTAGGCGCGTTCCCGCGGCGATCGATCTGCGCATGCTCCGTTCGCAAATTTCCCGCCGTGCATTGCGCGAAATCACGTCGTGACGTCATTCGTTGTTTATGTAGCGTACTTTACGGCCGATCCACGTCCCGACGAGTTACGTAAACAAAATAAAAATTTAAATAAATTCGAAGCGGGAACGACGGCCATACTTAACATGGGCTACGTAAAGTTAGAGCAGCAAAAAGCTGCTCTAACATTACGTATAAAAAAATAGACGAAAACGATTGCGACGCCCGCTCGTATGTTCGTGAATCCCCGTAAAAACACATTTGCATATCCCGACGCACCAAAACGACGCGAACTCCTCCCAGCGGCCGCAAATAGATGGCAGCGTAGATCCGAAGGCTTACGAAGACGTAAGCCTCTCGGATCGAAGCCCAAAGCCGCCGTATCATGGTTTGAGGATTCAAACTAGTGATACGCCGCGCGAAATTTGAAATTACTCCTGTCTAACCCCAGTTAGACAGGCGTAATTGTTTTGTGAATCTGCCCCTTGGATGTTAATACTACTACTACTAATGATAATAATAATATTATTAATGATAATTATAATAAAAAGGGTAATTTTTTTTCATTGTCTTATTATTATGTTTTAATTTATTTATTTATTTTTGTTAGGGTTAGGGTGTTAATACTACTACTACTAATGATAATAATAATAATAGCAATGATGATGATAATAAAAAGGGTAATATTTTATTCATTTTTTAATTGTTATTTTTTCATTATTTATGTTAGGGTTAGGGTGTTAATACTACTACTACTAATGATAATAATAATAATAGCGATGATGATGATAATAAAAAGGGTAATATTTTATTCATTTTTTAGTTGTTATTTTTTCATTTATTTATGTTAGGGTTAGGGTGTTAATACTACTTCTACTAATGATAATAATAATAATAAGGATAGTAAAAAGGGTAATATTTTATTCATTGTCTTATATATATATTTTTTTGTTAGGGTTAGGGTGTTAATACTACTACTACTAATGATAATAATAATGACAATGATAATATAAGGGGTAATATTTTATTCATGGTCTTATGCCGCGTACACACGATCATTTTTCGGCATTAAAAAAAACAACGTTTTTAAAAACGTCATTTAAAATGATCGTGTGTGGGCTTCACATCATTTTTCATGTTCTAAAAAATGACAAAAAAAAATTTGAACACGCAGCATTTTTTCACGTCCTTTTAAAAAAAATCGTTTTTCGGGTTGTAAAAAATGACCGTGTGTGGGCTAAAACAACGTTTTAACCCCGCGCATGCTCAGAAGCAAGTTATGAGACGGGAGCGCTCGTTCTGGTAAAACTAGCGTTCATAATGGAGTAAGCACATTCATCACGCTGTAACAGACAGAAAAGCGCAAATCGTCTTTTACTAACACGGAATCAGCTAAAAGCAGCCCAAAGGCGAATAGAACTTCCCCTTTAGAGTGCCGTCGTACGTGTTGTAGGTCACCGCGCTTTGTTCTTCATTTTTCAAAAACGATGGTGTGTGGGCTACACCGTTTTTAACCACTTACCTACTGTGCACCTACACCCCCTTCCTGCCCAGACAAAATATAAGCTTCCCGCACTGCGTCGCTTTAACTGACAATTGCGCGGTCGTGCGACGTGGCTCCCAAACAAAATTGGCGTCCTTTTTTTCCCACAAATAGAGCTTTCTTTTGGTGGTATTTGATCACCTCTGCGGTTTTTATTTTTTGCGCTATAAACAAAAATAGAGCGTCAATTTTTAAAAAAATGCAATATTTTTTCCTTTTTGCTATAATAAATAACCCCAAAAAATATATAAAAAAAATATTTTTTCCCTCAGTTTAGGCCGATACGTATTCTTCTACATATTTTTGGTAAAAAAAAATGCAATAAGCGTTTATCGGTTGGTTTGCGCAAAATTTATAGCGTTTACAAAATAGGGGATAGTTTATGGCATTTTTTTTTTTTTTTTTTTACTATTAATGGCGGCGATCTGCGATTTTTTTATTGGGACTGCGACGTTATGGCGGACATTTCGGACACTTTTCTGACATTTTTGGGACCATTTACATTTATACAGTGAAAAATGCTATAAATATGCATTGATTACTGTATAAATGTGACTGGCAGTGAAGGGGTTAACCACTAGGGGGCGGGGAAGGGGTTAAATGTGTGTCCTATGAGTGTTCTAACTGTAGGGGAGGGGGGGTGACTGGGGGAGGTGACCGATTGTGTCCCTATGTACAAGGAACACAATCTGTCACCTCTCTCCCTGACAGGGACGTGCAGCTCTGTGTTTACATACAGTGCTGCACGTCCCAGCTCACTTACAGAGCAATCGCGTGTGCCCGGCGGCGATCGTTGCCGCCGGGCACTCGCACGGGATCCCCGCGGAGCGGCGGGTGCGCGCGCGCGCCGCCGGCGACGCGCGCGCGCCCGCCCGCGGCTTTAAAGGGACATCACGTCATATGACGTGATGTCAGAACAATGGAGTCGTCTGCCCGCCGTCAATTGACGGCGGGCAGATGACAAGTGGTTAATGATGAAGTTAGAAAAACTTTGTTTTTTGGACATGCTGAAAAACTAATTTTTTTTTTTTTCATGCCGAAAAATGATCATGCGTGCGTGGCATTATTATTAATTTTTCATTTATTTATTTATTTTTGTTAGGGTGTTAATACTACTACTAACAATAATAATGATAGTAATAATCATAATAAATGAATAAGTAAATAAAAAATAAATAGAAAACAACTTTTTTTTTTAACCAATAGAGAAAACTATCATCTGTTACATAATTTGTTGCACGATTTTTCATCCCTTTTAGCTTTTCCATTAGCTTTTATTTCTTTTGTTATTATTATCTATTTATTATTATTATTATTATTTTTAAGGGGTTAGGAGTTAGAGTTAAGGTTAGGTTAGCATTAGGATTAGGGGTCTGGGTTAGGGTTTGGGTTAATATTTTATTCATTGTTTTATTTATTATTAAAATAAATACACAAAGAAATAAAAAAATATCCATAAATAAATACAATAAATTAAAACTATGTAAAAATAAATAAATAACCTCTAACACTTAGGTGCACACTGGACGTTATAATAACGTTATAAAAACGTCAGTAACTATGCAGTGGGTTTTTCAACGTTTTGCAACGTTTTTGCAGTACCGTTTTTTTTTTGGGCATTTCTTAGTATTTTTTTTTTTTTTCATGTGTTTCATGCTAGGTGAGAATGGGGCCTTTCAGCATTGTTTACACGCCGGGCAGTTGCGATACTTCGCTTTGTGTCTGCGCCAAAAATGATCCAACATGTCACGCTCGGTGGGCAGCCAGGATATACGGAAGTGCTGCAAATGCCCTGCCATGCACGTGGCTGCGGCGCGTTTGTGTGGTGATTATGGGGTTAAAATTGGTGGTTAGAAGGCGCCTCCTCACTGCTTGTCAAGCAGCTCTGTGTTCTCTATGGGACAGGAAGTGAAGGAATGGGACACAGATGGATAAAAAAAAAAAAAAAAACCTGACAAGGGTTATAACCCTCCATTGTTCTATCCAAAATGGAAAAAAAAGTGTTGCCTTTAGTTCTACTGACATTCAGTTTCCTAAAGCAGAACTGCCATTTTTCATTTTTTCAGAGCTGCTAATTCTCTGCAACCCCTTTACAGCCACTTTGCAGGCAGTTCAGCAGCTGCTGCGTGTCATTCCTCCGTGGGGGGGTGGGGGTGTTTTCTTAGGGGGACAACAGCAGAGCATGCCTGTGTGATGTCACATGTGGTCTCTCTCTTAGGATGGTACAGGATGACAACACATGAAGTCACATGAGAGACAGAGACAAAGTGTTATAATAGCCACGGCACATATGAAGTCCTGGTAACTCAGTACAGGGATGGTGGAAACCCCTCATAATGGGCACAGCAGGTGTGCAGTCCTGGGAACTCAGTACAGGGATGGTAGGAACCCCTCATAATGGCCACAGCAGGTAAATAGTCCTAGGAACTCAGTACAGGGATGGTGGAAACCCCTTATAATGGGCACAGCAGGTGTGAAGTCCTGGGAACTCAGTATAGGGATGGTGGGAACCCCTCATAATGGCCACAGCAGTTGTACAGACCGAGGAACTCATCACAGGGATGGTGGCAACCCCTATAATGGGCACATCTATTGTGCAGACATTCCAACTCAGTGCAGGGATGGTGGGAACCCCTTATAATGGCCACAGCAGATGTGCAGTCCTGCCAACTCAGTACAGGGATGATGGCAACCCCTATAATGGGAATATCTGGTGTGAAGTCCTGGGAACTCAGTACAGGGATGGTGGAAACCCCTTATAATGGGCACAGCAGGTGTGAAGTCCTGGGAACTCAGTATAGGGATGGTGGGAACCCCTCATAATGGCCACAGCAGTTGTACAGACCGAGGAACTCATCACAGGGATGGTGGCAACCCCTATAATGGGCACATCTATTGTGCAGACATTCCAACTCAGTGCAGGGATGGTGGGAACCCCTTATAATGGCCACAGCAGATGTGCAGTCCTGCCAACTCAGTACAGGGATGATGGCAACCCCTATAATGGGAATATCTGGTGTGAAGTCCTGGGAACTCAGTACAGGGATGGTGGGAACCCCTCATAATGGCCACAGCAGGTAAGTAGTCCTAGCAACTCAGTACAGGGATGATGGGAACTCCTAATAATGGGCACAGCAGATGTGCAGTCCTGGAAACTCAGCACAAGGATGGTGGAAACCCCTCATAATGGGCACAGCAGATGTGCAGTCCTGGAAATTCCGCACAAGGATGGTGGGAGCCCCTCATAATGGGCACAGCAGATGTACAGTCCTAGGAACTCAGTGCAGGGATGGTGGCAACCACTTATAATGGGCACAGCAGGTTTGCAGTCCTGGCAACTCATCACAGGGATGGTGGGAAACCCTCATAGTGGGCACATCTGGTGTGCATACCTGGCAACTCAGTACAAGGATGGTGGGAACCCCTCATAATAAGCACAGCAGGTATACAGACCCAGGAACTCAATGCAGGTATGGCGGGAACAGCTGCCATTTTTATTCTCCTCTTTCAGAAAATGCCATGTGTGTGAAAAATTAAGAGCTCTCCTGGGTATTGATGTGGTTAATTCTCTGATGATAACTCAGCCTGTGATCTCATTACTCAGCATTCTGGTGTCTCCTTCTTTCTATTTTTGCCCTCCCGGGTGATATTCTCCTCTGTACAATGCGGATCGGGAGCCAGCTGGTGTCAATAGAGGACTGCCCCCTGCAGGGCACTGATACCTGCGTCTCTCCAGGCTTAACCACATCACTGGATGGATGCAATAGAGAAGACGGCTTGTGTTGCTGCAGCTGCCAGGCATAAAAATACCTTGGCGATGACACAACACGGGGTCACCATGGCCTATGTATAGAAGGCCGGGCCGCACTGAGCCCAGGACACCCAGCAACACCAACACACTGCCCGGCCTGTCCTCCGTGTCCAGTACTGACCGACCTCCTCAGGAAAGCCCATGGGATGGGAACACAACGATCCCCCGATACAAAAACCACCCATCAATTGCAGCCTCACTGTGCCCATCAAACGCAGCCACTGTGCCCATCAAATGCAGCCACTTTGCCAATTAAATGCAGCCACTTTGCCCATCAAATGCAGCCACTTTGCCCAATAAACGCAGCCACTTTGCCCATCGAATGTTGCCACTGTGCCCCAAACGCTGCCACTGTGCCCCAAATGCTGCCACTGTGACCCAAACGCTGCCACTCTGCTCCAAACATTGCCACTGTGCCCAAAATGCTGCCACTGTGCCCCAAACCCTGCCACTGTGCCCCAAATGCTGCCACTGTGCCCCAAACGCTGCCACTGTGCCCCAAACATTGCCACTGTGCCCCAAACGCTGCCACTGTGCCCCAAACATTGCCACTGTGCTCCAAACACCACCACTTTGCCCATTAAACATTGCCACTGTGCCCCAAATGTTGCCACTGTGCCCCAAACACCGCCACTTTGCCCATTAAACATTGCCACTGTGCCCCAAATGCTGCCACTTTGCCCATTAAACATTGCCACTGTGCCTCAAATGCTGCCACTGTGCCCCAAACGCTGCCACTTTGCCCATTAAACATTGCCACTGTGCCAAAAATGCTGCCAATGTGCCCCCCGCCCGCCACATACATTGTCTCGGGTGGGCAGCGGGTGACGGTGGCAGGCGGCAAGCTGTGTTCGGTGTCCTCCATTTCTTTCCCTTCCCGATGTCTTCTCCCGCCCGCTCCTCCTCTGCTATGATCGGACGCCTGATAGACGTCCAATCACAGCGCCTATCATTTCAGCCGATCGGGTGACAGGTAACACAGACCCGGCGCACCTGATTGGCTGAAAGGGGGTTCAATGTTAGCAAAGCAAATTCCTTCGGCTTTGCTAACAATGAGCTGAGTGAGACGCAAACGCACAGCATTGCGCCCGCTTCTCACATTTTTGGACACCTATTAGAGCTAATAGCTCTAATCAGGTGCTTCCAAAAAACACCCCCGCCACTGTAATTCAGGTGCCCGGCGCCCTAAATGGTGTCAGCAGTGACCATAGATAGATTAATGCAATGCATGAATCTATGGGGATTAGAGCGGTGCAGGAGAGAGGGGGCGGCGCTCCTGCGCCCTTTATGAACGCACCGCCACTGCCCCGATCGGTCATGGATTCCAGAGATCAGCGTCACATTCAGATTTAATATGGCACAGCTGACCATACAAACAATCCTTTGAACATTCGTATCAAAATCCTCAGTACATTCGATGACTTGATTAATTTTGACTGAAAGATTTGATTTGGAATAAATGGACTTTACCGAATACAATGTTAGAAATGTGATCTTTCAAAAATGTTTTTTTCCATCCTGCTCCATCCTGGGGGAAGAGGGCGGGGGGGCGGGGCGGCGGAGGGCAGGGGAAGGGAAAGAGAGGGGAGGGCGGGGGGGGGGAGACGGAGGGCAGGGACAGGGAGACGGAGAGGGGGGGTAAAAGGAGGGGAGGGGAAAAGGAGGGGAGAAATGGGGAAAAGAGGGGGGGGTGGAAAGGGGGAGGGGAAAAGGGGGTAGGGGAGAGAGGGGGGGGTTTGGGGGGTGTGTGTAGGTACCTCACCGTAACTCACAAACAAGATGTTAGAAGGAAAAGCACTTGGTGGAATGGATTATAAACACCAAGGTCCAAATGGGACAGGCCCAAATAAAGGGGTCCAGATGCTGTAGAGATTGGTCCAGGAACCACAATTTATAAAAAGGCCAATAGGATTAACTAGTTACTGCTAATAAGTAAAAATATATAGGGACTAGAAATTCTAGCTTAACAAACGAGGTATTAGGAGAATAAATACCTGTATTCGTGGAGACAATGGGATCACGTTGATTGGTCAGGCAGTTGAGTCCTAATTGGTGGAGTGAAACTTCTAAATTCGGGAGAGTCCCTAAATTTTTCAGGAAGGAGAACACCCAAATACAACCACTGGTATGGTGTTCCCAAAAGAAAAGGAGAAGTTCTCTAAAGGGAGAAAGAGGATGCTTGAGATCAATCAATGGGTGAAAAACAGTGATAGGGTATTGTCAAAACAGTGCATCAGAATGCACTGAGGGTAGAAGGATAACTAATTATGGTAAGTGTTAAAAAGATAGGGGGGTATTATTTACCTGGAGGATGGACGGACAAAGCCGTCTAACAGCTGTGATGCTGGAGGAATCCTAGAGGTGGTGCCCGAGATAGTGGCAATGACAGCCGCGCTTTATATAGAACAACAAACGGCTGACGTCAGCAATGACGTCGCCGCTGCGGGGACATGTTACTCACCGCGTCATGCCGCTGACACTTGGTACTACCCTTGGGTCTCGACCAATCAAATCGGAGTGACCGGCGCATGCGCAGTGAGTGCAGCGCCGCTCAAATCGGCTTAAAGACGTCACAGCGCCATAGAGGCGCCCACCGCCATATTGGTTAAGGGATATTATCCCTTAATTTTGGCATAGTGAATGCTCGAGGAGTAGTTATTGGAAGAGGACCCAAGGATAGAGAAGGGGAAGTGGATGGGCGGGGAGTATCAATAAATAAAGGACCGCTGATATGGATCAGGATCCCAATTAAATCCTGTTCAGAAAGGAGAGGTCCCCTTTGTCCCTGTGGTTCGAATAGGACCAGATAGGGGAAACAGACATCTTGGAAATAGCTGTAGGGGGTTAGAACAGAGCTGTATCCTGGCCTAGGCCAACAAGGCCCAGGCCTAGAGCAGCAGTTTGCAGGGGGGCAGCACGAAAAGAGTCCCCACCGGCTTGCATTACACTGTTAGGAAAATTTGTCTAGCGCCCCCATAAAGCGGCCGCACTGCTTCTGGTGTGCGGGCGGCCAGCATTCCGCAACTGTGGGGGCGCTTCCAATTTTGACTGTTTTATCATCCTGGACCACAAACCTTCCTCACTGTGCTATATGTTTCTGCTGCACCATCTACTTAAAGTAGAACTATAGGCAACACTTTTTTTTTTCATTTTGGGTAGAGTAAGGGAGGGTTATAGCCCCTGTCAGTTTATTATTTTTTTAATCCCTGTCCCATTGCGAAGATTTCCCTTCACTTCCTGCTCTATGGGCAACCAGGAAGTAAGAGGAAATCTAAGTAAATTAAGGGAATCCATTGCCCCCCCCCCCCCCCAGGCCCTCAGAACTAGTGTCCCCACTCGAAAATTTCAGGGCGGGTCTTAAACAACAGAGGGTGTGGCCATAACAGGAAGGGGTGGTCATATTTAAATTAGGGGGTGCACAAGTTTAGTCAGGCCTAGGGCAGCACAAAACCTAAATACACCTCTGGGTTAGAATCAATTCAAACGAAAAAGATGTAAATACATCGATTTGCATAAAAAGTCAGTTTGTGCTGAATCACTGCATACATGGGGGAAAAAGTTGGGAGGGGAAAGAGGGGAGTGCGCCATCTGCTGCCACATAAAATAAATTGTTGAACAAAAATTTGTGAGAGATAAGCTATCATACGACAATAATCAGGCCTACAATTGGGGGTCATTCCCCAAAGACAGAAGAAGAGGAGGAAACAAAACAAACAAAAACCACAAGCCGGTAGAGACTTCCACCGAAGCTACTGACTCCGACTCCTCTCTCTCCGCCGCCACATCTGGTCCACCGGAAGATCAAACTCGGATCACTAAGACCCATGGGTTCTTCCACCCCAAACCGGGCAAAGCTAGGGGCAAAACAAACACACAAAAACAAGCACCTAGGGCACAGATCAATACCAGAGCAGCAGCAGCCGCAAAAAAATCTATCAAATGGTTTCGTTGGGGCTGTTAATTCATCAACTGGCCCAACTCAGGGCAACTTTTCCAAGACTCTACCTGAAAGTTCCCAAGCAACCAATTCCAGCCAAGCCGCTTTGCAGCCGGTTTTTCATCTTGGCCATACCCAGTCTCAACCAGTAACGGATCTAAAGAAACTATAAAAAACACCTTGACCAAATCAGGGACACCCACTAGTAGTTTTGAGGTAATCAATCTATCTTCGTTTGAGCTAACAGCAGATCAGACCTTAGTCCTTCAACATGGCTTAACATTCTGCCCAGTACAAGGCACAGACTGTTTCGAGTTAATTAAAGATGTCAACCTCTTCTCTCGTAAATTAATGCTCAAAGTGCTCTTTGACAAGCCCAAACCATCGGTACTATCCACAAACCTTAACAATCCATTATGGAAGGAAATGACACTTAAGGACATTCAGGCCTTAGAGGAACTGATGGAGTTATGGGATGAAGGAGGCATTAATGAGACTGATCTTCTTGAAGCCAATCACCTTGACTCAACCCTATCTGCAGATGTCAGCGATCCAGGATTTCATCATAAAGAAAATGCTCCCCAGAAAATGATACCTCAACCAATAGCCCCGTCTCGTTTCTTGAAAGGGAATGCGATGGGATATTTATTCTGTTCGTCTTACAACTGGACCTGACTCTCCCTCTGGCTCTCGTGGATGAGCTTATACTGGACTTACTTATATAGCAAGTTGCCAGGGAAAAGGACGTCTCCAATGGCGTATACCCTCTCCCTACTTGGGTAGCTGTTACATTGGTTGGCAGCAGTGGAATGGTCCTTTTATCCAAGGAGCAAGTTCTGAATGGAGCCTCAGTATGCCAGGCTGAAAAGAACCACACTAAAAGATTTATTGGAGAGTCGTGGTAGGAGTGCCAGTAACAGACCACGGAGGGAGCTGATAGCTGACCTGATGGAGCTGGACCAAATGGATGGATCCATGGAAGGAACAGAGCCCCTAGCACCTGTCAGCGAGGAAGATGTAATTACTGATATTGTACAGCGGAGATTATCCTTGTATCCAGAAACGTCCACGAAACTAATAAACCAGCTGTTCCGGGAAGCAAGAGAGGAGATTCAAACCAAGAGGTGACAAGAACTGGAACTGGTAAAAGCTAGACAGCCCACTACACACGCAGTTCCTACTTCCCCACCCGCTGCTACAGGAAAAAAAAAAAACGTTCACTGCATTTAAAGCTTTTGTAGAAAGTGAGGAGGAAATAGATGGATATTTGGCTGATTTTGAGAGGCAGTGCTCACTACACCAGGTACCACCAGACCAATGGGTCACTATTTTGTCTGGGAAATTGTCAGGCAAAGCCAATGAAGCTTTTCGGGCTCTTGCTCCAGAGGATATTTTACAATATCAGCAAGTGAAAAAGGCGCTGTTAACCCGATATATCCTGTAACTCCAGAAACCTACCGCCGTCGCTTCCAGGAATC
This sequence comes from Rana kukunoris, assembly GCA_029574335.1. Taxonomy (NCBI): domain Eukaryota; kingdom Metazoa; phylum Chordata; class Amphibia; order Anura; family Ranidae; genus Rana; species Rana kukunoris. The sequence continues at coordinate 225,005,321 of CM056054.1, read as the reverse complement.
CGAGAAGAGGGCTGTGGACTCCCACATGGAATGGGCCAACCAGTTACAAAGTGTGGCATCCCATTGGGTCCAAGTGTGCAAGGCCAACACCGGGGAGGAAGTATTGCAGCTATTCCTAATGGAACATTTCTTCCAAGACCTGGCCGCAGACATACAGAACTGGGTACGAGATTGCCGTCCCGCTAACTTAAACGAGGCGGCATGGCTAGCAGATGAGTACGCGGAAACAAGGAAAGTAAGCCAGGTTACTGCACGGCTGGCTCATGAGGTAGAACCGCGTACTCCAACCAGCACCCCACGCCCAGAGTTTCGGGCTCCAGTCCCACCAGGACCACCACGTCCTCAGGAACCCAAAAACTACCCCCGGGATTCGTCTAGGGTGACGTGCCATCACTGCAGCAACACGGGACATATTGCTCGTTTTTGCCCTTTGAGAGCTACAAATAACAACTGGAGACGCCCTACACCCAACACAGAGGTCACTCCATCACGGCCCTCTGCGGCCCTCTGCCTAGAGACCAAGGTGGGCCCTGAGGAATGTCTGGGAATTTTGTATGAGGCAGACCCAATACAAGCGGCCTCTCCAGATAACCGTCAGCATCACCGTCAGGAGGTAAGGGTGAATGAACAAGTAGCACAAGGCCTAAGAGATACCGAGGCTACTATCACTCTGATTCAAAAACAACCAGGGCACAAAAAGTCAGACTGTCCATTAAATCCACCCAGGCAGTCACAGTCATGGAGACAGCCAGAAAGGGGGAACCCCCACACATCCATGCCTGCGGCCCATGGCGTTGGGGAGGTAAAACATTGAGGTGTTCTGCAGGAGGCAGATCCGATACAAGCAGCTAACCAGGACAACAGGCAGCAACACAGGCAGACTGTCTGGGTCAATGGAAAGGCAGGCAACGGGCTACGCGATACTGGGGCCACGATGACACTGCTACAGAAGAGAGCCAGCACACCGGAGACACCGTAGCCGTAAGAGTAGCAGGAGGCACCGTCTTCCGGCTACCCGTTGCCCGGGTTCCCCTGGATTGGGGGGTGGGTTCGGGACATGTGAATGTGGGGGTGATGAAGGATTTGCCAGCAGATGCTACTAGGGAATGATTTGGCCCCCCTTGTTTCTGCGTACGCCCCGATGTGCCCCGCTGAAGCCCACACAGTGACTACCTGTGCCCCAACCCGCGTTGCTGGAACCAACTCGCTTGCTGCTGAGACCCGGGTAAGACTACCTTCCCCGACATGTACTGTAGATCCGGCCCAATATCATAGTCTAAAATGGGAATGCGACAAGTTGGCCAGTGAGAAATCGGAGATGCAACGACACTACGTCATGTATTATGAGATGTCCCGTGGCTTGAACATTGAAATGCACAAACATGCTGAAATTGTCAAAAGGTTAAATGGGATTTGCGCTCAGGTGGTGCCTTATCTCTCGCAAGAGCATCAGCAACAGGTTTTGGGAGCCATTGAGAGAGCAAAGCAAGTGACTGTTCCAGAACTGAATTCCATTATTCACCTTCACCATCAGCTACCGACCTGGTAAGCCAGATGGCAATACTGATGGTTTATCCCGGCAAACAGACGTCATCCCGGCCTCCTAGTTCCGGACATCCCCAAGTTGACCCGAAAAGGATCAATCCGGGTCTGCCGGAGTGTTCCACAAAAGGGGAGCAGTGTAACGGAACTATGTATTCTGCCTGTACATCTATAATAATGATATCTGGGACTACCTGAGATAGGATTATTAGATATGGATTATCCACATTAAATTCTGAGATATCTGTAGGGCTGTTTTGGGCTTGTTAGTTCTGAGCTCAGAAGGTTAATTGTAGAGTGAGTCTTTCACTGCTAAATTCTAAATGTCTCTTCTCTCTTTTGTGTATTGTATTACAAATTAACAGTCTCCTGTCAGTGTATTGAATTAGCATGTCAATTATAACTTGTCAGGTTTTGCGGTGCCAAAATGTTTAGCTACTGATGGGATTATCTGTGATTGAGTATTGTTCTGTGGGATAATTGAATTCTATTGAGAAAGGAATGTGGTTTCTTTGGCCTGGTGCCAGAGTGTCTACCTTGGCCCCCCCCCCCTATCGAGGGAGGGGGCGGAGAGTTTCATTGTTCCTTGAGTACTCACCAGTTTGTAACTAGATATAAACCAAGAGATGTACCATTAAACCTGATATACTTGACCCTTCAAAACGTAGCCCTGTCTCGTTTCTTGAAAGGGTATGCCATGGGTCTTCAAACTACAGCCCTCCAGTTGTTCAGGAACTACAATTCCCATCATGCCTAGTCATGCCTGTGAATGTCAGAGTTTTACAATGCCTCATGGGATGTGTAGTTCCACAACCGCTGGAGGGCCGTAGTTTGAGGATCCCTGGGGTATGCGATGGCATATTTATTCTGTTCGTCTTACAACTGGACCTGACTCTCCCTTTGGCTCTCATGGATGAGCTTATACTGGACTTAGTTATATAGCAACTTGCCAGGGAAAAGGACGTCTCCAACGGCTGATACCCTCTCCCTACTTGGGTAGCCGTTACAGTAGACATCCTTCAGGAAATGGTCAGAGACTCACGACATAATACAGGAGATGATCAGAGACTGCAGACATCCTACAGGAGATGGCTAGAGGCAACAGACATGATGCAAGAAATAGTCAGAGACAGCAGACATCATATAGGAGATGGTCAGACACTGCAGACATGATACAGGAGAAGTTTAGAGACTGCAAACATGATACAAGAGATGGTCAGAGACAGTAGACATGATAAAAGAGATGGTCAGTGATTGCAGACATGATACAGGAGATGGTCAGAGACTGCAGACATGATACAAGAGATGGTCAGAGACAGTAGACACGATACAAGAGATGGTCAGAGACTGCAGACATGATACAGGAGATGGTCAGAGACTGCAGACATGATACAAGAGTTGGTCAGAGACAGTAGACACGATACAAGAGATGGTGAGAGACAGTAGACACAATACAAGAGATAGTCAGAGACTGCAGACATAATACAGGAGATGGTCAAAAACTGCAGACATGATACAAGAGATGGTGAGAGACTGCAGACATGATACAGCAGATAGCCAGAGACAACAGACATGACACAGGAGATGGTCAGAGACTGCAGACACCCTACAGAAGATGGTCAGAGGCAACAGACATGATACAAGAGATGGTCAAAGATTGCGGACATGACACAGGAGATGGTCAGAGACTGCAGACATGATACAGGAGATGGTCAGAGACTGCAGACATGATACAGGAGATGGTCAGAAACTGCAGTCATACTACAGAAAATGATAAACCCATTGAATACGGAGAATCGTCATGACAGCCTGGTGACTCTTATTTTCGGACTCGGGCCATGAATGGAATCCTTCCTAGAACTCTAAGCACTGGGTTCCTTTATCCAAATCCTGAGCCCGGAGGAGTCCACACATTGTCGGGGGGGGGGGGATCCTATAAATACACCCCATACACAGCACTGAGCTCATGGAAAGTCCCGGTATAGATTTCCCAGAATTCCTCTGCCCTTCCCAGAGATTACATTCCAACACTGCAATGATGACCCTGCAAGGTGCCGCTCAGATACTCGATACCCCCAGCACACCGGGATTCATAGCCGTTTACAAGGGTCACTGCCTGGGGCATTGTTGGTGTGAACTCTCTCCACCGTCCGCTCACCTCTGTCCCCACACTCCTTCACCATGAGGACAGACATGAGGCCATACCTCCCAGTGTCTGCCTGAGGCCTCGTACACATGACTGAGAAACTCGTCGTAAATTAAACATCGTTTTCCTCGACGAGTTCCTTGTCAGACTTGTTGAGAATCTTGTCCAGCTTTCTTTGCGTACACACTGTCAAGACAAAATCTTGTCGTTCTAAAACGCGGTGACTTCAACACGTACGACGGCACTATAAAGGGGAAGTTCCATTCCACTGGCACAACCCTTGGGGCTGCTTTTGCTAATCTCATGTTACTGCGTGTTAGTAAAAGTTTGGTGAGAGACGATTCGCGCTTTTCAGTCTGTTACAGCGTGACGAATGTGCTATCTCCATTACGAACGTTACTTTTACCGAAGGCGCGCTCCCGTCTCATACTTTATTCTGAGCATGCGCGGGTTTCTAAGCATACACACACATGTGCTTCTCGTTGTAAACCAGCCTGACAAAGAAATTGAGACTCCCAATGAGGAAAAAGAGAACTTGTTCTTTTTTTGCTCATCGAGATCCATGACAGTTTTCTCGACGAAAAACATACACACCACCGTTTTCCTCGGCAAAAAAGCTCTGCCACCAAGTTTCTTGATGGATTCTGTCGAGGAAAACGGTCGTGTGTACGAGGCCTGATACATAGCGACTCAGGAAGAAGCAATATGAATACTGGCTATACATGGAGAGATATTGCAGCAACTTCAGTTGAATAACAGGATCAAAAGCAATTAAAAGAAAAAAGGAAACTAAGCAATCTGATTGTACAATCGCATTTAGATCTACAGACAACTATGTAGTGCGGTGCAGGGACTATGCTCTATGTAGGGCAAGGACCTGCCTGATTGGATACAGACTGATTGGTTTAGGTAGGTCCTTATATTATATAGTTCTGGTAAATCTAAAGTTGATTGTAACACGTATTGTAAAAGACCTTGTTTAGTGTAGCGGTTGGGGGGGGGGGGGGGGTCACTAAAACTGAAATGACTGTTTACACATAAAAGTTAAGCCTGCAATCACATGCAGGCTTGTTTGTGGCCCTGCAGTCACAGTCCCAGTCTGATTGGTTCCACACAGTTGACAGCTTAAACATCGTGCAGCATAAGCAAGCCCAGGTTAACAGCAACTTCACAAAAACAAACAATAAGGACCAGTACTGCAGTCCAGCGAAACAATTGCCAGGCAGCAAGCCCACCAAACATGACCAATTCCAGCGAATGGAAAAGTGCCACATGCGCCCCACAACCGCGTGTAAACGCACACAGATGTGCCATGTTTGTTTGGCAAAGATGAGGTTAAAACAGGTGATAAGGAGGCGTCATATCACTTCCCACCACCTGTCTATCAGCTTTGTAAAGCGATCTGAAAGTGGATTGCTTTTCATAGGTTTAAACGCAGGTAGGGTCACCATACTTGTCACAACCTGACTGCACAATCAACTTTATATTTACCAAAACTATGTAATATGAGGACCTACCTAATCCATCCAATCATTTTTTATCCAATCAGGCAGACCAACGCAATGCACAGCTGATGGTAGATCTAAGGCCGCGTACACGCGATCAAATTTATCTGCTCAAACTGGTCCGACGGACCGTTTCAGCAGACATATCCGATCGTGTGTACGGGCTAGCGGACAGATTTGTCCGCTGCAAACCTGTCCGTCCGACATGTCCGCTGGTTAGTACGCCTAACCAGCGGCCAGAAATCCCCCGCATGCGCCGAATGGATTCGACGCATGCGTGGAAGTATTTCACTTCCTGGATTGGTGACGTGGCGGTGTCAACGTCACCGCCACATCACCGCGTCCTCAGCCCGAGGGGATTTTCGTCCGATGGTGTGTACACGCCATCAGACCAAAATTCGATGAGACATGTCCGCTGGAAACGGTTCGTCGGACATGTTTGAGCGGACATGTCTCATCGTGTGTACACGGCCTACAATCCTGCCCACCAAGACACAATTTCTATACAGAGTATGAGGTTGCCTTTTCTGATTTGTGTGAGCTGCATTCCTGACACAGAATGCCTGGCACTCTTCTCCTCCTGCCAGGCCAGTAACACTGTATCTGCTTCTACATATCTCAGCCGGTGCTGACGCAATACCACACAGTTTTGTCTACTCTCTTATCAAGGTCGCTGGCTTAACCGCATCCTATCTGGCTAAAAGCCACAGACCGATGCCAAAAACCACACCACGATATCTCAGAAAGGACACCAGAGTCCATTGGGAGACGGATGTCCCAGCAAGGACCAACACCATTTAGTTTGTGATATCTTTTTGTTACTGACAGTGACGTGACCTGAAGCTTTATTGGTAATGTTGCAAAATAGCCACGGTGTGTGGTATAAGATTAGAAAGGGGTTTTGTATACCAAAACGCCATTAAAGACAAGGCCAGAGCAAACCTATAAGAAAACAAATAAACGTAGGGCCTCTATGACAGGATCAAAGAGAAGCCAGGAAACCCCTTCCTGCCTGCCCCAGTGTCCCTATAACAAGTTTGGGTTCCGTCGGCTACTGATCTTTACACTCAGTTCACACTATGAACCGCATGTGAATTGCACAGGAACCGCATCACATTTCTGTGCAATTCACATGTGATTCAGTGTGGTGCTTCTCCTATGCTGTGAGGCTGCGCAGGTGTGAATGGGGCCTTAGAGGTCACTCTTGGGTCTACTTGGGTTTTGGTAGGGTGGGACATTAGGAGTAGTCTAAGGCCGCGTACACACGATAGGTTAAACCAATGAGAACGGTCTAATGGACCGCTTTCATCGGACCAAACCGATCGTGTGTGGGCGCCATCGCCGTCGGTGAGTTATCCATCAGTTAAAAAAAAGCCAACTTGTTTTAAATTTAACCAATGGATTCCTAACCGATAGGTCAAAACCGATCGTTAGTACGCACCACCATCGGTTAAAAATTCACGCATGCTCAGAATCAAGTTGACACATGCTTGGAAGCATTGAACTTCATTTTTTTCAGCACGTTGTTGTGTTTTACATCACCGCGTTCTGACACGATCGTTTTTTTAACCGATGGTGTGTAGGCGCGATAGACCATCAGTTAGCTTCATCGGTTAACCGATGAAAACGGTCCATCAGACCGTTCACATCGGATGGACTGATCGTGTGTACGCGGCATAATAGGACTGTTTCAAGGCCAGTTGATGATGGGCACATGAGCAGAGAACCCCCTTCTTCCCACCACCCATCCAGCCCATTATTTAAAGCAGTTGGATTTAACCACTTAAAGCGGTATTTCACCCTAAATATAAGATCTCCCATGCGATCCAGCATACTGGCGTCAGCGCCAGTATGCTGGGTTTTTTTTTTTTAATCGCACACTTACTGTATTATAGTGGAATTCCTTTTTTGTCCCCCGTGGTGGACGGCGCCAGTATAGCGCGTCACATCTTCCTAAAATACCCGATATGGACTCGGGTAATCTCGGCGAAAATGCGGCGCCTGCGCACAGACCTAGGAGCTGACTGCGCAGGCGCCCTATTTCTCCAAGTCCTACGGCTATGGCGCGTCACGCCCTCCGAAATAGGACTCGGAGAAATACGGCGCCTGCGCAGTCAGCTCCTAGGTCTGTGCGCAGGCGCCGCATTTTCGCCGAGATTACCCGAGTCAATATCGGGTATTTTAGGAAGATGTGACGAGCAATACTACAGCCGTCCACCGCGGGGGACAAAAAAGGAATTCCACTATAATACAGTAAGTGTGCGATAAAAAAAAAAAAAAACAGCATACTGGCGCTGACGCCAGTATGCTGGATCACATGAGAGATCTTATATTTAGGGTGAACCTCCGCTTTAAGGACCGCCTACTGCACATTTACGTCGGCAGAATGGCACGGCTGGGCACATCAACGTATATATACGTTGATTTTAGTACCCAGCCGTGGGTCACGGGCGCGCGCCTGCGGGCACGCGCCCGCGACCCGGTCCGAAGCTCCAGGACCGGGACCGCGGGATTCGCGGACCCGATCGCCGCTGGAGTGCGGCGATCCGTCCCTGGAGCGGAAGAACGGGGAGAGCCGTGTGTACACACGGCTTCCCCGTGCTTCTCTGTGGCCGTAGCATCGATCGCGTCATCCCTGTAATAGGGGGACGCGATCGATGACGTCACACCTACAGCCACACCCCCCTACAGTTGTAAACACACACATTAGGTCACACATCCCCTACAGCGCCACCTGTGGTTAACTCCCAAACTGCAACTGTCATTTCCACAGTAAACAATGCAATTTAAATGCATTTTTTGCTGTGAAAATGACAATTGTCCCAAAAATGTGTCAAAATTGTCCGAAGTGTCCGCCATATTGTCGCAGTCACGAAAAAAATCGCTGATCGCCGCTATTAGTAGTAAAAAAAAAAAATTAAGAAAAATGCAATAAAACTATCCCTTATTTTGTAAACGCTATAAATTTTGCGAAAACGAAAACGATAAACGCTTATTGCGATTTTTTTGACCAAAAATACGTAGAAGAATACGTATCGGCCTAAACTGAGGAAAAAAAATGTTTTTTTATATATTTTTGGGGGATATTTATTATAGCAAAAAGTTAAAAATATTGCATTTTTTTTAAATTGTCGCTCTATTTTTGTTTATAGCGCAAAAAATAAAAATAGCAGAGGTGATCAAATACCACCAAAAGAAAGCTCTATTTGTGGGGAAAAAAGGACGCCAATTTTGTTTGGGAGCCACGTCGCACGACCGCGCAATTGTCAGTTAAAACGACGATGCAGTGCCGAATCGCAAAAAGGGGCAAGGTCCTTTACCTACATTTTGGTCCAAGTCTTAAGTGGTTAATGTAGTAAAACGAAAAAGGAAAAGTTTAGGGACTTTAGATGAAGCATGTGTGTGTAACATAATGAGTGGGATAATGCCTATTTTTCAGGGTCGTGTGTTGTGAATCCCTAAAGGGGGCAGGCAGCACCCTTTAACAGAAAAATCTGATTGTTAACATTTAGTCAATTTAGGGTCCATGAAAAAGCAAAGTACCCAGTATAATATAAATTGTGTCATGTAACAATACATGACACACAGTTTCAAAAAGAAACATAGTAATAATAAGATCAAAGTAACTAGGGTTGTCCAGATACCGATACTAGTATCGGTATCGGGACCGATACCGAGTATTTTCGGGAGTACTTGTACTCGTGCAAATGCTCCCGATACCTAAATAGAATACTTTTTTTGTATTTAAACACTTTGAAAATTCTTTGAATTGACAAGAAAATAAAACATTTTTATTAATTTTTACTCTTTTTTATTCTTTTATAATGTCTTGAGTTAAGTTCTTCATAATTCTAAAGAAAATTCCTTAGTCTGTATTGTGGTTTGAAAACCGTAAATGACATATAAAAAAAGTACGGTATTCGGTATAGTACATGAAAAAAAGTATCGGTACTTGTACTCGGTCCTAAAAAAGTGTATCGTAATAACATCATATAAAAAACATAATTGATACAGAAAGAAACGATTGATAAATAAAGTAAATACATATACAGATCCAGTAAATGTGTAATCATCATATAAAAATGTATTCAAACAATAAGGTGCATAATTTAAAAAGAGAACTGAGCTTGGCATCCTTGAATCAGAAGAATCATGTATCTCGACGCGTTTCGTGGCAGTTATAGCCACTCATCAGGAGAGGGATGCATATACTTTGGCTATAAAGCAAGATGGAAGAAATAGAATAAATAAATACTTAGAAGATGTATACTCTATAAGAGTAGACAAGGATTAGTACGTTACCTAGGGTGAAACCCATGTGTGTGTATAAACAGGCCAAGCATTTGCCCACGATGGAGTGGGATGGTGACTCTGGAATGGCCCTCTGCCCTGCATGAGGGCTGTCAGTGTCACCAAGCCTTCCCCACTGAGCTGCTGCTGTCCTACCCAAGAGCACCATAAAAAGCCTGCTGAATCTAGCAGCAATGAACTAGGTATAAAGGGAAATGCTATATTTCTTCAATAGCATTATAACCAATCTATTTCACTTGTCGCCCGGAGTTGCTCTTTAATGACACTGCAGATCTTATGAGTCTCAAGGCCTTTCCTGAGTGAGGAGGGCTGTTCCCGTGTGAAATGACGGGTCAGCCTGGCCTGATCGCAGTTTTATCCCTGGGCCAAACAATACATTCCAAGCTGAAGATAATATTGTGTGTGCGCCCATCTTCTTCTGGCTGCCAGCTTTGATAATACACTGGAGAATCGACAAGAAGGCACTGTCTGGGACATCCAGAGCCAACACAGCCAAGAAGAAACGAGAAGACGTTCAGAAAACCTTCTATAATACGGGAAGAGTCCAGAGAGGTGACAGACATTGGGGAGAAGTCACGTGTTCCTGGAAAAGTGGAAAACTCTGTCAAGATCTCTAGAAGAGCCAAATTAAGGAGACTTGCAACAAAGTTGCATTTGTGGAAGAGAAGGTCAGAACCCAAAGGAGGAAGGACTGCCAGAAAACCACAGAGCCTGGGAGACCGAGAACTGAGAGGACCCCAGTGATCGGTGGAGGTGGGATACATCTCCAGTGGATATCACACCACCATGTCTACTACATTGGTCCTTCTCTTTTTGGTCCCATTGTGTGGTAGGATGGGGCAGAGCTGTGAGATTCCAGATGGCGACCGCACATTCATCCTAGACAAGGTGAAGACACAAATTATGGAGGCGCTGGGATCCCCGCCGGTTTCTGCCTTGTCTCTAGAATCACCGGACAAGCCTGAAATACCTACCAGAGTGGCAAAGAGGATCCTACGGAAAAGGAGCAGCCCAAAAAGTTCTGCCGTCGTTGAGGACACTTCTCAGGTCATCCTGTTCCCCTCTTCAGGTTGGTAGATGGGATATCAGCAGGGGTGGACTCATGAGGCCCCCCGGGCAATAGGAGATTATGGGGCCCCCAGGCAATAGGAGATTATGGGGGCCCCAGGCAATAGGAGAATATGGGGCCCCCGGGCAATAGGAGATTATGGGGCCCCCGGGCAATAGGAAATTATGGGACCCCCGGGCAATAGGAGATTATGGGGCCCCCGGGCAATAGGAGATTATGGGGCCCCCGGGCAATAGGAGATTATGGGGCCCCCGGGCAATAGGAAATTATGGGACCCCCGGGCAATAGGAGATTATGGGGCCCCCGGGCAATAGGAGATTATGGGGCCCCCGGGCAATAGGAGATTATGGGACCCCCAGGCAATAGGAGATTATGGGGCCCCCGGGCAATAGGAGATTATGGGACCCCCGGGGCAATAGGAGATTATGGGACCCCCGGGCAATAGGAGATTATGGGACCCCCAGGCAATAGGAGATTATGGGACCCCCAGGCAATAGGAGATTATGGGACCCCCGGGCAATAGGAGATTATGGGACCCCCAGGCAATAGGAGATTATGGGGCCCCCAGGCAATAGGAGATTATGGGGCCCCCGGGCAATAGGAGATTATGGGGCCCCCTGGCAATAGATTATGGGGCCACACAGTATACACACACGCACACATACAGTATACATACACACAGGGCTTTTTTCAGCAGGAACGCGGGAGAACGCAGTTCCGGCACCCCCAGCATTGAATGTCTCTAATGTCTATTGATGCTGCATGCTGGAGGATCTACTGTATTTTTGCTGGAGTGGATCTATTTTTGCAGAGGGGTCTATTGCTGCCAGTGAGGGATCTATTGTTGTTGGGAGGAAATTATTGCTCAAAGGGATCGACTGTTTAAGGGGGGGGCTATTGTTGCTGGCTGCTGGAGGGTCTATTCATCCATGATATTGAGGGTCTCTTGAGGGCAGAGAACCATGGAAGGGGGGGGGGGCTGGGGATCATCGGGCACCATCGGGCCCCTTACATGTAAAATTTAAAAAAAAAAAACAGAATGGGGGCCATCGGGGCCTGGGGACCATCAGGCCCCTTACAGGTGTAATGCCTGTACCCCCCTGATGGCGGCCCAGGCTGGAGGGTCTATTCATCCTGGATGTTGGGGTCTTTTGTTGCAGAGGGTCTATTGTGGAGCCCCCCTATTGTTGCTTAGCACCAAAAATTTTTACTTGGCTTTGTATTCCCTAAAAGGGGCGGTACTGGGAGGTGGGTAGGGGTGAAACCAAGGAACAGTGCTCTGGGAGGTACTGGGAGGTGGGTAGGGGGCGGAGACAAGGGGTGACTCGAAATGGGTAAGTTCCTGAACCCATTCTCAGTATTCACAGTATACACACACAGATACACAATATACACACACAGTATACATAAACACAGAATATACAATATACACACACACACACACTGAAAAGGAACTGGAGAGGCGGGGCAGCTAGATTCTTGGGATTTTTTTTAAAACACAGATTTTTACATGCTGTCCCTGGTTTTACTGATTGCATGGGGCCCTCGGGCAGTGCCCGGGTGCCCGAATGGTCAGTCCACCACTGGATATCAGAGCATTAGGGCTCATTTACACTTGTGGTTGGAAGCAGTAAAAACATGCAATTTAGGCACCTTTTTATGACTCCCAATTGCTCCCCTGAAAGGGGGTGTACACATGTCATGGTCCTTCTGCTTAATACACACCATGAGAAAATGAAAAAAAACCCGCATTTGGAGTGATCGCACATGCTCAGAAAAGAAAGAATACATTACAATACATCACCTTCCAAGTTGTATTCTGTCGTTCGAGAATTTTGGTTAACTTTAGTAACCTATTCCTTTTCATTATGAGAATTGCAGGCTTTAGCTTTGCGGCTGCAGAAAGTATTGAGCCCCTTGTTGCATTTGGTGGGCAGTACCACCCGCTGAACCCGCCCCATTCACGTAAATGAGGCCAGGCCACAATTGCCCACCATGCAGAAAGTTGCAGCGTGGTGGTGGGGACTTTGAGGGTTAAAATAAGCAGTGAGGAGGCAACATAATACCTCCTCACTGCTTATCAAACACCCTCTGAAAAGTGATCCAACTCAGATCACACTTCAGAGGGCTAACTCTATTGTAAACTAGCCCCTAAAGCGGTATTAAACCCAAAAGTAAAACATTTATTTTATTGCTGTTTACCAATTCTTAGATGTGATGGCTGCATTTGTTTCCTTTGTTTAGGCTTTCTTTCTTCTATTTTTTATCTGGTGATCCAGCCACCAAGTCTGTTTTTCAAAAGCACACGCTCTCCAGCAGAATGTATTCGTTTACAAGACACTTTTGCTGTCTGCAGAGCTGGTGCTAACTAGGAAGCCACCTAGGGCATCCTGCTGCCTAGAGATAAAGAAACAGAAAAACAACTGGTAAGGGAAGATTGGGACTTTAAGCAAGGTTGCAGACAAGGTGAGAGTAGTATAAAAGTACAAATTTATTCATGGGAGTGCAGGCATACATCAACATACCAATAAACATGTAAATGAAAACATATATATTTCAAATAGAAGGCATTACTATATACTGAGAACACATAGTATGTGCATATACAGTAAGCGCAGCAACAAGTGCAGCAATGCCTGGCCATGTGCCACATGCTGTTGTGCATGGATATGTGGATGCATCCAATGACAATATATGTACAAAAAAGCATATTAACAGTTATAGCGAGATGGTTACAATAGTGAGAAGCTGGTAAAAAGCATATAAAATACCAATGCTAAAATATGACAACATAGGATATGTGTAGCATCCATATTAGCCCAGGATATATACAGCATCCATATTAGCCCGACGCGTTTCGTGTCTGTGGACACTCTTCAGGGGCAGGGTGCTTGAATTGTCTAAAACGGGTAGAGCATAATTAGTAAATAGTTCATGGGTAAATAACCAGTGTAAGGTAGAAAGAATGTCCACCTAGGGTACTCACATAGGGTCTAAGGTACCGAGACATGGATTTGTATGAAGCCATCGCCAAAAAGATATGTCTGTCAGGGGAGCTGTGGCAGCATTGCAGCTCACACGGAACAGGGGCATCGGGAGACCTCCCCAGGCAAAGTAAGCACAGGATCAAGTGTGCATATAGTATATGGACTAAAGCAGGTAGCCAACTGGAGTCTGTTAAAACAATAAAGTTTAAAAATAAATCAATAAGTATAGGGGCCAAGCCAAAGACAGCCAACCCAAAAATGAGGGTAGGGAAAATAACCTGATAATGGCGTCCAAGGCTCCCAAGACATCCAGGGGAAGAGATAATGTGGCATAACCTGATGAGCTAGTAAGCAAAGAGATGCCGGGGGGGGGCCCTTATTATACCCAACCTACACACGTGCATGCCGACTAGCCGCCAGCGTCATGTGGGCGGAACGTAAGTCCGGAAGAGCGTCGGAGTGGGCAGACCTGCCTGCAGTGTCCACTCCTATGTGCGGGTAACGCACGCTCAGATGAAACCGCGTTCAGCGTGGTGACGCCAGTGCTGACGTCACGGGCTGGGCGGAACACATGGCGCCGACGCGAGATGCAAACCGCCCCCACCTCCGGGCAGCCAACCGCCCACAGGGGGCGGAGGAAAGGACGGGGAGGGGGCAGTGCCAGCGCGCGTCGCAGCTCCCGAGCTACAGACAGATTAGAGGCAATGGACATACAGTAAACCATAACAAGAGTACCAGACCTAAGGCATCCCGCTAATGCATTGTTAATCTCAGGATTAATTCTGAGTAGGCTATGTCTGGGATAGGTACTAAAACCTGTGCCAAACTGGGTCGTTCACCATTTGGCTGGCAGGGGAACACTGCCAACCCTGTCTGACACACCTCCATCCCTAGACAACGATATATATGAAGGGGGGAAAAAGATTGGGGACTTTAAATGAGGTGTATAAGTATAGCACCTCCATCCCTGGTTCAAGAGATAAAGAAACAGAAAAACAACTGGTAAGGGAAGATCTTCCCTTACCAGTTGTTTTTCTGTTTCTTTATCTCTTGCTATACTTATACACCTCATTTAAAGTCCCCAATCTTTTTCCCCCCTTCATATATATCGTTGTCTAGGGATGGAGGTGTGTCAGACAGGGTTGGCAGTGTTCCCCTGCCAGCCAAATGGTGAACGACCCAGTTTGGGACAGGTTTTAGTACCTATCCCAGACATAGCCTACTCAGAATTAATCCTGAGATTAACAATGCATTAGCGGGATGCCTTAGGTCTGGTACTCTTGTTATGGTTTACTGTATGTCCATTGCCTCTAATCTGTCTGTAGCTCGGGAGCTGCGATGCGCGCTGGCACTGCCCCCTCCCCGTCCTTTCCTCCGCCCCCTGTGGGCGGTTGGCTGCCCGGAGGTGGGGGCGGTTTGCATCTCGCGTCGGCGCCATGTGTTCCGCCCAGCCCGTGACGTCAGCACTGGCGTCACCACGCTGAACGCGGTTTCATCTGAGCGTGCGTTACCCGCACATAGGAGTGGACGCTGCAGGCAGGTCTGCCCACTCCGACGCTCTTCCGGACTTACGTTCCGCCCACATGACGCTGGCGGCTAGTCGGCATGCATGTGTGTAGGTTGGGTATAATAAGGGCCCCCCCCCGGCATCTCTTTGCTTACTAGCTCATCAGGTTATGCCACATTATCTCTTCCCCTGGATGTCTTGGGAGCCTTGGACGCCATTATCAGGTTATTTTCCCTACCCTCATTTTTGGGTTGGCTGTCTTTGGCTTGGCCCCTATACTTATTGATTTATTTTTAAACTTTATTGTTTTAACAGACTCCAGTTGGCTACCTGCTTTAGTCCATATACTATATGCACACTTGATCCTGTGCTTACTTTGCCTGGGGAGGTCTCCCGATGCCCCTGTTCCGTGTGAGCTGCAATGCTGCCACAGCTCCCCTGACAGACATATCTTTTTGGCGATGGCTTCATACAAATCCATGTCTCGGTACCTTAGACCCTATGTGAGTACCCTAGGTGGACATTCTTTCTACCTTACACTGGTTATTTACCCATGAACTATTTACTAATTATGCTCTACCCGTTTTAGACAATTCAAGCACCCTGCCCCTGAAGAGTGTCCACAGACACGAAACGCGTCGGGCTAATATGGATGCTGTATATATCCTGGGCTAATATGGATGCTACACATATCCTATGTTGTCATATTTTAGCATTGGTATTTTATATGCTTTTTACCAGCTTCTCACTATTGTAACCATCTCGCTATAACTGTTAATATGCTTTTTTGTACATATATTGTCATTGGATGCATCCACATATCCATGCACAACAGCATGTGGCACATGGCCAGGCATTGCTGCACTTGTTGCTGCGCTTACTGTATATGCACATACTATGTGTTCTCAGTATATAGTAATGCCTTCTATTTGAAATATATATGTTTTCATTTACATGTTTATTGGTATGTTGATGTATGCCTGCACTCCCATGAATAAATTTGTACTTTTATACTACTCTCACCTTGTCTGCAACCTCGCTTAAAGTCCCAATCTTCCCTTACCAGTTGTTTTTCTGTTTCTTTATCTCTTGAACCAGGGATGGAGGTGCTATACTTATACACCTCATTTAAAGTCCCCAATCTTTTCCCCCCTTCATATATATCCTGCTGCCTAGGGCTCCCGGCCGCTGGTGTTCCTTCTCTCTTCTTTCTGCAGCAAGCGACTAAGTCTCAGCATCAGAAGGCAGCCACCGCTCCATTCGCACATAGTGTCAGAGGCGCAGCGATGGTGGAGAACTGTGTCTGTGTCCCGATTCCCGAATGAATAAAAGAAAGCAAACATTCATTGATGGGTGCTGGTGAGGCTGCATTGATGGACGCTGGTAAGCTGCATCATTGGGCGCTGGTGAGGCTACATTTGATGGGTGCTGGTGAGGCTGCATTTGATGGGCGCTGGTGAGGCTGCATTTGATGGGTGCTGGTAAGGCTGCATTTGATGGGCGCTGGTGAGGCTGCATTTGATGGGCGCTGGTGAGGCTGCATTTGATGGGCGCTGGTGAGGCTGCATTTGATGGGCGCTGGTGAGGCTGCATCGTTGGGCGCTGGTGAGGCTACATTTGATGGGTGCTGGTGAGGCTGCATTTGATGGGCGCTGGTGAGGCTGCATTTGATGGGTGCTGGTGAGGCTGCATTTGATGGGTGCTGGTAAGGCTGCATTTGATGGGCGCTGGTGAGGCTGCATTTGATGGGCGCTGGTGAGGCTGCATTTGATGGGCGCTGGTGAGGCTGCATTTGATGGGCGCTGGTGAGGCTGCATTTGATGGGCGCTGGTGAGGCTGCATCGTTGGGCGCTGGTGAGGCTACATTTGATGGGCGCTGGTGAGGCTGCATTTGATGGGCGCTGGTGAAGCTGCATTTGATGGGCGCTGGTGAAGCTGCATTTGATGGGCGCTGGTGAGGCTGCATTTGATGGGTGCTGGTAAGGCTGCATTTGATGGGCGCTGGTGAGGCTGCATTTGATGGGCGCAGGTGAGGCTGCATTTGATGGGCGCTGGTGAGGCTGCATTTGATGGGCGCTGGTGAGGCTGCATTTGATGGGCGCTGGTGAGGCTGCATTTGATGGGCGCTGGTGAGGCTGAATTTGATGGATGCTGGTGAGGCTGCATTTAATGGGCGCTGGTGAGGCTGCATTGATGGGCGCTGGTGAGGCTGCATTTGATGGGTGCTGGTGGGGCTGCATTTGATGGGCGCTGGTGAGGCTGCATTTCATGAGCATTTCATTTAAAACGTGGGTTATACATAGTCAGGGCAAAAAGAGTGGAATCAGGGGTGGAGCCAAGGGGGGGCGGCAAAATGAGGCTTC
Source organism: Rana kukunoris (assembly GCA_029574335.1). Classification (NCBI taxonomy): domain Eukaryota; kingdom Metazoa; phylum Chordata; class Amphibia; order Anura; family Ranidae; genus Rana; species Rana kukunoris. Next base: position 224,987,891 of record CM056054.1, on the reverse strand, counting down.
ACCTAGGGTGTCAAAAATCCTTGCACCAGCTGTGGCTGTCTGCCGTGCCTCCTGTGCTCATTCATTCAGAGTTGTGTCTCACTAATACAGGAGGTGTGTTCCTGGCCAGATCACCAGATGAAAACAGAGGGAAGAAAGCCAAAGAAAAGAAAACAAATGCAGCCACCACATCTAATGATTGCTACACTGCAATATATGACATTTTTGGTTTTCTACCACCTAAAAGAGAAACATTGGAAGCAATAATGGGCCAGTCTAACCACAAATAATATTACATTGTTAGGTAGAAGCTGGAAAGCTAAACCGGCCCAAAAAGTTTCTTCTCTCTATCTGAGTATCGCTTAGGAGTGTCATTATAAAATATTAGATGTATTTATCCTGTGAATCTGCGTGTACATTCGTTGTGTGTGAATAAAGACAAACATGAGTGTTATTAGGATATTTTCTATCCAGGCTGAATGTTTTTCATTCATACAGAAAAGAGTTCATTAGGAAGTACCACAAATGGCCACTAGGTGGAGTTGATGGAATTATTCCTTGTTTACTATGATTGGCAGCTCCATCTAGTGGCCATTAAGTGTATTTTCCTGATCTGCTTTCTGTATGAATTAAACATATCCAACATTTAATTGGTACCTGCTTGCCTCTTGTAAAGGGCAGCGCGTTCACCTGCGGTGTGAGAAAATGCTCACAGAATTCGCTTTTCCCACATTGCATATTGGTGTGAATAGGCCCTAAAAGTGGTGCTAGCCTGAATTCTGAAAAATGTGGTGTTTTTGGCACCCATGTGCAAGTATTTCTTTTTGAAACAGCTCCTCCCTTTCCTGTGGGTGCAAATGTTTCAGTTACTTCCATGCAATCAGAACTAAAATAATAAATGGGGTTGTTTAAAAATAATAACAACTGACCAATTTTCATTGTCTTCCTAGAGCAGAGGTGGTCTACTTTCAGAGTATAGGGGGCCCCAAATGTGACATCACCAAGGGGCGTTCCGTACATTATATTGAGTATAGGCAGTATAATGCTAGAGAAAACTGGTAGAGATAGGGTGACCACATTTCCAAACTGCCATTCAGGGACACCCCAAAAAGATGATTTTTTTATATATTTTTTTGTGACCCCATACATTTCACGGGTTCATGCTGGGACCTGTAGTTCTTTACTAGTTGTGGGAGTCACATCTTCAGCTCTGAGGGGTTCATGCTTGGATCTCTAGTCCTTCACTTTTGGGGATCACATTCAATTCCCAGCATGAACCCCTGAGATCTAAGAATGTGTCCTCCTCCCATCCCTCTGAGGGTTTCATCTGTCCTCTGCTCAGTGGCGGCCTGTCCATTAGGGGCGCACGGGCGCCGCCCCTCTATTAATGCATGTGGTTACCTGATCTACACGCAAGGTGCTGGACGCATGGATTTCAATGAAGGGGGGGGGTTTAATCAGGTGATTAAAGCCAGATGCTCTAATAGGCTTAAAAAAGGGGTGGATTTGGGACACCGAGTACTGCACCAGACCCCACCCAGTTGTGTGACAATAGCGAATAACTATTCACTATTGTAACACTGAATCTCCTTCCAGCTAACCAGGAAGTGGGTCATGAGACCCGTCACCCACTTTTCTGAAAGGAGATCCGATCGGATTGGAGAGGAGCTGCCGACGCCTGCAGCGCTACCCGCATAGATGGGGTAAGTGCGGGGCCTTCAGGGCCCTGACTGACTGACTGACGGGGGAGGGGGGGCACTGCCTCCACTGTCAGCTCATCTGCTGTCCTCTCTGCAGTCAGTATCTCATGACACACATAGTGTTCCATCCATCCCCGACACCCGCCCTCACCTCTGAGTGCTGAGAGTTGCTCTCAAATCCTCCCAGTTACCCTCCCTCTAGGCATGCTGCCGGAGAAGATTGGGGGAGGATGTGGGTGGAGTTAAAGCACTAGGGGCAGAAAAGGAGAAGGAAGTTAAATCCTCCGCCGCTCAGAATGCTGGGGTCTCGGCCGGCCAGGACAAGTACTGTTAGTAAGTAAAGAAATGACGATGCAGCGCTCTTTTTTGGGGGGGCATCTGGTTGTCCGGGGGGGGGTGTCTGTGTCAATTTTCATTCTGGGACACTGTATTGTCCCAGAATGAAGGTGCCCGGGACCCGGGACAGATCTGCAAAATGCAGGACTGTCCCGGGCAATCTGGGACACGTGGTCACCCTGGAGACTGGAGACATACTAGAAGAGAAGATGCCTAGAGACTGTGCACAGGTTACAGATTTGTCTTAAAGGGTCACTAAAGGAATTTTTTTTAGCTAAATAGCTTCCTTTACCTTACTGCAGTCCTGTTTTCATGTCCTCATTGTTCATTTTTGATTTGATGTTGCTGTAATTCCTCTCTGTTCTGGACACTTCCTGGTTGTCTGTTTCCTGATAACCACAGTACTGGGAGCTTTCTCTCTGTGGTCACTAATCAAGGAGGTGTGATTACTGTGTGTCTAAAACCCCTCAGCACCAATCCAGTTTCGTTTTACAAACCATCACTGCCCTCTATTGGCTCTCTGGCTCTGTACATCAGAGAGACAGGAAACAACAGCAAAAACTAAACTAGAACTGCAGGCACATTATATGACTGATTTTGATATATTTTTAATAATTTTAAAAAGGAATCAGTTAACTATTATGTCTCTCTACCCTGTAAACAGTCATTTCAGCCAAAAAAATTGTTTTCCTTTACAACTCCTTTAAGCACTTGCCGACCGCCTAACTGTAAATGTATGTCATGTTTTTGCCGTTAAATATCAGGGTAATGGCAGCAGCTGGCTACCAAAACACCAGTATTATCAGGTGACCAGCTTGTAAATAAAACTAAAAGTGGTCCCAGCGTCAGATTCGCCGCAAGATCACTTTTATAGGCAGCGGGAGAGGTGCCCTTGGAAGACCGGAACGACATCTGACATCACTTCTACCTCTTGGGCTTAAAGGGATTTTTTTTCTTCCCTTCTCAAAGCCAAAATTAGACTTTTTAAAAAATGTTGCTTTTAAAGGTAAATGTGAGATCTGGGCAGTGGCAGCCAGTGCTCAATATTTTGGAGGCGGTGGCAAACTTACTCCACCCCCTTGGGGAAAACAGAGGGGTAGGTGGCCGTTGCTTCTCCTCCCAGCCAAACAGGAAGTGTGTCCTGAGACCCGATGGGCCAGGGGGTCTCAGGACCTGTTTCCTGAGTTGTCGGGAGGAAAATCAAGAAGACAATAGCAAATATTAATTCGCTATTATCACACAACTGGGTGGGCTCAGGGCACACCCTTTTTTGGAGCCAATTAGAGCCTCAAGCCTCAAGCGCTAATCAAAAAAAAAACGGCGTCCTGCATGTAGATTGGGGATCGGGCACATGGATCAGGGGGCTGGGCCACTTACTGTATGGATGGGCTGCCACTGGATCTGGGGTCTCTTTGACCCCAGATTTCTCCATAAAGAGGACATGTCATCCTTATTTCTATTACAAGGGATGTTTACATTCCTTGTAATAGGAATAAAAGCGATAAAAAAAATAAAAAAATTAAAGGGACAGCGTAAAAAAAATTAAAAGTTAAATAAATCCCACAAAAAATTATTGAAAACGCCTCATCCTTCCGTGCTCGCACGCAGAAACGAACGCATACATAAGCCGCGCCCACATATGTAAACGGTGTTAAAACCACACATGTGAGGTATCTCCGTGATCGTTAGAGTGAGAACAATAATTCTAGACCTCCTCTGTAGTGCTAAACATTAAAGGTAACCTGGTCATTTTTAAAGGACATTTTTAACACTGTTCTTATACCAGCTGAGGATGGTGTTAGCAAAATCTAAAGCAGCCCAGAGTTCTTCTAGAGGCTGCTAAGGGTTCCTTAAGCAATGAGCAATTTTGGGCTCTCAGATTAGTTACCACTGGCAATGATGATCTTTTTAACTATCTAAAGGGGGGTCATCCTTCCCACTGACCACCAATGTATGGAACATTCTTCCCACTGATCACCAATGTAAGGAACATTCTTCTCACTGATCACCAATGTAAGGAACATTCTTCTCACTGATCACCAATGTAAGGAACATTCTTCCCACTGACCCCCAATGTAAGGAGCATTCTTCCCACTGATCACCAATGTAAGGAACATTCTTCTCACTGATCACCAATGTAAGGAACATTCTTCTCACTGATCACCAATGTAAGGAACATTCTTCTCACTGATCACCAATGTAAGGAACATTCTTCTCACTGATCACCAATGTAAGGAACATTCTTCCCACTGACCCCCAATGTAAGGAGCATTCTTCCCACTGATCACCAATGTAAGGAACATTCTTCTCACTGATCACCAATGTAAGGAACATTCTTCTCACTGATCACCAATGTAAGGAACATTCTTCTCACTGACCACCAAAGTAAGGAGCTTTCTTCTCACTGAGCATCAATGTAAGGAGCATTCTTCCCAATTTTGTTTATTGAAAGTCTTGCAATCATTAAGCATAAAATCACTATATACACACAAAATACATAAATATATACATATTTACATAAAATGAAAATAAATATAGCAAATCCGCTCTCAAACAAAAAGACTTTACTGAAAAAGCAAAAATCATATATACACCGGGGAAAATAAATCTTAATACAACTCACACCACTACACCAGACAAACCTGCAAGGTCAAGAAACAAACCCGCACCCATTATGCATGCAGCCCTTCTTCAAAAAGACACTAACCAACAAAAGCTAAGGGAGTGAAAGAGACAGAAAAGGAAACCCTCACCCAGAGATAGGCAGGAAACGTCCAACACCATGCGTCTACCCATTACTACCCCAATTACCCGCCGGCACGTTACCATATCGGTTTTAAAAAGAACCGCAACTCCGCTGCAGGGCTCAGCCGCAAGAGACCAAAAGGAGGGACCGCATCTCCACTCCCTTTTTGCCAGATGGACGTCGGCCAAGGTATGGAGCCAGGTCTCTTGCAAAAATAAAATCTCGGCATCAAACTCGCTGAGCAAAAATAAGGCCATATCACGAGCTCTTGCAGATTTAGTGCTGGCGACATTAATGGTCGCCACCTTTATCAGAGTGGGAACTGCCATCAGGATGATTGGGGTAGTCGTTTCTTGACCTTCACCACCCTCTCATCACCAGAAACAGCTCTCTTCAAACTACGTGACTCCCCCTCATCCATAGATGATAAGGGAGAAGACAAAGACATCTCATCACCCGACAACACATTAAAGGTGTTACCAAGGGGAACCCCTCTTGGATCCGACTCTGAGGAAGAGACGACCGGTTTTCTAGCCTTTCTCTTCTTTTTTTCCTTCCTCCTGATCTTCTCCCACCCCTCCTCATCCGAATCCCCATCAACCGAATGTGAGACATGGGGTATGGACACCCCTCCATCAGCCCCACCCCCATCCAGCACCCCCACATTCCCCTGACCACGCTTGCACTGCCGAGGGGCAAGGACTGGAGGCTGAGTGGGAAGGTCCGTTAAACCTGCCCCCCCAGCAGCCTCTGCCAGTCTGGAGGATCTACGAATTGATGGATTAGGGACAGGAGGGACAGATTTAGTGACCACATCTGTAGGGGGAACAGAAACAGATGTCACAGACACAGAAGGGACAGACTCAGGGACCACACCACTGGGGGGAATAGAAACAGATGTCACAGACACAGAAGGGACAGACTCAGGGACCACATCACTAGAGGGAACAGAAACGGGTGCCACAGACACAGGAGGGACAACAACAGTTTTGGTGGCCTCATCCTCCTTATCCAGCCTCTGCAGCTCAGCCTCCAACCCTGGCAGGTTATGTAATGCCTCTGGGCAAAGACTGTAGGGGTGACCAAGTTTTTGGCACAAGTTGCACCGAATATCTGTACAGTCTTTAGCCAAATGGTCCAGCGCCTGGCACAAAGAACATTTCTTTCGGGTGCAGGTGGACGCAAAGTGGCCCTTGTCCCCACATTTATTGCACACCTTAGGCTGACCCTGGTAAAAAATGGTCAGCCTGTCCCTCCCCAGAAAGGCTGAACAGGGCAAATGTTGAACAACATTTCCCTGCACCCCCAATTTTAACGACACTGTCCAGGCCCCTGTCCATATCCCATGCTGATCAAGGACCTTCCGCAGTGGAGCGAGGACCTCACCATATCGGCGTAACCATACTACCAAATCAGCCTCTGGGATGGATTCATTACGCACGAGGATCGTCACCGATTTTATGAGAGGCTGCCTGGAAACCACCTTTGGCATCCAACCATTCCACTGCGGAAGGTCCCTGCGCCCCCTAAAACGTTCCCAAAACAAATCCAAACCCTCAGGTTTTACAAAGGATAAATCAAATTCTGAACTTCCAACAGGACAAATCAAAGCAAAAATGTCTGCGACTTTAAATCCCATTTCCAGGATCAACTCTGCCACCCTCCCCCTTACTGGTGGGGTCCCCTCCCCTCCCACTTCAACTGGACCACGTTTCTTCTTTTGTACCCACCAACCATCCCCCCACTAAACCCCCCCAAATTGTGACCACCAACATTTGCACCATTCCCCCCACCCTCTTTGGTGCGACTCCCCAAAACTGCTGCATAGCTGCTGGTGTTCACAGACCTCCCCGCAGAGGGTCCAGCTGTGCGTTTTGCAGATGAGTCTTTCCTCTGCTGAGCAGGAGGAGAAATGTCATTGTTAACCCCTTCACCACCACCCACCACATCCATTGCTTCATCAATACTATTACTGTCATTATTTCCTGGCACGTTCTCAGTTCCTGCTGTGTCCATATTCACAGAGGTGCCCTCACATACTTCACCTCCAGGCAGACTCTTCTCCATCGGGACAGGGTTGTCAGATAAGCAAGATTGCTGTGATACAGCAACAGGTAGATCAGTGCAGGAAACTTCCATTGCTGCTTCCACTCCACTTGCTGCACTGTGCTGCTCCCCTCCCCCACCTGCATCAATCAGCCCAGGTGAGGCTGAAACAGGCTCTTTGGAGCTGGCAGCCATCTTGGTTGTAGAACCACAGGTCCCAGCAGTCATAGCAGAATCCATTTGCGGGGGGCATGATGTAGATCCATCCATACTGCTCTGGTGGGCTGATGACACCTCTGCTAGGGGATTTCTCTTCATATCTGCAGAGGATTTCTCCACAGCAGAAACACCACTTACTACAGCCGGGACACCGTCCACTTTAGCCGGGACACCACTCACTGCAGCCGGGACACCCATGTTGGAAGGCGGCTGCACCGTACAGTGGGATTTCTCCACCAGTGCCGGTCTGCGACCCTTCTGCGACTCCACAGCGACTTCTGATGCTTCACCAGCAGACCTGTCTGCCCTTAGGGGTGACTCCATCTGTTGGGTAAACTGTAAGGTGCCATGTTCACCCTCAACCCCCTGACTGGTTGCCGCTGGCGATTCCCCAGCCTGACATGGGGGGAGGGGTGCAGAGGCAGATGGATCCGGGTTGTCTGTAACATGCGACTGCTGCTGATCCACAGAGGTCTGGCTGGCAAATCTCATCTCTTTTTTAAATTTTTCTGCAAACGCTCCACTTTTATCTTTTAATTTCTCCAACAATAAAGACTGTTTCTTTACTTTCTCCTCCATCTCTTGTAGCTCAGGCTTCATGGCCGAACGGTTTTTACTCCAAGCCTGGAAGTACTTGGTTTTGAGGTTTTTATGTTCAGCTTTCAAACATTTTAGTTTCTCCTCTGCTCTTCCGACTGCCCGAAAATGTCTGCATACATCTGTACTCTCACCAGGGACTGGACCCACAGTCAGATCCTGCACCACCTCCTCCTCCTCACTAGGCCCCGTATCATCAGGGGGATCTGTCCCAGGGCCTCCCCCAGGATCAGGCATTATTCCTGGGCCAAGCTAGCAGGCAAGGCCCAGGCTTGAAAAAGGCTGGTTCTCTCAGAGAGCTCCTTGGGTGTGTCCTCCTCCTTCTTCCCACTGATCACCAATGTAAGGAGCATTCTTCCCACTGATCACCAATGTAAGGAACATTCTTCTCACTGATCACCAATGTAAGGAACATTCTTCTCACTGATCACCAATGTAAGGAACATTCTTCTCACTGATCACCAATGTAAGGAACATTCTTCTCACTGATCACCAATGTAAGGAACATTCTTCTCACTGATCACCAATGTAAGGAACATTCTTCTCACTGATCACCAATGTAAGGAACATTCTTCTCACTGACCACCAAAGTAAGGAGCTTTCTTCTCACTGAGCATCAATGTAAGGAGCATTCTCCCCACTGACCACCAGTGTAATGCCATGAGCGGTAGAGTCAGTAATTATTTGCAGGGGGTTTCCTGAGACCTAACATTTATTTCAAGGGTCCCTCCATGGAAAACAGGTTAAAAAGATGAAGCTAGTGTAGCTATAAAAACTCACCACTAGATGTCAGCCTAATGCCAGCTCCAGTAGGCACTGTGGTCTTTTATCTACAGTTACAGCTGCAGTGTCATGCTGAGATAGATATTATATATCTGCTAAAGAGGTCAAATTAGTAACATTTGTATCAGAAATGATGACATAACATTCTTGTCAATTCTGATCGCTTGCAGGGAACTTCAACACTTTCTGAGAAACAATCCAACGGTGCAGCCGGCTGGTCAAGGAGGTGATCAAAGACTAGATCATCTTTGATCACCTCTATGGCCGGGGGGAGATTTTGGAGACATGTGTGCGGGTTCCTGTACAGATGTCTATAAAAATCGCACCCCAAAGTCGCGAAAAGTACTACAGAAACTACCTTTTGGAATCGGTGGCATTGCCGGCAATAGCCGCCGATTTTGCAGAATGCCCCTTACATTGGTGATCAGTGGGAAGAATGTTCCTTACATTGGTGATCAGTGGGAAGAATGTCTCTTACATTGGTGTTCAGTGGGAAGAATGCTCCTTACATTGGTGGTCAGTGGGAAGAATGTCCCTTACATTGGTAATCAGTGGGAAGAATGTTTTTTACATTGGTGGTCAGTGGGAAGAATGTTCCTTACATTGGTGATCAGTGGGAAGAATGTTCCTTACATTGGTGTTCAGTGGGAAGAATGCTCCTTACATTGGTGGTCAGTGGGAAGAATGTCCCTTACATTGGTAATCAGTGGGAAGAATGCTCCTTACATTGGTGGTCAGTGGGAAGAATGTTCCTTACATTGGTGATCAGTGGGAAGAATGTTCCTTACATTGGTGGTCAGTGAGAAGAATGCTCCTTACATTGGTGATCAGTGGGAAGAAAGCTCCTTACATTGGTGATCAGTGGGAAGAATGTTCCTTACATTGGTGATCAGTGACAAGAATGCTCCTTATATTGGTGATCAGTGGGAAGAATGTTCCTTACATTGGTGATCAGTGGGAAGAATGCTTCTTACATTGGTGATCAGTGGGAAGAATGTTCCTTACATTGGTGATCAGTGGGAAGAATGTTCCTTACATTGGTGATCAGTGGGAAGAATGTTCCTTACATTGGTGATCAGTGACAAGAATGCTCCTTATATTGGTGATCAGTGGGAAGAATGTTCCTTACATTGGTGATCAGTGGGAAGAATGCTTCTTACATTGGTGATCAGTGGGAAGAATGTTCCTTACATTGGTGATCAGTGGGAAGAATGTTCCTTACATTGGTGATCAGTGGGAAGAATGTTCCTTACATTGGTGATCAGTGGGAAGAATGCTTCTTACATTGGTGATCAGTTGGAAGAATGTTCCTTACATTGGTGATCAGTGACAAGAATGCTCCTTACATTGGTGATCAGTGGGAAGAATGTCCCTTACATTGGTGGTCAGTGAGAAGAATGCTCCTTACATTGGTGATCAGTGGGAAGAATGCTCCTTACATTGGTGATCAGTGGGAAGAAAGCTCCTTACATTGGTGGTCAGTGGGAAGAATGCTCCTTACATTGGTGGTCAGTGGGAAGAATGCCCCTTATATTGGTGATCAGTGGGAAGAATGCCCCTTACATTGGTGGCCAGTAAGAAGAATGTCCCGTACATTGGTGGTCAGTGGGAGGAATGCCCTAAAAGTTGCCATGTGATTTGACAAGTAAATGTTAGGTGAATGTGGAAAAAAATCAGGATTCCAAACTTGCCAGCAGGGTCGCTGTTTATGATTGAAAAAACTGTAAATTAGCCCCAAACATCGCAGATTCAGGTCTGAGCGTCTAGAAATGAACATCGATGATATTGGAGTGTATTGAATTCAGTGTAAAAAAAAAATGCGTTAAAAACCGTGCAGCGTGCATAATTATATGTGCAAATAATTACACCTGTGTGCTATTTACAGCGGTGAGGATCTATTTGTATTGTAAATTATATACCAGGACAGGGCTGGTTTAAAATTTAACAATAGGTCACCTGACACAGAAAGCCCCTCTGAGGTTATATGTATGGTAATTATTGGCGTTGGCGTGGTGTTCCACTTAGGAATCCAACTAGGAAACAGGCATGCAGTATGGATGGCAAGGGAGGGCAGTAAGCGTGCACCCCCCCCCCCCCCCCATACCAGACCATGCCACATGCCTTTTAGCATTATAGGGGTACCTTAGAGGGGGGGCAGCAGGGCCTCCTTCATAGGGGTACCTTAGAGGGGGGGCAGCAGGGCCTCCTTCCCTTTAGCCGGTCGGCAAGTGGTTAAAAAACTATCAATAAATGGTGTGTTACATGCTGTTTATATTCACTGTGTTCTGCAAAAAAAAAAAAAACTGATCCTGCTGCTCTCTATCTCCCCCTTCTGTCCATGTCACCAATTCAGCTAGGGATTTTGCCGCTGTGGTGTCAACTCTGCACATGCTCGGTTTTTAGTGAGTTTCTATGCTGAGCATTTCCTCCCTATCACATCTGAGCAGTCCATGTGACTATAGAGCAGTAATGGGGAACCTTGTCACCCCAGATGTTTTGGAACTACATTTCCCATGATGCTCATCTACACTGCAGAGTGCATAAGCATCATGGGAAATGTAGTTCCAAAACATCTGGGGTGCCAAGGTTCGCCACCACTGCTATAGATTCACACATGTGGGCGTATACACAGTGGTAAATGCCAGCCCACTCCCTCCCTCATCCTCCATGCTAACTAACTAGCTAAACACAATAGGAGCAGGATATTACATCCTGATTGATGGAGGCTTCACCCCCCTCTTATTCTAAGACACAGGTTGGAGGGGGGTGACACAGCCTGTTACAAACATATATTTTGGCGTGCTTAGCGCACCTGCTGGGGGTGTCAATATGCAAAGAAAGTCCTTGTAAAGTTCAGAAAAGTTCGGGATATTTAAAATTATAAATAAAAAAGAATAAAATAAATAAATTTAAAATAAATTAAAATAAAATAAAAACACAAGCAAATAAAAATAGGATACGAATGATAACCCACTAACAAGCTAAATACAATCAGAGTGTGATATTACATGTAGCTTAACGGAGGCTTCACCTCCCTGTTATTATTTATTTTTACTCTGTATCCCAAAGGCTGTTTTTTTTAACATGTGACCAGCAGCAGAGGACTAAAAGTTCCTCCTGCGTATGTCTCCCTTCAGACAGGCTGGGAGAGAGCTGGGTGATGTGACAGCTGAATATCAATTAGGAAAAAGGTACTGGTATGTTTTTTTTTTTATAATATAATTACAATGCCATTATCCATATACAGGAATAAAAGGGACAATGTAAATTAAACAGTACGTGTTTAGTATCACTGTTGTATAAAATTCTTCTTTAACGTAAAGGAAAGTCTATTAAGTAATGATCCGGAACTGAGTTGCATTCTTTTTTTTTTTTACAGATGTTCTTTGTGAGACTCCAGATGTTGAAGCTCTTAATACTGGAGGTGGAAACACCTATACGTATATCTTCCGCCCTTCCAGTCACATCCTAAGTCGTAGAATCTCATCAGTGCAGTTCTGGTTTTATACTGGAAAATCCACAATGGACAAACCTACCTTGCACCAAACCATGCCCACTAGGGCGGCGCCAGAGCTCCGTTCAGCAATTACTAATGAGTCTCTTTGCCATGGGCAGAAATTACCACCTGGCAACTCTCCAAATGGTGAAAGATCTAAGGCAGGTGACCCAGTTAGTAATGACAATAAAGAGAGGGACCTACAGATGGACATCCAGGTGTTCTCTGAGGAAGAACCGGTCACTGTGGACACTACGAAGGTGCAGAAGATGGGGGACTGGACTGTTTTTTACCTGGCTCCAGCTTTCCACGGTTACTTGACTAGAAGTCTTTTTGTCTTGATGGTGCATTGTCCAAATTGTCCATGTTCAAATGAGCCCGAAAATACTCCCTTCGTTACATTTCATACTCTTCCAGCCCAACGTGGACGCAGATCAACCATTCCATGGTCTCCGTCTGTTCTAGAGCTCTTACAGCGCCCTCCAGCATTGGGAGCAGATAGCGCACAGTGTCATCGGGGTTCTATAAACATAACCTTTGAAGAACTAGGCTGGAACCAATGGATTGTGTACCCTGGCAGCTTCCAGTTTCACTATTGCCATGGCACCTGTTCACCTAGTCATGGCCTAAGTGCTGCCCTGCACTGGGGGAATTGTTGTGCCGCCTTGCCCAGCACCATGAAACCACTGAGAGTAACAACCACCACAGACGGAGGCTTCTCTTTTCGTTATGAAGTTGTCCCAAACCTGCTAACCCAAGATTGCGCCTGCAGTTAAAGGGTCAACCCACTCTGGTGGGCGTCTGACGGCAAGCAACCTAAATTCCCAACTCCTCCCACCCACCACAGCCATTAAAGGGATCGATTTTTATTTTCTGAATAGATTCCTTTAACCACTTAACCCCCGGACTATATTGCTGCCCAATGACTAGAGCACTTTTTGCGATTCGACACTGCGTTGCTTTAACTGATAAAAATGGGCGGTCGTGCATTGTGGCTCCCAAACAAAATTGGCGTCCTTTTTTCCCCACAAATAGAGCTTTCTTTTGGTGGTATTTGATCATCTCTGCGGTTTTTATTTTTTGCGCTATAAACAAAAATAGAGCGACTATTTTGAAAAAAAATGCAATACTTTTTTCCTTTTTGCTATAATAAATATCCCCCAAAAATATATAAAAAAAAAATTTTTCCTCAGTTTAGGCCGATACGTATTCTTCTACATATTTTTCGTTAAAAAAAATCGCAATAAGCGTTTATTGATTGGTTTGCGCAGAAGTTATAGCGTTTACAAAATAGGGGGTAGTTTTATGGCATTTTTATTAATATTTTTTTTTTACTAGTAATGGCGGTGATCAGCGTTTTTTTTTTTCAGTACTGCGACATTATGGTGGGCACTTCGGACACTTTTGACACATTTTGGGACCATTGGCATTTTTATAGCGATCAATGCTATAAAAATGCATTGGATTACTATAAAAATGCCATTGGCAGTGAAGGGGTTAACACTAGGGGGCAGGGAAGGGGTTAAGTATGTTCCCTGGGTGTGTTCTAACTGTATGGGGGGGTGGCCTCACTAGGGGAAGTCACTGATCTTCTGTTCATACATTGTATGAACAGAAGATCAGCATTTCCCCCGCTGACAGGACCAGGAGCTATATGTTTACACACATGGCTCCCGGTCCCCGCTCTGTAACGAGCAATCACGTGTGCCCGGCGGCGATCGTGCCCACCGCGCACGGAACTCGGGGGCGAGCGGGGGCCGCGCGCACCAGCCGCCGGCGGCGCGTACGCGCTCCCTAGTGCCCTCTGAAGAGCCGACGTATAGCTATGGGCTCTCGCCCAGGAGAGAGTAAAATGACGGCGGCAGGTCGGCAAGCAGTTAAGCTAGTGCATTGTTGGCTCACTTAAAGAGGGGGTTCACCCTTAAAAACCACTTTCTCCCATCCCATCCAGCATACTGGCTTCAGCGCCAGTATGCTGTCTTTTTTTTTTTTTTATCGATGTACTTACCTCTTAATAGATAATTTAATTTTCGTCCTACCGCGGGGTATGGCGCCGCTATATAGCGTCACGCCTTCCGAAAACAGCCGACTAGCACTCGGCTGTTCTTGGCGCTATATGGCGCCTGAGCACAGACCTAGGAGCTGACTGCGCAGGCGCCGTATATAGCCGCGTCACGCCCTCCGAAAAAAGCCGAAATAGGACTCGGCTGTATACGGCGCCTGCGCAGTCAGTTCCTGGGTCTGTGCGCAGGCGCCGAGAACAGCTGAGTGCTAGTCGGCTGTTTTCGGAAGGCGTGACGCGATATAGCGGCGCCATAACCCGCGGTAGGACGAAAATTAAATTATCTATTAAGAGGTAAGTACATCGATAAAAATAAAAAAAAGACAGCATATTGGCGCTGACGCCAGTATGCTAGATGGGATGGGAGAAAGTGGTTTTAAGGGTGAACCCCCTCTTTAACTTTTTCCCTTCTAAATGTTTTTTTCTTTGTCTGAATTTCTCACTTCCTGTTCCTCCTTAGTAAGCTTGAGCCGTTCTGGCTGGAGGTTAGTCACTACATCCATGCGGGGAGACGATGTGTTGAATGCTGTGTTCACATTGTTTCTCTGCAGGGATGTAGTCCCAAGGGAGGGGGCGAGCACGCTGACTAACCCCCAGCCAGAATGGCTCGGATGATGGGGGCAAGCTTACTGAGGAGGAACAGGAAGTGAGAAATTCAGACAAAGAAAAAAAACATTTAGAAGGGAAATCGAAGGAAAAGGTAAGTGAACCAACAATGCACTAGCAGGGGCGGACTGACAACTCATGGGGCCTCCGGCCAATAGAAGATTATGGGGCCCCCAGGCTTACAGATGGCCACCAAGCCAGGTGGCAGTGCAGAGGCAGGGCAGGTAAAATCTTGGGATTTTCACATCAAAAGCATGTTGGTTTCGGACATATCAGGGACAGATGTAAAAAAAAAACACAGATTTTTACATACTGTGCCTGGTTTTATTGAGCCTGGCAACCCTGATGGGGCCCCCTAGTGACATGGGGCCCTCAGGCAGTGCCCGAGTTCCTCAATGGTCAGTCCACCCCTGTGCACTAGCTTAAAGGAACCTATTTAGAAAATAAAGTGGACCTGAAGATTTGCTATGTTATAGGGAACATCTAGTAATGTTAACAGTGCCTAAATTGCTCCCTGAAAGATCTACCCTTTTTCCTAATATCCCTCCAGAAAAAAGGAGTTCACTCCCTGGTATTTCAGTGTGCCTAGGCCAGTGATGGCGAACCTTGGCACTCCAGATGTTTTGGAACTACATTTCCCATGATGCTCATGCACTCTGCAGTGTAGATTATCATCATGGGAAATGTAGTTACAAAACATCTGGAGTGCCAAGGTTCCCCATCACTGGCCTAGGCCATACCTTTGGAACTCAAATGGCACATCTGTGCCATTTTGTAAAAAAAAAAAAAAAAAAACAAGGTTAAAGGATCACTAAAGGAAATTTTTTTTTTAGCTAAATAGCTTACCTTAACTTAATGCAGTACTGGTTTCATGTCTTTATTGTTCGTTTTTGCTTTGAAGTTGCTGTAATCTTGCTCTGTTCTCCACACTTCCTGCTTGTCTGTTTCCTTATAACGTTTCCTTATAAGCACCATACTGGGAGCTTTCTCACGGTGGTCTAAGCTGTCATTACTGTGTGTCTAAAACTTCCCAGAACCAATCAGATTCATTTTAAAAACAAAACACTGCCCTGGATTTGTTTGTTTTTGTTCTGTGTGTCTATTTCTACTTCACAGAAACATGAAGCCAGTTCAAAAGTGAAACGAACCTGCAGGTACATTATATCATTAATTTTTATCTATTTTTAATAATTTTGAAAAGGAATCAGTTAACTTTTATGTCTCTATACCCTGTAAACAGTCATTTCAGCAAAAAAAATTTTTTCCTTTTAGTGACCCTTTAAGTAAAACTTAAAGTGGAGTCGACCCTAAAAAATAATTGTTATACTTACCAGAAATGGCTGTTGCTAGGCAGATTGTCCTAATCTGCCACTTCCTATTCTGCTGTAGTCTTCAGTCTTCTCATTCTCGCGTTGTCTTCTGGGACATTTGGGGGAGCTGTCTTCTGGGACCTGTGTGTGTTCACAAAGCAGCGGGCGACTCGCACGGGCGTAGTAGAAAATGGGCAGTGAAGCCGCAAGACTCCACTGCCTGCTTCCCTTACTTCGAATGGCGGTGCCACGACCCGATCCGATGGACGAATCGGCCTCGGGCGGCCAACATCGCGGGTAAGTGTGCTTATTAAAAGTCAGCAACTTACAGTGTAAGGGAACTCTGTGGACTCTGATGTAAAGGGGGACTCTTGTGACTAATGACTAGAAATGTAATTGCAAAATATATGTATAGTTCATACTAGAAAAAAATTGCTGTGCGCCGCTAAAGTGTTCGGGTTTGACTTGAAGAAAAGATGGCAACCCTATGTATGGCACAGAAATCAAGAGATCGCAATCCCATTTGAAGCATCCTTGGAAAATCTGTCTGGAGTTCAACAGAAATGATTGTTTCCACTTTAGCACAGTTGTAGAGTTTCTTGGACAGCATTAGTAGTAAACAATTTTTATTCCATGTAGTTGTTCTAGATCAGGGGCGTCAAACTTAATTTCATTGTGGGCCGCACCAGCATTGGGACTGCCCTCAAAAGGGTCGGTTGTATCTGTGAGATTAGGTGTCCAGCGCATCCCCTCCCCATATATTAGATGTCAAGAGCCCCCCCACCATCAGAAGTTGTGTCCTTTACTCTCCCTTTACATCACAGTGCACCTAGGGTGACCACTTTCCAAACTGCCATTCAGGGACACACCCCCTTTCTCACCTTCCCCAAAAAAGATGAGGGGGCGGGCGGGGGGGAAATGTAGTCTCTGGGCCAGATTCTTGATCAGGCGCGTATCTTTGTTCTGGCGTAGCGTATGTCATTTACACTACGCCGCCGTAACTTGGAGAGGCAGGTGCCGTATTCCCAAAGAAGTTGCGCCCAAAGTTACGTCGGCGTAGCCTAAATGGGCCGGCGTAACCGCGCCTAATTCAAAATAGGCAGGTAGGGGGCGTGATCCATGTAAATGAATCGTGACCCCACATAAGTGATGCTTTTTCCGAACGGCGCATGCACCGTCCGTGGACGTATCCCAATGCGCATGCTCAAAATGACGCGGCAAATACTCATTGGTTTCAACGTGAACGTAACTTACGCAAAGCCCTATTCGCAAACGATTTATGCAAACAACGTAAACGACGAAAAATTAGCCGCTGTCCCGACGTCCATACTTAACATTGCGTACGCCTCCACCTACGCCTCATATAGCAGGGGTAACTTTACGCCGGACTTACGCTTACGCAAACAACGTAAAATACGCAAGTATGTTCGTGAATCGGCGTATGTAGCTCATTTGCATATTCGACGTGTAAATCGACGGAAGCGCCACCTAGCGGCCAGCGTAAATATGCAACTAAGATACGACGGTGTAAGAGACTTACGCCACTCGTATCTCAGCAAAATTCTGGCGTATCTTGTTTTCTGAATACAGAAAATAGATACGCCGGCGCATTTAAAAAGATACGCGGCGTATCTCGATATACGCCGACGTAACTGCTTTAAGAATCTGGCCCTCAGGGTTGATGGGGAATCTGGCCGCAGGTTATTTGTCAGGTGAATGTGCCACTTGCCACCAGATGCAGTGCCGCTTGCCACCCATAGCCTGCCACCAGATGCAGTGCTGCTGTCACTCCTTATGCATGAGCCACTTGCGTAGAAGGAAAGGAGTGGTGTCACTATCTAGAGAGGCCCTGTTGTTCAAACTACAATTCCCATCATGATCACACCGATCCCAGCTGGAGGGCTGCTTGCTAGAGAGTGAAGATCACACCGCTGGGTGCCAGAGAAAGAGGATGTGCCAAGGTGGGTGGGGACAGCAGTGCTGCACTAGGCGTAGGCCTCGCTCCCGGTCTCACTGTCTGAGAGTAAATTGTCACTGGTTGCAAGATGCCAGGCAGCGCTGGCCCTAGTAACCGGTTGCAGAAATGCAGTTATTAGTTAGTAGGGGGGTGGCTGTGTCCTCTATTTCATTCCGGGACATTGTATTGAATAAAGGTGAATAAAGGTGCCCGGGACCCAGGACAGAAATGTCAATTGCGGGACAGTCCTGGGCAATCTAGGACATGTGGGCATCCCTTTCCTTATGCTGCTGTTGGAAAAAAGCTGGATGCATTGCTTGGAAGCAGAAAGTAGGGGTCTGGAAGAGGACCAGAGGAGGGCTGGAGGTGCAAGGGCCACATGGAGGGCCAGATTCGGCCCGCGGGCCTTGTGTTTGACTCCTCTGATTCTAGATCTTACATATTATGTAATTTGAACTCATTACACGTATGTTGCAGAGCTTATCTGTTAAAGGAGTTCTCTAAGCTAAAACTTTTAACCGCCGCTGTGCCCGGGCTGTAAAACTATACAAAATAAACTTTCACTTACCTGCCTACCATCCCCCGTTGTTCCGATATCGCCGTCCCGTTTTCCGGTCCCGGTCTCTTCCATTTCCTGCGGGTCGGTGACTCACAGTGCGCTCAGCCTATCAGCGGCCGCAGCAATGTCCCGCCGCGGCCGCTGATAGGCTGAGTGCAGAGTGAAGTCACCGACCAGCAGGAAGAGGAAGCTGACAGGGACCGGAGCACGGGCGGCGATATCGGAACAACGGGGGATCGTAGGCAGGTAAGTGAAAGTTTATTTTGTATAGTTTTACAGCCCGGGCACAGCGGCGGTTAAAAGTTTTAGCTTGGAGAACTCCTTTAAGGATTATTTTCTAGATACTGTTTTCTGATACCTAAATAACCCAAAGTAAATGATATTATGCTGTATCATGTTCTGCAGGAAAAAAATAAAAAAATAAAATCCCCAACCAGCAATGTGAGCAGATCTTTTATTCTACAATATTGTAGGCCTTTGGTCTTAAATGAAAGTCTTCGTAGAAGAACTACTACTTTTTTTTTATACATACAGTTGTAAGGGGTTAGCTCGGTAGCGGGTGTGTGTGACCCCCTGGCTGGGATCACTACACACTGAACTATACAGAGAGGCAGCCGAAGACGGTTGAAAACAAAGAGTTTGGTTTATTCTTCCATATTGCTGGAAACAAGTGCAAGCATCCAAACAGCATAAACAAAACATAAAATAAACCCTTGCCACTTGGGGCGTCTACCTTCACAACACAGGAACCTGCCTTAGGAGTCTGGCACAGCCTACTGCTGGGCAGACACTGCTGGTCATACAGCAGAGAAACAATAGTCTTTTTGATTTTTATCACACAGAAAAATCAACAACCACCTCACCTCTTTAGAAGTCTTTCTCACTGCTCTCCTTCACTCAAAAAGCCTCAGGATGCAGCACTCAGTAGTCATCCTTTGGGTGACTTATAGAGGCCTTAATTGTCTCATTCTGAACAGCTGAAGTTTTCCAACGCCCTAAACCTTTCTGGCTATTTATGCAGCCGACACCTGATAGTAATTGGTGAATTGTCTAAACAAGGCAGAAATGTATCTCCCATCTGTGACAACACCCACAGATTTACCTGACTTCCTGTCAGACAGTAGAGAGGAAGTTAGAACCTTTACCAGGTTTCTATTGCTGTCTGTGTCCCCAATAGGGAGATTTCCCTTGATTTGCCCTGGTGATCTTTGCTACAAACACATGGGGGGGAAGCAGAAATTTTAAAATGGAAGCGACTGTAAAGCTTGTAATTAAAAAACAAAGAAACATATTATATTTACCTGATCTGTGTAATGGTTTTGCACAGAGCAGCCCCAATCCTCTTTTTTTTAGGGTGGTACTTCCTCCACCCCCTGCTGAGTGCCCCCAATAGCAAGTCTCTTTCTATGGGGGCACTCAAGCAGGTTCACTCCCAAGCCGCACCCCTGTGAATGGACATTGTCCATTCACACACAAAGCGTGGCTTGCCCCAACCCCCGGGCTCAGTAAATGAGGAGAGAGAGTCGCTGCCCTCAAGCACAAAACTAGATCGAGATGGGGCTCAGGTAAGTATAAGGGGGGCTGCATCCAGAAGGTTTTTCTACCTTCATGTATACTGTAGAACGCATTAACTACTTTACAACCGCCCACCGTACATATACCATGGTAGGGAGCATGCTCTACACTGAATCACGTACCTAATATGTGATCCACGCACTGGGGTAGGGAGCCCACTCTGCGCTGAATCACGTACCTAATATGTGACCCACGCACTGGGGTAGGGAGCCCACTCGGCGCCGAATGACGCACCTAATACTTGATCCGCGCACCGGGGTAGGGAGCACGCTCTGCGCCGAATCACGTACCTAAGATATGATCAGCGCACTGGGGTAGGGAGCCTGCTCTGTGCCGAATCACGTACCTAATATGTGATTCATGCACTGGGGTAGGAAGCCCGCTCTGTGCCGGAATCAATATGTGTTCGCGCACCTGGGTAGGGAGTCCTCTGCGCCGAATATACCTAATATGTGATCCATGCACTGGGGTAGGAAGCCCGCTCTGTGCCGGATCACGTTTCTAACATGTGTTCCGCACACCTGGGTAGGGAGTCCGCTCTGTGCCGAATCACGTACCTAATATGTGATTCATGCACTGGGGTAGGAAGCCCGCTCTGTGCCGGATCACGTTTCTAATATGTGTTCCGCGCACCTGGGTAGGGAGTCCGCTCTGCGCCGAATCACGTACCTAATATGTGATCCGCGCACCGGGGTAGGATACGCGCTTGTGCGCTTCAGCTGCCCCGGCTCTGCAGTGATTGGCTGCATCTCAAACCAATCAGCAGGTGCTGCCCGCTGATTGGTCGATAGCACCGACGATCCAATCCGGACATTACCAAAGAGAGCCCTGTGTATATAAACAAACACAGGGCTCTCTTCTGACATCAGCAATGTCCCTGTCCCACTATAAAGTCGATGATCGCCGCAAATACTATGCCTTATTCTATAACATTTACTGGCCCCAGGTGCCTATATCCATGAGTCCTGTGTCTGTTTCTCATAGAATTTTCTAATCTGCTGTATAAAAAAGCCAAGATCTGTTTGCAGGTTTTTCCAGAATCGAATATATATAAATATATATATATATACAGTACAGGCCAAAAGTTTGGACACACCTTCTCATTCAAAGCGTTTTCTTTATTTTCATGACTATGAAAATTGTAGAGTCACACTGAAGGCATCAAAACTATGAATTAACACATGTGGAATTATATACATAACAAAAAATGTGAAACAACTGAAAATATGTCATATTCTAGGTTCTTCAAAGTAGCCACCTTTTGCAGCAGACACATCTATAGAACAACTGATAAGAGGAGACTGTGTGAATCAGGCCTTCATGGTAGAATATCTGCTAGGAAACCACTGCGAAAGAAAGGCAACAAGCAGAAGAGACTTGTTTGGGCTAAAGAACACAAGGAATGGACATTAGACCAGTGGAAATCTGTGCTTTGGTCTGATGAGTCCAAACTTGAGATCTTTGGTTCCAACCACCGTGTCTTTGTGCGACGCAGAAAAGGTGAACGGATGGACTCTACATGTCTGGTTCCCACCGTGAAGCATTAGGAGGAGGTGTGATGGTGTGGGGGTGCTTTGCTGGTGACACTGTTGGGGATGCATACTGAACCAGCATGGCTACCACAGCATCTTGCAGTGGCATGCTATTCCATGCGGTTTGCGTTTAGTTGGACCATCATTTATTTTTCAACAGGACAATGACCCCAAACACACCTCCAGGCGGGGGAAGGGCTATTTGACCAAGAAGGAGAGTGATGGGGTGCTGTGCCAGATGACCTGGCCTCCACAGTCATCTGACCTGAACCCAATCGAGATGGTTTGGGGTGAGCTGGACCGCAAAGTGAAGGCAAAAGGGCCAACAAGTGCTAAGCATCTCTGGGAAGTCCTTCAAGACTGTTGGAAGACCATTTCAGGTGACTACCTCTTGAAGCTCATCAAGAGAATGCCAAGTGTGTGCAAAGCAGTAATCAAAGCAAAGGGTGGCTACTTTGAAGAACCTAGAATATTACATATTTTCAGTTGTTTCACACTTTTTTTGTTATGTATATAATTCCACATTTTTTATTTCATAGTTTTGATGCCTCAGTGTGAATCTACAATTTTCATAGTCATGAAAATAAAGAAAACTCTTGGAATGAGAAGGTGTGTCCAAACTTTTGGTCTGTACTGTATATACTGTATATTTATATATATATATATATATATATATATATATATATATATATATATATATATATATAAATGTGAAAGTGGAATAATCTGAATGCTATGGGCAAAAAGAACATATCCCATTAGAACAAGGCTGAATTTTATTCCTCGTGACAACACTTATACAAAATACCCGAGCTGTCATGGAGGATTTCTGTGAAAGGCTTTACACAGCAACACATTTTACAGCAAAAATTTGATGTGAGCTTTTGAATGGAAATTCCGACCGGAATTTTGCTGTCAGAGTTTCTGGCAACAAAAGATTGAGAGCTGGTTCTCAAATTTTCAGACGGAAAAAAATCCAAGGTGTTTCCGACGGAAAGTCTGACCGTGTGTACGCGGCATAATTCTGTCGTTGCAGCTCATTCTGACAGCATTAAGCTATTATAAATCGGTGTGTTCATGAAGAATTCTTGGGGAAACAGGATTGCCTGTATATCAGTTCTATTAAAGTGTAGCCAAGGCCTTTCTTCATAGCTTTGAATTAAGTACGCAAGGACTAAAGCCCTGGTCTCCTGTAATGACCTGTACACACAAGCGTTTTTTCCCGTCGGAATAAACGCTGATGATTTTTCTGACGGAATTTCGCTCAAGCTGTCTTGCATACACACGGACACACCAAATTCCAACCGTCAAGAACGCAGTGACGTACAACACTACGACGAGCCGAGAAAAATTAAGTTCAATGCTTCCGAGCATGCGTCGACTTGATTCTGAGCATGCGTGGTTTTTAGTCTGTCGGAATTGCATCCAGACGAACGGAATGAATTTTTTTTTTTTTATCTGAAAAATTAAGAACATGTTCTCTATCTAATTCCGTCGGAATTTCTGACGGAAGAAGTCAGATGGGGCATACACATGGACGGAATATCCGGTGAAAAGCTTCCGTCTGACTTTTTCCGCTTAAGTGTACAAGGCATAAGGGAGACTTTCCTTCACTTCCTGTTTGGATTGTACCCCTGCAGTAGCGGCTGGTGATCAACATTTTTCGGGGGGCGCAAACAAACGAAAAAAAATAAAAAAAATTGCAGCCTCACTGTGCCCAACAATTGCAGCCACTGTGCCCATCAAACGCAGCCACTGTGCCCTGCCATTGTAGCCACTGTGACCTGCCATTGTCGCCACTGTGCCCCATAAAATGCCCCCTCGGGCATTTACCTGGGGGTCAGCCTCGCTTCTTCTTCTTCTGTCCCTCGATGTGTTTTTCCGCCCTCGTTGACGCTTCAGCCAATCAGGTTACCGGTAACCTGATTGGCTGAGACGGCTGTCACTCTTATCCAAGGAACGTCCCGAAGGATAAGCATCCGGAAGCCGACTACAGCCTGAGGGCTGTAATGGGAAAGCCGCCAGCTCTGATAGGCACTTCCGCAGGCGCCGTTATTCAGATGGCCGGCGCTCACCAGGGGCCGGCCATCTGAATATTCGGTAGCAATACATAGATTCATGCAATGTAATGCATGAATCTATGTATAGTCAGTGGTGTGTGCGGTAGCCAGAGGGGGCGGCGCTCCAGCGCCCTCTATGGACGCACCGCCACTGTACCCCTGGCATTTGTCAGAATAAAGTTGTATATGGACCTCATAGCAGTGGAGTGGCACTTCAATTTCTGGAGAAGCAACCGGCAGTGAGAGGAAGTCTCCCCAAAGTGAGGGTATTTCCCATCTTACACATTTGTTCCAATCGGAAGATCTCCCCTCACCTCCTACACTCATATTCACTCTTAAAGTGGTTGTAAAGGCAGAATGTTTTTCTATTTTAACCACTTCATCACCGGAAGATTTAAATAGGTTACATAGGATGCATTATGGTAAAAAAAAAAAACACAAGGGTTTACAACTTCTTTAACCACTTGAGATCCGCGCTATGGACAAAAGACGACCACAGCGCGGCTCTCAAGTGCCGGGTAGACGTCTTTGGACGTCCTGTAATTGTAATTCCCCGCGCGCACCACTGGGTGGCGCGCAGAGGGGAAAAACAGTGCATGGCGCATCGCTGAGGAGCCGTTGCGTGTGCCTGGAGTCCGCCGAGTACATGCGATCGGCGGTGACAGCTGGGACATGGAGCTCTGTGTATAAACACAGAGCTCCACGTCCTGTCAGGGAGAGAGGAGACCGATCTGTGTCCCTTGTACATAGGGACACAGCATCGGTCACCTCCCCCAGTTACCCCCCTCCCCCCACACAGTTAGAACGCACCCAGGGAATACATTTAACCCCTTCCTCACCCCCTAGTGTTAACCCCTTCCCTGCCAGTCACATTTATACAGTAATTGGTGCATTTTTATTGCACTGGTCACTGTATAAATGTGAATGGTCCCAAATTTGTGTCAAAAGTGTCCGATACGTCCGCCGCAATATTGCAGTCCCAATAAAAAAAAAAAATCATAATTCTGTCCCCTATTTTGTAGGCGCTATAACTTTTGCACAAACCAGTTGCTTATTGCGATTTTTTTTTTTTTATTTGATATTTATTATAGCAACAAGTAAAATATATATATATTTAAATTGTCGCTCTTTTTTTGTTTATAGCGCAAAAAAAAAATGCAGAGGTGATCAAATACCACCAAAATAAAGCTCTATTTGTGGGGAAAAAAGGCCGTCAAGTTTGTTTGGAAAACACATCGCACGACCGCACAAAAGGCAGTTAAAGCGACGCAGTGCCGGAAGCTGAAATTTCGCCTCGGCACGAAGGGGGTTTATGTGCCCAGTAAGCAAGTGGTTAATTCCCAAGCCCGTTCTAATATTACACTGATCAGATTCATAACTGAACAGGATGACGAAAAGGATTTTGCCCACAGCATCCAATCAGGTGCTTGCTTTCCTTCTCTAATTAGAAATGGAAGACTGGTAGATGGAATCCGATTGGTTGTAGTAGACTCCATTTTCAATGTACAGTGGAACCTTAGATCACGAGCATAATCCATTCCAGGAGAATGCTCGCAACCCAAAGTACTCGCATATCAAAGCGAGTTTCCCCATTGAAGTCAATGGAAGCGAAAATACTTTGCTCCGCATTGACTTTAATGGGATGCAATACCGCATACGGCCTGAGGCAGGGGAGCCTCAGGAAGCATCCGAAAAGGCCTGAGGACACATCGGCTGACCTCTGAAAACTTCAGAAAGGCTTCCAACCTGAGAATTGCAGAGGTCAGCCGTGCTGTCCTTGGGCCTTTACGTGCATTTCTGAACGGCAAGGTTCGGCTCTGCCCCCCCACCTCAGGTCGAAAGCAGTACTGTACACCGCTTTGACCTGAATCGTGCTCGTTTCACGAGACAACGCTCGCAAACTGAGTCACAATTTTTAGAAATATGGTGCTCGTATTGCGAAAAGCTTGTCAACCGCGTTACTCGCAATCCGAGGTTCCTCTGTATCTAATCCTCTTGGCTCAGTTGTGAAGCATGCAGTAGATGTACTGAGTGGAGGATTGTGCTGTACATACAGTATAAAGAATGTACTTCTCTCAGCATACTTGTACCTGCAGGCGGTGCATTCCGTGTGCCGAGCCGCTCCTCCTCCAGGAGATGGAATTCACTCTTTGCTGCAGGCGACCTCACCGACATCAGTCCTTGTCACATACAGCATGCTGGGGCTCACTTGACTTGATTAAGTGGAATTAATGATAAATAGGAATGTCTGTAGTGGTCAGGTGAGTGTTACCTTTTAATTTCCTAATCAGCACTAGAAAAATGACTGGACTATGTGGGGGTTCAGGTTAAAGACCCCCCCCCCCCCCCAATGGATTGCCTAATATGTCTCTTAGCCCCCTTAAAGCGGGGTTCCCACCACAATTAGCATTTTTTTAAATGTATGTCCTTTCATCATACGTTTTTATAATATAAATCCGCTCCGCATAGTTAGTTTATAAAACTATGTCTACACAGTTGTCATTTTGCTTGCGGGCATTGTGAAGCCCACAAGCACTTACTTCCTGGAAGTGTTGGATGGGGAGTGATAATTGGACAGCGCACTGCATCCTGGGAAATGATGACACACATTCCCCAGGAGCATTAGAGGGAGATGATGTCAGAATCCTAGGTGATTCCAAAGGCAGATTTCATGGGACTGCATAGCAACAGGCATTTCTAGATGAGTAGAAACATTTTTTATTTTTTAGGTCTAATGAGCCCAATAATGAAAAAATAAATTGGGATGGAAACTCTACTTTAACCAGATTGTCCAAATCATCATCGCCACCAGTCACAGTCCCATTGAGTATCAGCAGGACCCTAAAATATAATTTGATTTTACTTTAAATTTAAATACATTAAAGCAAACATTAAGGATTTTGTCATCTCTAGTTCTATAAAAACAAATCATAAATACATCCAAAACATGGAATAGGGTTTCAGCAGTGACGGCCACTCCAAAAGGGGCGCAGTCCCCCTATCCATGCATCCGGCCCCCTAAACTACATGCGAGGGACCGGACACAAGGATAACAATTTTTTTTTTTTAAGTACATGATTGGAGCCTGAGGCTTTAAAGCAGAGGTTCACCCAAATAACAAGTATACAAGATCATATTCTTTATACTAAGTTCCAACATGTACAGTATGCCCCCCTTTTTTTTTGGCTGTACATACCTTATTATGGCTTTTTTCCACCCGGCTTCCGGGTACTCACTCCCGCGGTAAGCCTTTCTATGCAGAGGCGCAGTCAGCCCTACACGGCTCCTAGTCGGTGCGCAGGCGCCGTGTAGAGCCGACTCGCAGTTCGGCTACTTTCGGAAACTCCGTGACTCTCGTGACGTGCCTACGCAATAGGGGGGCGGGACTTTTTCTCAAGGACGTCAATCATCTGGGCGAAGTCCCAGGTGACATTGCGCCTCTGCATAGAAACGCCTACTCCCGCGGGAGTGAGTACCCGGAAGCCGGGGTGGAAAATAGCCATAATAAGGTATGTACAGCCAAAAAAAAAAGGGCATACTGTACATGTTGGAAGTATAAAGAATATGATCTTATATACATGTTATTTGGGTGAACTACGCTTTAATTGGCTTCACAAAAGGGTGGGCTCGGGGAGCAGAGCACTGCGCCCCAAGTCTACCCACTTATGTGACAATAGCGAATTAATATTCGCTATTGTCTTTCTGCTTCTCCTCCTGGCCAAGCATGAAGCAGGAGGAGCGCGATTGGCCGAGAGAAGAAGCTATTGTATCAGCCAGTAATGGGGCTGGGGAAGATGTACGGAGATCCAGAAGATGGCCGCAGTCATCCGCTCTGCATCCGTCATCACTGCCAGGAGCCCACATGAGTACCACCCACCGGGGGGGGTCTGATGTTTTTTTTTTACATTGTGTATTTCTTCCAGATCTGTGTAGTAATCCCTTGTGAGAATTTTATCTCTGTGCGGGAGCTTCCTGTAATAAAGACCAAGCACTGCTGCTCTTGTTTCCAGGTGCACATCTTATCTGGATCCTGGAGGCTTTGTAGAGCTTTAGATGGGGTGAAGTCTCCATTCCTAGGTCCACATTTTACCTAGTAGATCCTGGAGGCTTTGTAGAGCTTTGAATGGAAGGAATCCTCTATCCCTAGGTCCAGATCTTACCTGTTATCTACATCCTGGACCTGGAGGCTTTGTAGAGCTTTGGATAGGAGGAAGCCTCCATTCCTAGGTCCACATCTTACCTAACATCTAGATCCTGAGGCTTTGAAGAGCTTTGGAAGGGAGGAAACCCTCTATCCCTAGATCATCTTACCTAGTATCTAGATCCTGGAGGGTTTGGATTGGAGAAAGCGTCATTCCTAGATGCACATCTTTCAAAGTATTTAGATCCTGGAGACTTTGTAGAGCTTTGGATGGAATGAAGCCTCCATTCCTAGGTCCATATCTTACCCGATTTCTAGATACTGGAGGTTTTGTAGGGCTTTGGCTAGGAGGAAGCCTCATTCCTAGGTCCACATCTTACCTAGTATTTAGATTCTGGATGCTTTGTAGAGCTTTGGATGGGAGGAAGCCTCATTCCCAAGTGCACATCTTTCCTGGTATCTAGATCCTGGAGGCTTTGTAGAGCTTTGGATGGGGGCCTCCATTCTGTCTCGTCCACATCCTACCTGTAGGTTTCTAGATCCTGCAGGCATTTGTAGAGGAGCTACTTAGCCCCTCCCACAGCTCAGTGATGATGTCACTGCTAGTATTTGGTGCACACAGAGTGTACTTATATCCTTTGTGGCTACTGAGGAATAGATTTAACCCCCCTGGCGGTATGATTTGTCTGGAATTACATACCAAAAGCGGTACAATTATTTTGCATGGGAGGAAGACTCTTTTATACTGTAGGCCTAGGTGCACATCTTTTCTAGGAATAACTCACTAAATCCTGGAGGATTATGTAAACCAGAGCTTTGAATCCCAGGATAAAGGAAGACTCATTCCTAGGTGTAATCAAATCAAAATCATCTGAAATTTTCTAGTATCTAGATCCTGGAGGATTTGTAGAGCTTTTACTTTTATTTTTTTATGACGAATTTCCCCACAAATCGCTATCGCTCAATTCTGCAAGTGATTATAATTTATTATCGCTGTTTTCTAGCTGCTCTAAAATCACTTTTGACATAAAGGGACACTTTTAGTTGCTATGGACAATCTACAGTTTGCAGGCACAAAAAAAATGTTTTTATTATATAAAAGAACATGCAGGACACTGGCAGACCACTAGGGACAGGGGGGGCGTGTACTCTTTTACATACAGTACTGTAATCTATAAGATTACAGTATTCTGTATGTAATGTGTTTGTTTACTTTTTTGAATTTGCCGCCGGTCTCCGCCCCCATGCGCCGTTACGTCGCAGGGGGGGGGGGCGGGCACTGTGTGAGTCGAATGGAGGACGTCCACCCTACACAGCGGGGATGCATCGCTGGATCCAAGGACAAGGTAAGTACAGTACCCCGCCTGGATCCAAGGTAAGCCAGCGCACGCTGCAGGCTCTGCATTCACCCCGAGCGCGACTCGGGGATATCGATATTTACATGAAAAATCCAACCCGAGTCGCGCTCGGGGATACCGGCAGGGGGGTTAACCACTTGCCGCCCAAAGTATGTCATATGCCACCCTGGGCTTTGAGTGGGAATATCTTAATGATGCCTGCAGCTACAGAAATCATTTACATTTTTTTTTCAGCCGGCAATTCCCTGCGCTGAAAGAACGATCATAGTGGATGTTCCAATGCTTCTACCGACTTGCCCGTGCAATTGGCGAGCCGGAGAATGAATCCGCTGGCGGCAGTAGTTTACCATGGAGAAGACCGGTGACCAGATGGTCCCTGGCAGTCTCTATGACTCTTGGAGTCCTGGGCGCGATGTTATGACATCACGTCCGGCATTGCAGTTGTAAATACTGCCGTGTACTCGGCTGGAAAGCCGGTATTTTTTATCTCAGACTTTTCAGCCTGGAGGAGAGATCTGGTATCTTATTAACCCCACATCTCTCCATAAAGAGGGCCTGTCATGACCTATTAATATTACAAGAGATGTTTACATAGGAATAAAATGTATCAAAAAAAAATGTAATAAAAAGGCAAAGTGTAAAAATATATATTTTTTTCAAATAAACACTTTACAGTGCCCCCATTCCCGCACGCATAAGCGAACGCACACGGACATCGCACCCACATATGTAAATGGCGTTCAACCCACACATGTGAGGTATTGCCGCGAACATTAGAACAAGAGCAACAATTCTATCCCAAGACTTCCTCTAACTCTAAACAAGTAACTTGTAAGAAAATAAAAAATGTAAGCATTGCGTATGGAGATTAAGTACCGAAGTTTGGCGCCATTCCACAAGTGCGCACAACCCCCCCCCCCCCCACTTTAAAATAGACGAGTCATTTTCTAGCAAATAAAAATATGTTTTACACGCAAGAGAGGAGTGCCAGAATTGGCCCAGATGGCACGTGGTTAAAACGAAAATTAAAGCTGAACTCTACCCATTCTTATGGCAACCACCACAGACTTTGAAGAGCTGGAGAATTATATATCTTATTAGTGCTCCAAAAACATGACATTGTTTTGCACTCAGTGACCCGCACCCTGTTGGGTTGCTTTGCTCAGCACTTTGCACATGACTGCTCTCTTCACACCTGCATGCCAACAAGAAAGTCTACGTCAGAGGTACACCTGTACACTCAATGACTGGAACATTGATCAATCGGGTGAGCTAATGTGGATGCACATCGAGGTGGGGTCCAGAAATGTCAGTACAGTGAACACATACCAACATTGTACAGGAAAGGGGGGGGGGGCTTTTTAGGGCTTTGTGCCAATCAGTAGGTTCAGACCAGACAGACAATTCTTAGAAAAGTTTCCCAAGAAATTGGAAGAAATTCAGGAATGTGATCGATGTGCTTCAGATCTCCATGAAGACAGAAGGGGGCAGTAAATACAGCTATTTAGGATAAGCGGAGCAGAGCCAACACACACCCCCCCCCCCCACCCCAAAAAAAAATAAAGAAAAGAAGAATAAAAACCACTTAGATTGAAGGCCCAAGCTGCATTTTCTGATGGTGCAACAATTGTGTAACTTTTTTGTAAGAGAAGAAAAAAAAAAAACACACACACACATAAATGCATTATATTACCAAAAGTATTGGGACACCTGCCTTTACACTCACATGAACTTTAATGGCACCCTAGTATTAGTAGGTAGGGTTCAATATTGAGTTGGCCCACTCTTTGCAGCTATAACACCTTCAACTCTTCCAAGAGCACATTTGTGAGGTCAGGCACGGATGTTGGACAAGGAGGCCTGGATCATAGTCTCCTTTCCCCATACAGTAATAAACACAGTTAACCCCCTTGATCACCCCCTGGTGTTAACCCCTTTCCTGCCAGTAATTAGTGCATTTTTATAGCACTGATTACTATATAAATGTTAATGGTCCCAAAACTGTGTCAAGTGACTGATCTATCCACCGCAATGTTACAGTACCAGTAAAAATTGAAAATCACTGCAATTACTTGTTAAAAAAAAAAAGCCATAAATCTTTCCCATAGTTTGTAGATGCTATAACTTTTGCGCAAATCAGTAGAAGCTTGTGATTTTTTTTTTTTTTCACCAAAATGATGTTGAATATATGGGCCTAAACTGTTTTTTTTTTTTTTTTTTAATATGTGAGAAAAAAAAAAAAAAGTTTTCTAGAATTTACGCTTTGTTTATAGCGCAAAAAAAAAAAAAAATTAAAGACAGCATAAGTGATCAAACACCACCAAAATAAATCCCCATTTGTGGGGGGAAAAGACAGTCAATTTTGTTTGGGTACTGCATCGCAAAAAATGGCCTGGTCATTAAGCAGGATCATTTTCCAGTCGAATTGGTTAAAAGATTTTGATTACTATTATTCTCCATATTCCAATGGCTGTTTTGTTTTGAACATGTGATCAGCAGATGACTAGAAGCTCCTCCTGCTTATGTTTCCATGTAGACAGGCTGGGAGAGAGCTGGGTCATGTCACAGCTGTAGATCAATTAGGAAAGATAAATAAAAAATAGGGTACATAAGGGTTTTTATTATAATTATTATTCTTAAACTACACAGTGCCATCATCCATATACAGACATGGAAGCGACAGTGTAAATTAAACAGTTTGTGTTTAGTATCACTTTAAAAGGAGTTGTAAAAAAAACATTTTTCTTGCCTAAAATTTATGTCTGCAAGGTAGACAGAATAGTGTATGGATTCTGTTAAAAAAAAAAAAACGAATACCTATTAAATTCCTTCATCTATATCACCTCCGGTGTTCTAGTTTCTGTTCTCTCATTCACTTCCTGGTTTGCGGCGCTCGTTCATGCAAGAACTACATTTCCCAGTATGCATTGCAGCACACGCAGCAATTCACACCTCCTTAAAAGTCTAACACGTAGAGAGCGTCCTGCCGCACAGATGTAGTTCCCAGGAGGGGGCGAGCAGCCGAGCACATCACTGACCACCGCAGTAAAGCCTCCCTTCACGGTAGTGAGTAACAGACAAGTAGGAAGTGAACAGAACAGAGAAGAAATAGAGCAACTTCTGAGCAAAAAACGAACAATGAGGAAGTGAAAAGAGGAATGTCTGCAGGTAAAGGATGCTTATTATGAAAAAAAAAAAAAAAATTCCTTTACAACCCCCTTTAAAAGGGAGTTGGCTACCATATTGAACCCGGACTGTATTGTGCTGGGAGATCTCCATTATAGTTGATGTGTAAACTGTCCTAATAAAGGGTTAAAGAGCTCAAGGCTGGGGTGGTACATTAATGCACTTTTTTTTATTTGCAGCATGTTACACCTTAAACATGGGTGTAACATATGTGAGCAATTAAAGCCCAACTCCCTCCACACATCAAGGGTTAATAAACTTGTTTAGGCCTAGGGGGAACAAAAAAAAAACACAGCACTTTTGTATGTTTGAGTCATTCACTTTCGTAACATTCACCTTGAGTTCACTTTGTTCATACACAAAACATATAGTGTTATATTCATTTATATGATATTGTTGCTTCTGGTATAGTTCCCTTTCTTTACATATATATTTTTGTCACCATTTTAAGCGCCACATTTTTTATCTGTATTTACACTTTATATCTAGAGGAAAATGTTGGCAGCTTACTAGATTTATGTGCATTTTTTTTTATTGCATGATGTGCCTTCACTTTTCACAGAACAGCTAGAAGGCACCCCCTGGCCGACTCCAGGAGACCACAGTCTTCTGTTCCTTCAGTTAGGCCAGACATAAAACAGACATTTTATTAACTACAACCATGGATTGCAGGAAAGAAAAAAGCAAAAAAAAAAAAATATATAAAAAATGTATACATTTTGATCCCCCCCAATCACAGACAGTGATGAGGAATCCTTCCCACAAAGCCGTGGTGTTCTCCTGTGGGCAGAAGAAACCTTTCCTCCCCATTGCTGTGAGTGACAGGTTTACATCTCATGTATTCCCACCCCCACTCCTTTTCTGAAGTCATGTGGTTACTTTTTTGGATTTTGACTGGATTAGTGATCATAGCAGAATTTAGTGAAAGGAATACACAGAAAAATAAAAAAAAATAGTAGAGGAGGGCAGGGAGTGTACCGACATCACGACTCCACCCACCAAGCTCCAGACAACAGACTGCAGTTTTTCATTTCTTATAACAGACAGAGGGGAGACATTTGACAGGCAAGGATACATGTATATCCTTATGGATCAGCACTAAGGCAGTAGTTTAGAAAGGAGGAGAGTGGGTTTACATCCACTTTAAGCGATCAATCAACTTGGGTTACATTCAGCCTGCTTATATATTAGAGCTGCACAATTCAAAAACGGTGCAACATAAAATATTGCAACAACCACCATTCTATTCTCCAAGGTCTCCGCTATAAAAAAATATTTGGGTGTTCCAAGTAATTTTCTAGCACAAAATACAGATTTTTTTTTACTTGTAAGCAACAAATGTCAGGAAAGGTTTGGTCTTTAAATGGTTAAACTTCCTTCATCCACACAAAAAGAAAAAGGACAAAAAGAAGAACAAAAAGATACTTTGTTTCCACTTTTTCACCATGTTGCGATTAAGGGCCCTTTCACACGTACGGACCGTTCGTCTGTTTTTTACAAGTCCGTTTACGGACTTGTAATGCATCCCTATGGGATCGCGTACATTAGCGGACGATGCATCCGCTAACGTCCGCATAGATCCGCTTTTTCGGACGGAAGAAAACCCTATTTTTCTTCCGTCTGGCGGATCGGATCGGATAAATACAGACACACGGTCCGTATTCATCCGATTCCCCATAGGGGAGAGCGGAGGAGAGACAGGGCGGTCTCTGCACACTGCGGGGACCGCCCTGTCCGTCGACAGCTCAGCGGGGATTTACGGACGATCCCCGCTGAGCCGACGGACACACACACAGGGGGGAACAAAAATGGTCCGCTCCGTGTGAAAGAGCCCTAAACTTGGCAGGCTGTTTTTCTAGCTGTGAGACATATCTGCACTGGTTAGAAAGATTGTGACATGCTTTTTTGAAGATCGAAAAAAAACACAAAAAAAACACACAATTTTGTTTCTTAACGATCAATCGTACAGCTCTATTATACACAATTAGAATCTTGGCCTAATCAGCAGGAACCGTCTGTGGCCGCCTTTATAGAACAGTTCTAGAATTTATACAAAGCTGCATTATTATAAAAAAGGGAAAAAAATAATAAAAACCACAAAACACAGTTGAGTTGGTTTATCACTGATTTATATAAAAGCAAAAAAAGTACCAATTTTTTTTTAACAAACCAATACAAAATACAAACCCCCCCCCCTCCCCCAACTAAACAAATACCCCAATAAAAACAAAACATTTGAGATGAAGCTCTGAGATGAACATTGAAAAAACTTCAAGCTTGTCCAGTATAGGAATGTATATTAATCCCCCTCCCCCACTCAATCAGCATTTACACCGACACATTTCAAGGCACTGACATCAGTGGGCACAGAGGAGAGGATCGAGGCGGTCGCTCCACCCCAACAGGCACTAGTTGTCGGAGACTGGAGGCCGACATTTGGTATACAACCACCATGTTGATGAGAAGAAGGCTGGTCAATACTTTGATGATTAGTGACCCCGGAGACACAGAGATGATACTTTCCCAACATAAACGGAGTATAGAAGACTTGTGACCGATTTCTCAGCTGTAGCGTTTTCTAGGAAAAAAAAAAAAAAGTTTCCTAAACACACACAATCCTAAGAATTCCAGGGCCGAGGAATATGCCCGGGTCATTTACATTGTCCCTTTTGTTTTAGCATATTTATATTGGATTTACTTTGTTCTTGTACAAGGTTCCTTTCACACGATCAGCCCGCCACGGATCTGCCTGTCGGTTTTTCCCCAGGTGGTTTCGAGCGGGCCACCCATTGACTTCCATGGTCAGGCGGCTAAGTGACCACCGACACCCGCCTGCCATCCGATAAGATCTGCTCAAAACAAACTGATGGCGACACATTCGCCATCCGTCCAGCAGATCAGAACTACTGAAAGGCTGTCCCTTTTGAAAAGCGATCTTCCCATAGAAAACAGCGGGGCGGCAGACCTGTGATCCGCCTGCTCAGCAGGGGATCAATGGAGAGATCTCCCCCCGCTGACCAAATCGGAGCACGTCCAACAAACCCGCCCGTGTGAAAGGGGCCCAAGAGCGAATCGAGACGATATTTGAATAATTACATTTCTGGAAAGTTTATAATCATACCGTATTGACATTTGATTGTAACTGGAGATTGAATTGTATGATTGTTGGGAAAAAAATTAAATAAAAGATGACTGCAGAAAAAATCAATTGTCCCTAGATTCAACAATAAGATGGAATACTGAAGGTCTGCTCTGGAGCAGAGATTTTTTTTTTTTTATGGAATCATTGGAATGATTTAGAGAAAAAAAAAAAAAAAAAGCAGTAACTCGTTTGAAGGCTAATGGCTTCCTTATAAAGAGACACATGGGAATGGCCCTTTTCAAACTAAAGCCTAGTACACACTAGTTCTTTCCTTTCAACCCAAAAAACAAACAAAAAAAACTGACAGCTTGGGTCAAACTCCCCTGCTGTTCTGACAGGGGGAGGGAGAGTTGTCCCCCCTTAACCACTGGTTGATAACACTGTGATCAAGAACCCACTGGCTTTTGGTTTGGGCTGCAATACACAAGGGCCGATGTTACCCAACACCCGGCCCGTGTGTACCAGACGCAACCTAAGAGACTTCTGCCAGTTTTTTGCTACCGGTGATCTGACGATATGGTCCCTCCTATCAATATGGTTCCAGTCTTGACTGCGCAGGCGCAATCCTTGCCGGCGGAAATCACCCAACATCCAGGGCGACGTGGAATTTGAGGCAAGTGGCCAGTCGGTCTCACCTTGCTCGGACGGCTCGCTGAGCCTCCTGGCTCTTTAACATCCTCCAATCTACGGGGATGTTAAGGAATGAGCCTGGATGCCGCCCGAGGTTCGGAGATTTCCATGGGCTTAGTCTGCGCAGTCAGGCAGGGAACCATCTCGATGGGGGAACTAGATCGACAAGACATCGGTATCTTCCTGGGAGCCGTTACCATTACGGCTGACCATAAAGACAAGTCATGCTGGTCTCCCGGATCTGACCAAGAAGCTAGTATGCCCACCTTAAGATTCATACTGGGCATGTACAGTATAAGGGCTCATTCTAACCGGTACCGAGATCAGTCCTCCTTGCTGAACCGCTTTTTGCTGCGTATGCATCCGCCCTCGGAGCTGTCCTGCAGGCACTCCATAGAAGTGGAAGCAGAGGCTGCATAGACAGTGGCATATCAAAAAAGTGCAGCCTCTGCATCCACTTCTATGGAGTTGCTGCGGGCAGCTCCGAGGCAGATGCACACGCAGCATGGAAGACTGGCCCTCAGTGCCAAGCTGAATGATTTCTAAGGCTCCATTCACACAAATGCGTTTTTTCCCCATGCTTTTTGCAAAAAACAGGAAACTTAACACAGGTTCCTAGGGAATACGTTCACATCAATGCATTTTTGTGCCTCTGTATTTTTGGAAAGCACAACAGAAACAATCAGAAAGCAACATGCATGGAGGCGAATCGAGATTGAGACACCGGCTCTTGGGATTATAGAAAAACACAAACCACATACGGCAATAAAAAAAAAGGAAGGTCTGCCGTTTGATCAGACATATGAACCCATCCCATACCAATCCAGCCACCCTAAAAAGTTGCGTCTACCCTGCAATGTTTACCTACTTTAATTTTCCCTGGCACAAATTGCTGCAAAGAAAGAAAAACAAAGAAACACAACACTTGTTCAACGCACATCAAGTAACATATTTAAACAGCTGTAGTCGCCCTTAAAAAAAAGCATTTAAACAGCTCTTCACCTCTGTACAGAAAGGAAGACAAACTCCCTTTTGCGTTCCTCCAGAAGACACTTTTGGTATTTGCAAAGTCTTTAGGAATGTGCAGCTTCAACCCTTTGCTGCCAGATGGAGTAAACCTGTTGGCTGCAAAAAAAAAAAGGTTAAGAGGAATACCCCCCCCCCCCCCCCCCTTCAAAAAGCTGAAGTGGATCAGCTCAGCCCTTGGAATAGCAAAGTGGCACAGCAGGGTCGTACCACTCCGAGACTAGAGGTGTGCAAGAGGGGGGAGGAGAGGCAATGGAATGTTAAAGCTTTCTTTATGAGGTTGGACATTTTAGTTCTCCTCCCCCCCTACTAGAAAGTCTTCCACACCGACTTGACCTGATGCATAGAACGCGTCGGCACAGCAGACATCGTTTCTTGAACTTTTAGAAAAAAAAAAAAATAGAAAATATGCATATTAAAAAAATTATATAAACAGTCAAACAAACATGCCCAGCACAATTCCCTTTGTTGGCCTCCATGAAAAAAAGGGTGCCAGGCCTTCTAGATTTAAACTGACGATGCTCCATCTGTACCGATAACTTCCACATTGCTGCAGTTGTGGTTACGTTAACTTTATATTACATAAAATAAAATAGGAAAAAAATAAAAAATTCTGGCCAAAAAAGCCATCTCCCTTTTTATGAAAAACATTGAAATGTTCCAGTACCACCATGTTCAAAACATTTCAACCAATGTAACATTCTTCAATTGAAACAAGAATAAAAAAAATAGAACAAAACCAAAAAAAAGTTATAAAAAAATGTTAAGACAAAAAAAAAAAAACGGAGCCAGCCATAGCCCTTGCTGCTGCTCCTGAAGCGGATGGCTGGTAGTCCTTGTAAACCAGTAGCATTTACTTCTGCTGGGGGAGGGGCTCTGCTCCAGCCATCAGCAGGGAGCGGGATTAACAGCAATATTTCAATAACTTTCCAGAAGACGATTCAGCTTTTGCAGTCAGAAAACAGAGAGCTATTCATAAAACTGCACTCTCCATAGACGTTCCCTTTTCTTCACCCGCCGCAGAGTTTCCTGGCCGGGGGAGGGGTCAGGACCCTCATGGTAATTCAATTCCAGTTGTCGTTCACGATTGGCAATGCTTCAAGTCCCCCGTCTCCCCAACCCCATCCTACGAATATCACAAACCTGCAAAATAAAAAAGTCAAAAGCATTAGTAAAGTACTACAAAAATCTATAAAGCTTTTAATGAAATATTAAAAAATTTGCAAAATCCAACAACATCTTGAGAAAAATGTCATTCCTAGGTCTATAAAATGTGACCTTAACCAAGTTTCTGTACAGTTTCACCTTTTGAAAAAAAAAAAAAAAAATAATAAAAAAAAAGAAGTGTACACACCAATATGAATAGAATACACACACGCACACACGCACACACACACACGCACACACACAAGCAAAGCCCGCCCAACCAACGCAAAGCCCGCCCAACCAACGCAAAGCAAAGCCCGCCCAACGCAAAGCAAAGCCCGCCCAACCCAAAGCAAAGCCCGCCCAACCCAAAGCAAAGCCCGCCCAACCCAACCCAAAGCCCGCCCAACCAATGCAAAGCAAAGCCCGCCCAACGCAAAGCAAAGCCCGCCCAACCCAAAGCAAAGCCCGCCCAACCAACGCAAAGCAAAGCCCGCCCAACCAACGCAAAGCAAAGCCCGCCCAACCAACGCAAAGCCCGCCCAACCAACGCAAAGCAAAGCCCGCCCAACCAACCAACGCAAAGCAAAGCCCGCCCAACCAACCAACGCAAAGCAAAGCCCGCCCAACCAACCAACGCAAAGCAAAGCCCGCCCAACCAACCAACGCAAAGCAAAGCCCGCCCAACCAACCAACGCAAAGCAAAGCCCGCCCAACCAACCAACGCAAAGCAAAGCCCGCCCAACCAACCAACGCAAAGCAAAGCCCGCCCAACCAACCAACGCAAAGCAAAGCCCGCCCAACCAACCAACGCAAAGCAAAGCCCGCCCAACCAACCAACGCAAAGCCCGCCCAACCAACCAACGCAAAGCAAAGCCCGCCCAACCAACCAACGCAAAGCAAAGCCCGCCCAACCAACGCAAAGCAAAGCCCGCCCAACCAACGCAAAGCAAAGCCCGCCCAACCAACGCAAAGCAAAGCCCGCCCAACCAACGCAAAGCAAAGCCCGCCCAACCAACGCAAAGCAAAGCCCGCCCAACCAACGCAAAGCAAAGCCCGCCCAACGCAAAGCCCAACCAACGCAAAGCAAAGCCCAACCAACGCAAAGCAAAGCCCAACCAAAGCAAAGCCCAACCAACGCAAAGCCCAACCAACGCAAAGCAAAGCCCAACCAACGCAAAGCAAAGCCCAACCAATGCAAAGCAAAGCCCAACCAATGCAAAGCAAAGCCCAACCAATGCAAAGCAAAGCCCAACCAATGCAAAGCAAAGCCCAACCAATGCAAAGCAAAGCCCAACCAATGCAAAGCAAAGCCCAACCAATGCAAAGCAAAGCCCAACCAATGCAAAGCAAAGCCCAACCAATGCAAAGCAAAGCCCAACCAATGCAAAGCAAAGCCCAACCAACGCAAAGCAAAGCCCAACCAACGCAAAGCAAAGCCCAACCAATGCAAAACCCAACCATCTGAAGTCATTTTTGTAACTACGGGTAAACCTATAATAAAGCTTACCTGTAAATACAGTGAATATCTCCTAAAATGTGGTCTCAAAAAAAAAAAAAAAAACGCACACTTGATGCAGCCGGTTACATCACCGGCGCATGCGCTCTGAAGGTCCGGCATACCGAGCCAAGGGCTCCTGAATGCACGCACACGAGTGACGTTATTGCCGTCCTGGTCACTCATACAGCCAGAACCTGGTGAACCCAGAAGGAAGGCCTGGGTGC
Source organism: Rana kukunoris (assembly GCA_029574335.1). Lineage (NCBI taxonomy): Eukaryota > Metazoa > Chordata > Amphibia > Anura > Ranidae > Rana > Rana kukunoris. The sequence goes on along the minus strand of CM056054.1, from coordinate 224,947,974 downwards.
CCTGCCAGCGCATCGCTGGAGGGATTTGTTTTAAGGCAAGGACTTCATAATGTGCTAGTGTGTGAGGCATACTAGCACATTATGCCATTGCCTTGCAGGGTTTGTTATTTATATGCTGCGGCTTACTAGGGGGTCCTGGAAATTCAGGCTCCCAAGTATGGCGAAGCACGATACTCTGCTTATATGATAGCGCTGGCGATTGGTCGACACGAGGGCAGGTCCTCATTCCAGTGCAAGCTCTAACCAGAGCGGATTTAAAGTGCACCTGTTCTGTCTTGCATGGACAAAGCTCTCGTTCACTTACCATACCGTACCTCCTCTAACCCATTAGCCCCTATAAAAGGCCTTAGGCTGGCGTGTGACAAAAAAAAAAAAAAAATCTTTATTTCATGACTTTTGTAGTAGGGAGGATCTACTACTGCAGTCTCGAGTTTTTAAACTGCGGCCAGATCCTATCCTAAACAGCAAAACCCTATCTTCACACAAAGCAGAATATTTGTAGCTGAAGCACCTTATTGCCCTTTGCTAAGACTGGATGGCAAACAAAAGGGTCTCTTGTACCCCACTACACAATGTTCTTTATGGCAGTGCTACATTGTAGATGATTTAATGGAGAAGTGATCAAATTCACAAGCCTTGGCAGCAGTGTGCGCTTTTAGGAAAGTATGTCAGTTGCTTTTGCCAACCCCACTTTTGAAAATGCTAGTTCCCTGTCTCTCACAAGCATGGCAACAAACAAGAGCCAGAATTTTTTACTTGTTCGGGATTAGCGACCAAAAAGGTCAAGGAATTAGCACACCAGCAAGGCATCCAGCATTTTCAGAAAGGTCAGTGATGGCAACTTCCTCATTTCTCCCATAACAAATTTCCATGAAAGCGAGCCTGTGTCAGATTTACTGCTGTTAAAGAGCCCCCCCCCCCCCCCATTTACACCAGCCCAGTTCCATGCAGGGCATTAATGCACACAGGGTCACACAATGCGTGGTCTTGCAGCAGCCCATTTATATGAATGGTCTGCCTGATGCAACACAACAAAGCAAAAATTGTGCAAGCAGCATTTTGGTGCACGGTGCTACAAATCAAGTGCACTGGGTAGGTGCCATTCAGAAGGACGCGACAAGGGCCCCAATGGGCGTTTTACAGACTTCACAGCAATGTGCACGTTACCAAACTGCAATTGTGTAAACGGACCCTTACTCTGTGGCAAGCAACGCTGGTTTGCATAGCATTTTCCTGCGAATAACAGGAATGGAAAAATAGTGTACGTGGTGGTGCAGGGGATGAACACAAACCTGTTTTGACCTGCATAGATTTGCTTTAAAAATGTAAGAAACCCAAAATAGAACTTCCTTCTATGGACAGAAAGTGGTTGGACCCCCATTAGCGATTACATATAGGAGACCTAGCAGGGTGACTTATCGGCCCTGGATGCAGACTGTCCACGATCGGGGTCGTTCATTCGCAGGTAATCACTCTGGAGCAACTACATGCAAGCAGCCACAATTATCTGCGGGAGCCATCAGTCTCACATAGCTGTCAATGGGGCCACCGCCTGTACCTACAGTGAGGAAATTTGATCCACTGCAGATTTTGTAAGTTTTCCTACTTAAAAATTAGAGACCCTTAATTTCTTTGCATTATAGGTGTATTTTAAAATGAGAGAAAGGTTAGCGACAAAAAAAAAAAAAAAAAAAAAAAAAAAAAACACACACACATAAGACAAATGCTATAAATTGAGTTGCAGTTCAACGATTAAAATAAGTATTTGATCCCCAAGCAAAGTATGACTTGGTACTTGGTGGAGAAAGCCTTGTTGGCAGGCAGAGGTAAGACATTTCTTGTAGTTGGTGATCAGGTTTGCACACATCTCCAGAAGGAATTTGGTCCACTCGTTACAGATCTTCTCTAAATCCTTAAGGTTTCTTGGCAACTCCAAGTTTCAGCTCCCTCCATAAAATGGTCTATACCAGTGGTGGAGAACCTTGGCACCCCAGATGTTTTGGAACTACATTTCCCATGATGCTCATGCACTTTGCAGTGTAGTTGAGCATCATGGGAAATGTAGTTCCAAAACATCTGGGGTGCCAAGGTTCGCCATCACTGGTATATAGGATTAACCACTTAAGCCCCGGACCAATATGCTGCTGCTAAATGCCCAGAGGCGTTTCTACAATTCGGCACTGCGTCGCTTTGACAGACAATTGCGCGGTCGTGCGACGTGGCTCCCAAACAAAATTTGCGTCCTTTTCTTCCCACAGAGCTTTCTTTTGATGACATTTGATCGCCTCTGCGATTTTTATTTTTTGCGCTATAAACAAAAATAGAAAAATCCCCCAAGGGAGGGGCTTTTGAGGCAACAGTAGTAAGCGTAGACGTGATGGTACTATCACGTTTACGCTTACTACTGTTGCCTCAAAAGCCCCTCCCCCTGGGGGATTTTCCTATTTTTCTGATTGATCCGGGGTGTTGGCAACTTCCGTAAGGTCACATATCTATGATGTTACATTTATTTTTATTATAAGCAAAAATAGAGCGACGTTTTTGGAAAAAAAAAAAACAATAATTTTTACTTTGTTATAAGAAAAAAAAAAAAAAAAAAACAAACAAAATATTTTAGTCAAACATTTAGGCCAAAATGTATTCAGTCACATGTCTTTAGTAAAGAAAGAAAAAAAAAATTAAATCAGCTACCTAGCGGCAACCGTGACACTAATACGGTGATCAGAAAAATGATCGCTTAGTGATGTTGCCAATAGGGGGTGAAAGGGTTAACTAGGGCGGTGATCCAGGGGTTAAAACTATTATGGGGGGGTAGGGGGCTACCCTGGACCTAACACTAACTGCCTGTCACTAAATGCAGTGATCAGTAAATATATGACCACTGCATTCAGTGACACTGACAGGGGGGTGGTGATCGGAAGGGGTTAAATGTGTGTGTGGTGTCAGTGTAGTGTTGGTGCGACTTACTGTGCGAGTCTTCTCTCCTCTCTATTTTCAATCCCCCGAGAGGAGAGCCGACATCACTTCCTCTGCCAGTGTTTACATTACACAGGCAGAGGAAGTGACACGCGGGGAGGAGGGGCATTGGCTGGGAGCGATCCGGAGGGGAGCGGACAAAAACCAACAGCCGCCCCCTCATCCCGGATCGCTCACACAGCCACGGGAACCGCTGCATGACCCCCGACCCACGTCTAGGCAGGGACGTACAGGTACGCCAATGTGCCTGTATGTGCCATTCTGCCGACGTATTTGTACATGCGGCAGTCCTTTACCGGTTAAGGACTAGCTAGGTCACTCATGACGTTAATGTGCTTCTTCTTGAGCCACTCTTGTAGCCTTTGCGGTATGTTTTGTTTCATTGTCATGCTGGAAGACCCATCTGGCTGAGGGAAGGAGGTCCCCATCCAAGATTTTACAATACATGGCCCTGGCCATTGCCCCCTCTATGCGGCAAAGTCAGCCTGTACCCTTTGCAGAGAAACAGCTCCAAAGCATCACGTTTCCACCTCAGTGCTTGACTGTAGGGATGGTGTTCTTGAGGGAGGGGGGGGGGGGTGGTTCATAGTTAGCATTTTTCTTCCTAGAGACACAGCGAGTCAAGTTAAATGCCAAAGAACTCCATTTTGGTCTCATCTAACCACAGCGCTTTCTCAGAATCCTTCTGGACTTGACCAAGGTGGAAAAATTATGCTTTGGGGCCGTTTCCCTGCCAAAAAAAAAAAAGGGCCAAGGTCATGTATTGTAAAATCGTGCATGAGAACCTTCCACCAGAACATGGAAGATGGGTCATGGATGGGTTTCCAGCATGACAATGACCCAAAAAATACTGCCAAGGCAACAAAGTAATGGCTCAAGAAGAAGCACATTAAGGTCTTGGAGTGGCCTAGCCAGTCCTCAGACCTTAATCCTATAGAAAATTTATGGAGGGAGTTGAAACTTTGAGTTGCCAAGCGACAGCCAAGAAACCTGAAGGATTTAGAGAAGATCTTTTAAGAATGGACCAAAATCCCTCCCGAGATGTGTGTAAACCTGGTGGCCAACTACAAGAAAGGTCTTACCTATGCCTGCTTGCCAACAAGGGTTTCTCCACAAAGTACCAAGTCATGTTTAATTTATAACACTTTTGTATCAGGTGTTTTTTTCCAAATTTTTGGTTGATATTCTGTCTCCATCATAAAAAAATAAAATAACACCCATGATAAAAATTATAGACCCTCCATTTCTTTGAAAGTGGGCACATTTACAAAATCTGCAAGGGATCAAATAATTCATTTTCCCCACTGTAGTTGCCGGGATTCTCAACTGGATTTCACCAATAGCCCCATTCACAAAATGTGAATGGGGTCCAAGCACTGCCCACAGAACCTATTACAATTTCCTGGAGTGGTTAGAAGTCCTTTTGTGAAAAGCAATAAAGTTAAAACAAAACAAAAACAAAGACCCATTTGCTGATCTTTCCAGAATCCCTGTGCCCTTTTAACTTCCTGAAAATGTTATCAGCTTTCTAAGCCATTTTCTGTGAACTACACTGGTATTTAAAAATCAGTAATGCAGGTTAGGGCGGTTAAAGATGTAAGTGTTGTCACCCTAGGAGAGGAAGTGGGGCACTGGCAGGATCAGCAGTCTAGAGAACTTTAGACCTCATTTTCCCTTACCTGATTTTTCACAGACTCCTCCCCCCTTCTCCTGAGCAAAGTTGAGTCTGTTCTGCTCGGCCGCTATGCTGTTTGCTTCTGGACTGCTACTCCTTGACGGATGGGCTGTGTTTGCCATGCTGTTCAACTGAAAGGCCAAGTCCAGTTGCTCTTGGGCCTGCTTGAGATGTTGACGCAGTTGGTCCAGCTCATGCAGTCCTGAATGGGCCACCGGCAACTCAAAGGCTTCAGACCCACCATTTTCTGGATATAGCTTGCCATTGGGGACCTTTCCTTTTTTCAGCACAGAGTGGTAGTTAGGTGGGGCGCTGGGGGTCTTTTTAGAACCCCGGACCTCCTCGGTGTCCGGCCTTTTCCGCCGCAGGGAATCACGAATGCCGCCAACACCCAGGTGGAAGAGCTCACAGAGATTGAGAAAAAAGCACAGCCCACTGACGGCATACATGATGAAGAGGAAGATTGTTTTCTCCGTGGGACGAGACACAAAACAGTCCACAGTATGAGGACACGGGCTTCGTGTACATATATAGGATGGGGCGACTTCAAAGCCATACAAAATATATTGTCCAAAGAGGAACCCGACTTCAAAAACTGAGCGGAAAAGCAGCTGCAGCACGTACACCTTCATCAGCCCGTCCTCCTTGATGCGTCTTCTTCCGTCGTGTTTCTTTCTGTTCTTATCCTCGGCATCCTTCTCTGGAACCAGCTCTTCACTGATCATTGGGTCTTCTTCATTGTCATCTTCCGCTTCTTCGTAATCCCGCCTGGCCCCGCGATGAACCATTGGTGCCCTTTTCTTGACGCTTTTCACCTTTTCTATTCGCCTCCTGTACTCCTCCGGCTGGCGAGCGATGCGGTGCATGGCGAAGCCCAAGTACATGATGGAGGGGGTTGTGATGAGGATGATTTGGAAGACCCAGAATCGGACATGTGACAAGGGCGCGAAAGCATCATAGCACACGTTCTCACAACCAGGCTGCTGCGTGTTGCACACAAACTTGCTCTGTTCATCATAATAGATGGACTCGCCGCCCACGGCCGTCAGCACGATTCGAAAAATGATCAGGACCGTGAGCCATACCTTCCCCACAAAGGTGGAGTGGTTGTTGATCTCTTCGAGAAGGCGGGTTAGAAAGCTCCAGCTCATTGTGAGCTATGTGTAGATCTGAAACAAATACAAAAAAAAAGTCGTTAATATATAGCAATTAATCATCTAACCAGAACACATTTAGGGGAAATCAGTTTAAGTGCTAAAATCCAAACTCTGTAAAAAGGTTTAAAAAAAAAAAACACAAAATTACCATTAAACAGCACATAAAAATTAAATAGATTTTTCAAAAGGATGATCTAGGTCCATGGACGGATCTCTAGGTCCATGGACGGATCTCTAGGTCCATGGACGGATCTCTAGGTCCATGGACGGATCTCTAGGTCCATGGACGGATCTCTAGGTCCATGGACGGATCTCTAGGTCCATGGACGGATCTCTAGGTCCATGGACGGATCTCATTTTTTTAACTACACAGGTCAACAAGGATTAATCCCATCATTTCACTGACAAATTTGCTTGGAATCTAGGAGCCAGCTAAAAAAGTTAGGAGCCCCCCCCCCCAGGTCCTGACGAGCTCGCGCACAGAAACAAAGCGCCCGCATTTGTAAACGGTATTCAAACCGCACATGAGAGGTAGCGATGTGATCGTTGGAGCGAGAGCAATAATTCTAGCCCTAGACCTCCAACTCAAAACATGCAACCTGTAGAATTTTTTAAACGACTCCATTTTTTTAAATGGAGATTTTAAAAAGGTAAAAGTTTGTCGGCATTGAAGCGTGACATTTTGGGTATCCGTCTACTCTGCGTAACATTATCTTTCACTAATTTATATATATATACACACACACACACACACAAAAAAAAAATTATAACTTTACTGTTGTCATTTTTTTTTAAAAGGTGTATTTTTGTCCCAAAAAAAGTGCGCTTGTAAGACCGTGAATTGTGACAAAGTATTTCAACAATGGCCATTTTATTCTCTAGGGCGTTAGAATAAAAAATATATATGTTTGGGTGTTCTAATTAGAGGGAAGGCGATGGCAGTGAAAAATTACACATTAGAGCTGCTGTTTAACTTGTAATGCCAATGGCCACCACCAGATAGCGCAAGGTCACAGAAGGAAGATTGGGACTTCACAAGGCCGCCGTGCGAGGTGGGGGCGCAGGGAGACACAGGATCCTGTGCCTCTGAACGCCCCCCACCTCGCGATTGCGGCGGACCCGTGACGGCCGGTAATTGAGGCTGTGGCCTCATCTACCGGCGGGCGCCAGGTCACAATTTCTTGTCGCATTTGCGACCTGAAGCCCGGACTTTGTAGTTTATCCACTAGAACAAGGGTTGACAATCTAATGATTCAGGCCTGTGTTTATGAGCTTTAGTTCACTCATCAGTTATTCCAGGTTTTTATACTAGTTTGGCATACATGTCTATGGGAATGCAACCACCACTTGGGAGGTCAACGGCACCCATCGTTAAATCCTGAATGGATCTGAAAGCAAACAGTCAACATGGGCCCCAATAGGACATGCAAGCCAAAAAAAGAGAAAAGAGAAATTTAGAAAAATTCAACAATCAAATTTGGCTTGCCTGAGAATGCCATTTACTCAGCTTATTTTGATTCATTTGCTTCAATGGATTGAGTCATGGACCCACACAAACCGTATATAGATAAGGAGATAAACCTGACTTTTCCAGCCCCGCATACTTGTCCTAGGGTCAGCCATTGTTACCATGAAAGCCAAGCAACCAGCATTTTCAAAAAGATCTACCATGACAATAATACACTGATGGGTTATTTGGTTGCTTTTGGCACCATATCCTTTGGGGAAAAGTTTAAGATGCAATAACTAAGATAAGAGTTTCGATGAAGGCGTTCAGCTGGTTCTTATAAAAAGTTTGTAGGGTTAGCAGTTCCCTTTGCCCTGTAATAAGATGACGATTACAAGCCATTTCCAAATACCAGCTTACATGAGAATGCCGCAATAAAAAAAGGTGACTCAACTTTCTGGTAGAAATCAGAACTCAGTCACTCAGAGCTTTGCATGTTTAGACCGACTCACAAAAAGTAGAGTTTTGGATTAACAGGTTATGAAATTACAGGTGTGGGGAAAAGACTGGATGAGATTCGGCATGGGTGTAGAAAGCGAAGAAGAGTCAGCTGTTGAGTCCCTGGGGTTAGGCCGCTTTAGAGAATAAAGGCCCGTACACACGATCGGATGTACCTACAACAATTATCTGGACAGACGTGTTTTGTCGGACAATCCTACTGTCTATACGCTCCAGCGCACAATTGCCAGAATTTCCGACAACAAATGTTGGCCGTGCATGCTCTCAAATTGTCCGACAACAAATGTGTTCCGTCGGATCATTTAATCACGTGTACTCAAATCCGTTGGACTTAAAATCAAAAGCACAAACACGCATGCTCCGAACCAATGCTTAACATCAAACAATAGCAGAAGTTGCCCAAACGGTGGTGGTAAAGAGTGGAAAAGTGCATGTTGGTTTAGTGCATGTTGGCTGAAAATGTTCTGCCGTGTGTATGCAGAACAAAGTTCACGAACAAAGCCCTTCAGACAAAAATCCACGAAAAGTCTGATGGAAGTCCGATCGGGTGTAGGAGGCTTAACCACCTGAGGCCCGCGCTATAGCCGAATGACGGCTACAGCGCGGACCTGAATTGCCAACAGGACGTCAATTGTTGTCCGCCCCTTTTGGCGTTCGAGCGCGCAGCGGGGAAACTGTGTTGGCCGTGTCCCTTGGACACAGACAGACAATCACAGATCGCAGCGAACAGCCAATCAGAGTGGCCTTTTGCTATGCGATCTGTGCGGCCAATGAGAGATGATCTCAAATGTAAACATATGAGATCATCTGTCATTGCCGGCTCACAGAGACAGCGTCCTGTCTCTGGAGAGGAGACCGATCTGTGTCCCTTGTACATAGGGACAGAGATCGGTCACCTCCCTCAGTCACCCCCCTCCACCTACAGTTAGAACACTATACAGGGAACATATTTAACCCCTTCCTCACCCCCTAGTGTTAACCCCTTCAATGCCAGTCACATTTATACAGTAATTAGTGCATATTTATAGCACTGATCGCAGTATAAATGTGAATGGCGCCAAAAATGTGTCCGATATGTCCGCCATAATGTCGCCGTCCCAAATTTTTATTTTTTTAACCAAAAATATGTAAAATACGTATCGGCCTAAATGGAGATTTTTTTTAAAATTGGGCTATTTATTATAGCAACAAGTAAAAAAATATTGTATTTTTTTTCAAAATTGGTCGCTCTTTTTTGTTAATAGCACAAAAAATAAAAACCGCAGAGGTGATCAAATACCACCAAAAGAAAGCTCTACTTGTGGGGAAAATAAAAAAAATAGATGTCAGTTTTGTTTGGGAGCCATGTAGCATGACCGCGCAATTGTCAGTTAAAGCGACGCAGTGTCGGAAGCTGAAATTTCACCTGCGCAGGAGGGGGGTATATGTGCCCAGTAAGGAAGTGGTTAAAGGGGTTGTAAAAAGGTAAAAAAAAAAAAAAAAAAAAAAAAAAAAAAAAAAAAAACTGTATATACGCGAGCATAAGCCTAGGGTGGGAAATGCAGCAGCTACTGAGACACTTTTATCAGAGTGTCCCCATCAGTGTCCAGTGATGTCCAATTATTATCTGTGTATTATATTATGCACCGTTTGCCTTATTAGAGCAGACTTCCGCTCCCTGTGATCTCCCGCCCGCTGCAATAGGATCTTTAATACAGACAGCGGGTGGGTAGCCGGCCGGTGCCGCGCCAATGATGTCACTGGCTGGCAGTCCCAGCAGCCAATCGTAGTGCGCAGCGTCACTGTATGGGCGGGAGTTACAGCAGCGGCTCTGCAGACATGAGTGAGCGGAAATACACGGGTGTACGGGACGTGATACGGAGAGAGAGCGCGCGCACACACACACACACACACGAGACAGTGGCAACACGACTCGAGTATAAGCCGAGAGGGGCATTTTCAGCCAAAAAATAAAAACCTTGGCTTGTAAGGTAAAAGAGCAGCATGTCCTATTGTTTTCTGGAACTGACTGAATGTGGTGTGAACTATGCTATTGGAAACCATATAACCTACTCTCTATACGACTCTGGTGTGAACTGGCCCTAAAGACAAACCATCTTCATTTTTCAAAGCGCTTGTACAGAGGCACCATACCAGCAAGTACAATCAGGTTACAGGATGCGACAAAGACACAGCGAAGGGAGGAAACGATGGGGACAGAAGATAAGTGTGAACTACGTGCCGCAAAGAATGCAGACATATGTGGACGGTAAAAAGGCCGCATATTCACATGTGGGAGTTTTGGTCACTTGCAGATCAAGTAGAAGACTTTCGATCACCTAGAACAAAAATATTCCCACCAACACCCCCCTCCCCAGATCCTGTTAACATATACACTTTAACAGATGAGAAGTACAATTAGTCTACTTTTCTTTCCTATAATGAGCAACAGATGCAAAAACGTTTTGCTACTTTGTTAGAGGAAACCAGGGTGGATAAAAAATAAATTTGAGATTTTAAATATCTGATTCCCCCCCATTTTTAGCAAATATATTTTAATAAATTGCCTTTGGAGTAAAACTTTAGCTAAAGATGATAATCTATTTAAGATGCATTCAAAAATTAGTATTAAATGGAGCATGATGCTGTATATTTTGCAATATTTACATTTTTGGTAAACTCAGTCAATGAATCCAAGCTGAGACAACATGCACTGCATTGATGTATTCACACCATTTCACAGTAACCGTGAGATAAAACAAAGTTCCTGGAATATTCCTTTATCCAATGGTCTTGCAAATCTATGTACACTACAAAAACTGTATAATTGAATCGGTTCTGATATCGCCGTTTTACCAACCGGACCACTTTTTAATCTAAATAGTAAACCTTAATTTTGTTATTAAAGATTCTAATTACAGTGGAACCTTGGATTAAGAGTATAATCCATTTCAGGAGAATGCTCCTAATCCAAAGCGAGTTTCCCCATAGTAGTCAATGGAAAACGAAAATTTGTTCCGTATCGACTTCTAAGGCATGCAATACCGCATGTGGCCAGAGGTGGGGGGCACCGGAAATACTTGACAGCTCGGCTGAACTCAGGAACAGAGCATTTACGAATGGCTACAGCGCCCCCACACCTGGCCAAATGCAGTATCGCACACCGCTCTGGCTTGAATCCTGATAGTTTTGCGAGACACTCGCAAACCAAGGTAGGGTTTTAAAAAAAGTGTACATGCATACATACACATACACGTATTGCAAAGCGCTCGTTAAAAAAGTAGATGTAAACCCCCTAATTTAATTTATTTTTTTTAAACCTGAAAGACAAAAGGCATAATGAGCTAGTATGACTATTGTACTAGTTAATTATGAATTAATTTAGATCGAAGCCCCCTCAGTGGTCCTAGTCTCTCCCCTCCAAGCGGCGACATCTCTCCCGGAGGTTACTTCCGAGTATCGCCACTCTTTCACGCCATGACCCCAGCTTGAAACGACACAGTGCCCTTTCAAGATGCCCAGAAGTCGGCGGCGCTCAGGGGAATTGCAAATCTCCGAAACCGTGTAGGTCTCAGAGATATTGCAAGCACCTACAGGTAAGCCTCGATCAAGGCTTACCTGTAGGTGCAACTCCCCAGAAGGGGTTACTGTGTTTCTCACAATCAGAGGAGTTTACATTTAAAGAGGACCTGTCATTTCAGATCCATCATGGCAGCGCCTGTTAGCTGGCATCCACTCACCTTCTGCCACCACCCCCCTCACCTTGTTGTGTCACTGCCGCTCTACCAGCCAACCCATAAAAGTGAACGGGACGGTCGGTGAGTCAACAGTCATCCTTTAGCTGTACTACTCAGGCCAGGTTTGACCATCCACCCCGAGGGGTCGCCTCAGTAGGTCACATGGATAGTTGAGGGTAGGTTTTCAACCGGTTTCATCTAAGGCATATTTACTGACTTCACCCCATCTCTTCCCTTAAGTCCTTTTACCTCCTACCTTCCTCCCCCTCTCTTTCCCTCCTTCTCCTCGTTTCCTTCTTTCTCCCACCAATTTTTCCATCCCTTATGGGGCATCTTAGTATGGAGAGGTCTCCATGGTCACGCGTGGTGCGCTTTTTATAGGCCAAGCCTATATACACACACATGTTCTCTGTAAAATATCATGATTTGTTTGCAACTATTTGCCTTTGTTAAAATTATTTTGTTTTATTCTAGAGCTTTCCCAGAGAATTGATCGTATTGTAATTCCCCTGATGAAGCCAAAAGGCAAAACTAGTAGTGTTGATTTGACCGTATCATAACATCTCTACTTGCTCCCACCACCCATATTTATACCTTGATTTATTATGTATTTTGTATCAGATGTTATCATTGTTGTGAATAATTTGTAATAAAATATTTTTGGTTTCTATTTTGGCACCGTGATAATCCCAAACAACCTTCCCAGACTCCTTGAGTCAACAGCGGGTCAGAGGAGGAGCCACTGCGGGACAAATGACAGTTCTTTTAATAAAAAATAAAAAAAATAAAAAAATAAAATTGTTGATTTAAATCAAGCCTTTATACTAGCGATTTAAAGCAAATCCACCCCACCATTGACACATACTCTTAACAGATGAGAAGTCTAATTATCTTTCCCACAACGAGCAACAGATGCAAAAATGTTGACGCTTTGTTAGGAGGAAACAGCTGTCTAATGTCTCCTCTTTTGTAATTCACAGCCCTCTGAGATAGTTTGCTCCAGTAAACTTTCTTCACACCAAAGCGTGAAAAAGGAGGATGACCCCCGGCCTCCATCCTGCTCCCCGGACAGTTGTGAAGAGGCAGGTGACACAGCCTCCCAGCCTTTAAAATAGTCCAGATGTGTCACACAAGGCAGCAGAGTGTCAAACCACACAGGAAACCACCAATCCCACAGCGAGGAAGGGAGCAGATGTAGGGATCGCCCAACGAGATTGTGTAACCAACTGCTCAGTACAGAAGAGAGGAGAAAAAAAAAAAAAAAAGGACATAGACAAAAAGTAGTGTCAATTTTACCAACGATGGCTGTGAATCACCCCCCAAGTTACTCACTTTCACGGTAGAAATTATTAATGGTTACTGTAATAAGCCAAGTAAACCACAAACTCCTAGCAACTTATTATTTACAACTATAATGATGTCAAATTCTGTTGCACTGCCCATTTCACAGATCAGATTGTAAGCTAGCAGGGCCCTCCGATTCCTCCTGTATTGTAGTGTTACTGTACTGTAGGGCTACAGCGAACCATTATAGAAATAAAAATTGATTAGTTGGCCAAGGGGGGGGGGGGGGGGGGGGGGGGCTGGTGTATAATCCTCCCCCCAAGAAACGCACTGGAGCAACTATGCCATTGGAAACTATATAACCCACTATTAATGCGTTTGATGTAGAAAACACACACACACAAACACCAGACTGCATGTGGTGTGAACTGGTTCCAAGCCCTCGTTCACACTGAAGGTGGGTTTGAACTCGTGCCAGTTCAGCTGAGCTGGCACCATTTCAAACGTGCATTTCAGTGCGAGTTGAAGACATCTGTGCGGGTTCATGCACAGAGGTCTATGGAAATTACCCCCAAAGTAGTGCAGGAACTACTTTTGGGAATCGGTGCAGTACCGCAAAGTAGCACCGATTCAGATTGTGCCGTTGCCGGCAATAGGCTCAGATTTGGCATGTCAAATTGCCCCAATGTAAAAACGGGGGGCTAAAGGCTGGTTCACACCACAAAACTGCACTCCAGATCCATTCCGGATGCGTTGCCTCTGGTCTTCTCCAATGGCAAAATCCCTTTGACAGGCCATTAGCAAGTATGAATATATATCCCCCCCCACACAAGCCAGTTAGAAGCTTGTTGCGCCAACTTTTCTGAACCAGCGAGTATTCTTGTTTGCCAGAAGCCACAACCCAACTAAATGCTGCATGTCATACAATGAGTTATCCTTGCAACACCCATTAACTTCAGCACTCCAGCGGTTTTGAAACTACAAATCCCATGAGACATTGCAAGACCCTGACAATCACAGGCATGACTCCTAGAGGCAGAGACATGATGGGATTTGTAGTTTCAAAACAGCTGGGGGGCCAATGTTGCCTACTCCGCTCTAAATCTTATAAGGTGCATCTCATGCAACAGTTTTTGGCATTGTCACGCAATCCCACAAGTCCTGATGTATTGAGCTAGCAAGATCCATAAAACAAAAAAAACATTTTACAACATTTGACTAGTCTAAAAAATAAAAGCTGGACATTAAAAAGGGACAGAATAAAAAAAAAAAAAAAAAAAGTGTAAAGGAAAAAGGCTCAGGAAAATTTGTACAAAAATTGCAATCAATGGACTCAACGAAAACCACATATACTGTTAGAAGCCGGATGGGGAAAAAAAAAAAAAGTCAGAATTTTCCTGTCACTGTGGTTTAAAAACGAACATCAATTTGACCCACTAATGATGAGAAAAACCCAACTTGTTTAACCTTTTCTTAAAGGGGTTGTATGAATTCTCCCCCTTCTTTAAAAACAACATGTCATACTTACCTCTACTATGCAGTTAGTTTTGCACAGAGTGGCCCCAATCCTGTTCTGGGGTCCCTCGACGGCTGCCTCGGCTCCTCCCCGCAATAGCTAGCCCCCTCTGGGAAGCTCTATCCCAAGGGGGATAGCTTGCAGGCGCACTTTCATACACGCCGTGTATGACACAGTCCCGCCCCCACATCATTGTATGTGATTGACGGCAGCGCGAGCCAATGGCTGTGCTGCCATCAATCTTTCCAATCAATGACCAGACTCCATGGAGAAGGACGCGCACAGGTAAGTACAAGGGGGGCGGGGTTGTCTGGGGGGGGCGTCATTGCTAGGCCTTCTTTTTCCACCTTCATGCATAGGATGCATGAAGGTGAAAAAACACACAAACCTTTAAGGATTTGTTTAATTTGCTACCCATCTATGGCCAACGTACATTTTGGTTGTGGTCTTTGTCATGAGCAGAGGCTTTGTGAATAAGCCCCGACACAGATAGTAATAATTCAGAAAAGGAAGCGAATAGTCAAATGTTTTTGGCATTCTTCATATTGTTCCTCAGCAAACCTACTGCATATCTAAGAATTAAAAAAAAAAAAAAAAAAAAAAAGTTATGATCCAAGCACTAGACCAGGGGATCTCTAAACTACGGCACTCCAGCTGCGGAACTACGCATCCCATGAGCCATTGAAGACTGACATTCACAGACATGACTAGGCATGATGGGAATTGTAGTTCCTGAACAAATGGAGGGTCGTCATTTGGAGACCCCTGACCTAGACAATCGTTCTTCCTTCCTGTATATCAAACCCTGCCATGCATGCGTCAAATTTTCTTGTCTACTGCATGAACGATAGAACGACAGCTTGTTCTCAAGTGGTGGGCCAGAACGATGGACAAACACGTCAGTGCCAAGACAGCCATAAACCATCTAGTGCAGGGATTTTGCAATTAGCGGACCTCCAGCTGTTGAAAAACTACAAGTCACATCATGCTTCTTCCTCTGGGTGTCATTCTTGTGGCTGTCAGAGTCCTCATGGAACTTGTAGTTCTGCAACAGCTGGAGGTCCGCTTATTGCATATCCCTGATCT
Organism: Rana kukunoris; assembly: GCA_029574335.1. Classification (NCBI taxonomy): domain Eukaryota; kingdom Metazoa; phylum Chordata; class Amphibia; order Anura; family Ranidae; genus Rana; species Rana kukunoris. The sequence continues at coordinate 224,932,598 of CM056054.1, read as the reverse complement.
CGTCTATGTGGAGAAACAAAAAATAAAAATAAAAACCACATCACAGTTTTAAAGTTAGTGGGAATTTTTTTTATTAATTCCCCCCCCCCCCCCCCCCCCCCCCCATTTTAAGCCATAAAATTTCCAACAAAATGTTCTGGCAGCACACACTACACCAAGACGTGGACTGTATTTGATGCAGAGTCTCAAAAGCCACACTTATACAAAATTACCAAGACAGAAACCATAACATCCCACCTCGTACTACTGGAATTTTTTTTTAGCCATGGCCTAATACAAACATTTTTTAAATTCCCCATTAACACGATCGCTTATTTCAATCCACACAAAATATTAAACCATCTCTTAAAATGATAAGCATAGCATGCCAGGGTACAGGTACAGATGGGCGAGAAACTGCCCCAATAACCTACCAAACAACCTGGTTTCTGGCATCTGCAGGGCACCTTTGGCACAAGACAGGTCATCCCACCCCGGTCAGACCTCAGAATACCGTTCCTTGTTCATCCCCAACATCCCATCACAGGTCCGCTACAATGTCCAGACCTAGACCAGTTACTCTATGAAATTACAGCAGCCAAATGCAACACTGATGACCATCTACAAGTCTACAGAATCCCTTGAGTAGCCCCTTCCCCGCTCATTAGCGGCTCAATGACCCCTTGACCTCCTATTGACACCAATAATTACAGTTCACCACACATTCAAACACTTAACAGGACTTTTAAAAAAGAGACACAATGCCCAAGTTATAATATATACCAGTAACTAGATCATGTAAAGGAATAGAATGAGTACCCCTTTATGGGTATATATGAAAAGGTTTGAGGGGGGGGGGGGGAGAACATCGAAAATAAAAAATCTGAACCTTTGCATATGCGATTGCCATTGATGTAAATATCTGAAATTGACTGTGCCGGTGTGTTCTTGTATTATTAACTATTCAGAACCTTGCCATTTTGGCCAAAGTATAGGTCAACCAAAAAACTCGGGAGGAAAGAAGAAGAAGAAAAAAAAAAAAAAAGGGGTGGGAGGGGGGGGGGGCTTGGGGGAGAGAAGAAAGAAGTTGACAAAAAGTACCAAAAAAAAAAAAAAAAAAAAAAAAAAAAAAAAAAAAAAGTTTACCACTAACGTTCAGTTAACAAACAACCATCATTTTGTTGCCACTAAAGTCCAATACTGTACAGTTAAGCCATTTTAGAAGTCTATTTTTTTTCCAATTTAATAAAAAAAAAAAAAAGGGGAACCAAGATTTGGATAGAGAAGAAAAATAGTTATAACTTGTTAAAGAGTTTTTATTGAGCTTGTATCACCATTGGTAAAGATCTCCCCTCAGTTCCTATATGGTCAAAAACTAGATTTGTAGGTATACTCAACATTTTAAGCTTTTGGCATACCGAAAGATCACACAGAATAAAATATAGATGACAGGCTAGTTCAGCCAAATTTCTGGTTTATACATGGTGCCTCTCCACCTTCCCAAACGCAATATACGTATCCTCGTCAGAACACAGGGAGACATCATGGGAGCGTCCCAAATCCCACCACATGTCAGAGTATTGGGATACCAAGGGTATATACACATTTACCACAGGTATATTTTTGTAGCTTTAACCACTTGCAGCCCCGCATATGGTCAATTGACGGCAGCTTAGGGGATCTGAATATCCAAGCTGCCGTCAATTGACGGCATCGTTTTCTCCGCCCACTGGGGGGGGGGGGGGGGCGCGCGTCCCCGAGATGCGCGTGCCTGGCGGTCGCAATGTCCGCCAGGTACCCGCTGATCGGCAGTTTTAGAGCAGTGACGTGAAGCTCTGTGTGTAAACACAGAGCTCCACGTCCTGTCAGTGAGGAGACAGATGCCGTTTCTCTTGTATATAGGGAGACAGCATCGGTCACCTCCCCCAGCCACCCCCCTCCACCCACACAGTTAGAACACACCCAGGACTCACATTTAACCCCTTCCTCACCCCCTAGTGTTAACCCCTTCACTGCCAGTCACATTTATACAGTAATTTGTGCGTTTTTATAGCACTGATCGCAGTATAAATGTGAATGGTCCCAAAAATGTGTCAAAAGTGTCCGACCCAATATCGCAGTCCTGACAAAATTCGCAGAGCGCCGTATTACTGGTAAAAAAAAAAAATTGTCAGAATTCTATCCCTTATTTCCTAGCCACTATAACCTTTGTGCAAACCAATTACTATACGCTTATTGCGATTGTTTTTTTTTTTACCAAAAAATATGTATATCGGCCTAAAAACTGAGAAAAAAAAAATATATATTTTTTTTTTTTAAATTTGATTTTTATTATAGCAAAAAGTAAAAAATATTCTGTTTTTTTTTTTTTAAATTGTCGCTTTTTTGTTTATAGCGCAAAAAATAAAAAAAGGCTGAGGCAATCAAATACCACCAAAAGAAAGCTCTATTTGTGGGGGGGGGGGGAAGGACGTCAATTTTGTTTGTAAGGCACGTCGCACGACCGCGCAATTTTAATTTAAAGCGACGCAGTGCTGAAAGTGCTGAATTTCGCCTGGGCAGGAAGGGGGTATATGTGCCTTGTAAGCAAGTGATTAAAACCTGGATACAAACTTTTGGAGGAGGCAATGTAATAAGCAGACCTTGACTTTAAATGCTGTTTGAAACAAAATATAGGAATCTCCATACAGTTGATTGACTATGACTAGAACTAGAAATGCAACAAAATTTCGATGGCTGAAACTAGGGTTGTCCCGATACCACTTTTTTAGGACCGAGTACAAGTACCGATACTTTTTTTAAATGTGTCCCCAAATGCAGCCATGCACGTCCCCCCACATTGCAGCAGCCATGCACGTCCCCCCACATTGCAGCAGCCATGCACGTCCCCCCACATTGCAGCAGCCATGCACGTCCCCCCACATTGCAGCGATGGCCTGTCCCTCATACCTTTAGATATGATGATGCCGCCGCTGCCGCATACCGCCGTTAATCCCCTGCAATATCGCGTAGCGCACATTACAAGCTTTCATTCTTAATACTTGTAAATGCCCGCGCTTCCATGTATAGACACTCCCCTTCTCCGGATTGGAGGGATCCCTTCAATCCTGAGCAAGGGTGAGTGTCTATGCACGAATCCGCGTATAGACACTCCCCCTTGCTCGGGATTGCAGGGATCCCACCAATCCAGGGGAAGGGGAGTGTCTGTACATGGCGGCGCAGGCATTTACAAGTATTAAGAATGAAAGCTTGTAATGTGCGCTACGCGATATTGCAGGGGATCAACAGCGGTATGCGGCAGCATCATCATATCTAAAAGGTATGAGGGTCAGGCCATCGCTGCAATATGAGGGGGGGGGGGGGGGGTATTCTATTTTGGTATCGGGGGTATTTGCCGGAGTACAAGTATGCACGTCCAAGTACTCCCGCAAATACTCGTATCGGTATCGGGACAACCCTAGCTGAAACATATTCAAAAATAGTTTGGCAGTTTGACAATAGAGAAAAGGTTATCCAAAACGCATGCGATTTTTATGTTATGGTGCATTTGTCATAGGTCAGGGTACTCAAAAACATGAGTGTGTCATTGATGCATTCTTAATACCAAAAAAAAAAAAAAAAAAAAAAAAAAGCACAACACACCAGTGTAAAGACACATAGAATTTAATAGGATGCATTTTTCAGTGAGTTTTCTTGCGCTAATGGCCGACAAGTTGGAAGGCCAGCCTGAATTTGTGGGAGGAGTCTTAAGAGTACTTAAACTCCCTCCCAGTCAGGGCTGGGTTCGGCGTTGGATTCTGGTTGGGGGGGGGGGGGGGCGCAGCTGATGCACGTCACTTCCGGCTTCCTTGAGAGGGTGGTCAGCAGCAGCCGCCTCAGGTTTCTTCCACCCACGTTGCGAGGGTCTGATTCGGCGAGTAGGGAGCCCATCCGCTCATGTTCAGGGCTTCATCCGGCATGGGGAACCGCCGCCGGCTTCTCCCATTGATCTTGTGCCGCCCGCTGTTCCGGGTGTTACGCCAGGGGGAGTGGGATCATCTGCCCACTTTGCGCCAGCTAGCTGGAGGGAGCCGCCCGCCTTTCAGCGGGGAGGGAGCCGGCCGCCGCTTCACGCCAGGGGAGGGGGTGAATCCGCCGCTCTTGTGCGCTATCCGACAGGGTGGTGGCCGCCCGCTGCTTCTCCCGCCGGGGGGGAAGGAGTCCAGCCGCCATCGTTTTTGCCCGAGGCAGCATGGAGATAGCTGCCCGCCTCTGCTCACGGGGTCAGCACGCTGGTAAACAGGGGGAGGGGGAGATGTCACCGCTTAAATCTTGTGCCAGCTCCATGGGGGGGGGGGGGGGGTGTCGGGGCTCGCCTCTCGGTAACCACGTGGGGGAATCCTGGCTTAGGTGTTGTCTTCCGGTCCATGCAGGGGCTCACACTGGTTGCATGGGGGGGGGGGGGGGAGCAGCATCCACGTCCATCTATTCAGCCACTATCCTGGGCATGTGTGGGTCTTGTGGGGGGGCACTCATCCCGGGCCATACTGGCAGCGAGAGGGGGGGGGGTGGTCCACCTCTCCGCTACAGGGGGGGGGGGGGTCGCACACAGGCTGCATATGGGGGGGCTGGCCACCCGCATCTCCAGGGGTTATACTGGCAGGGGGGGGGGTCAGACGTGGCCTTTCCCCGTGGTCGCTCTGGGGGGGGGGGGGGGGGGGGGGGGGGTCAGGCTGGCAGTTTACCTTGCGTTAGGCATAGTGTCCTGTTCAGTAGTTTCGGTCTGGATTGTCATAGCGCTCATGCTCCAGGGGTTTCTGTCCCAGTATTTTATCAGTGCATTCATGTCTGCCCCAGGTTTGCTGCCGTTGCGTTTGCCTCTGCATTTCAGGCCCAGTGTTTCTGCCTTTGCGTTTCTGCCTTAGCCTTTCAGTCTCAGCATTTCTGTCATGCGTTTCTGCCCCAGGGTTGCTGTCTTTGCATATTCAGTCTCAGCAGGCTGTCACGGCGTTCTACCCCACGTTTCTGTCATTGCATTTCTGCATAGTCTTTCAGTCTCAGCGTTTCTGGCATAGCGTTTTCTGCCCCAGGTTTCTGTCTTTGCTTTTTCAGTCTCGGCATTCCGTCATAGCGTTCCTGCCCCAGGGTTTCTGTCGTGGCATTTGCAGTCTGCCTCAGCGGTTCAGTCTCAGCGTTTGTCATGGCGTTTGTCTGCCAGGAATTCTGTCGTTGCACGTCTGTCTGAGTTTCTGGCGCAGCGGTTATCTCATAGCGTTCCGCTCCTGGTTTCTGTCATTTCTTTTCTGCCTCAGTATTTTAGTCTCAGCAGTTCTGCCCCCAGGTTTTCTGTCATAGCGTTTCTGCCCCACGTTTCTTGCCTCAGCGTGTCAGGCGCAGCGTTTCTCTTACAATTGCTGCCCAGGCTTTCAGTCATTGCATTGGCCATGGCTATAGTATCATGCGTTTCTGCCCCCAGGTTTTCTGTCATAGCGTTGCGGCCCACACGATTTCTGTCACAGCATTTGTCGTTGCAGATGTGCCTCAGTGTTGCAGGCGCAGCTTTCTCTCATACCATTTCTGCCAGATGTTGCCTCAGCGTTCAGGCTCGGTGTTTCTATCATACCATTCTGCCTCAGGTTTCTGTCATAGCGTTTCGGTCATAGGGTTTCTGCCCCAGGTTTCCTGACATAGCGGTTCTACCCCTGGGTTTTCTGTCATAGCGTTTCTACCATAACTTTTTGCCCACGTTTGTCTTGGCATTACGGCCCCCGCGTTCTGTCTGGGGCACTACGGCCCCCACATTTTGCTCAGTGTTGCTCTCATACCTTTTATGCCCCAGGTGTCTTCATACCATTTCTGCCCTATCATTTTGTGCCTCAGCATTTAGGTTTAGCGGGTCTCCCGTACCATTTCTGCCCAGGTTGCCAGAAGTTCAGTCTCAGCAGTTCTGCTGCCCCCACGATTTCTGTCGCCCCTCAATTTCTGTCATAGCATTTCTGCCCCCACGATTTCTGTCTTAGCTTTGCGGCCCCCGCGATTCCTGTCTTGTTGTTTGTCTTGGCGTTGTCATTTTCGTGGTTACCATGTTTTGTTGTACTTGTCCACGTTGCATCTGGGTTTACTAGCTAGTGCTCACATCTCTGGATCTGTCACGTCTACAGATTCTTACGGGCTGAGGTTTTGTTTTTAATTGACTGTTGACCACAATCTTCTCGCCTGTTTACATACGTCATACGTTGCACGTTCATTCATTACACCTATACGATTATCCACCACAGTCCGTGGGTACACAAGCCCTGGGTGTTCAGTTAAATCGCGGCAGGTTGCTCAGGCTCACGTGACAGTCACACTGGGTGGGGGTGTCATCGGATTCTTTCATGCGCAGCGGTCTTGTTTTGCTCATAGGTTCATACATAGGCAGGCACATAGGGCGTTTATTGTTTCATGTCTGTTTTCTGTCCTGTCTAGGTTGTGTCAGGGCACGCCCAGTTCCTGCTCTTCTTCCATTTCTGCCGGCCATGTCATCATCCCCTTTGGGTCCGGTCTATCAGAGCTTCTGGTTTATGACTGTCATGGGTGGTCCTTGTCAGAGGTGGTGGTGGAATCTCCCATCCCTGATTCTCTGACATCCCTTCTGTGGGTGCTTTCAGACCTGTGTACGGGGCTCATCACTGCATCAAGTTTTCATAGTGTTGTGGCTTCAACTGACAGTCATGCTTTCGGTACCAATCAAGTTCTGGAGGCAGCTTTTCCAGGGGTGATTGATCTGGTTTCTCTACCTGCATGCTGCAGGTGGGGGGCTTAGGTACCTAGTGGCAAGTTCCAATAGTATTGGTGCCATGAGCTGCTCTCTCCTGCAACACTTGTTCCATTAGGTAATTGTCCGTGGTCTGGCGTTCGGCACTTGTGCAGTCGGGGGGGGGGGGGGGGGTTTGCGTTGGCTTCCATACCGATATCAGCTATCCTTGCGCTCAATGCCGTCAGTCCTGCTGGTGTCAAGGCAAGTCATTTTTTGTGCATCATCATCGGGTCGTGCTTCTGCCTGTAACCTGCTGACCAAGTCTATCAGGTGGGAACGGTTTCTGTATGGTTCCATGTTTAGGTTGTTGTTGCCTCAACGCATGACCCTTGTCCTTCTGCTCCGTCTTCATATCCATTAGGTATCCAGCACTTTAGGCTCCTGCCAGTTGTCAGATTTTTGCAACTCACCCACTCACTTTCCCATCAAGTATGGGTAGGCCAGGGGTTGGGGGGGGGGGGTTCCTCACGGAGCTACGTCTCCAATGTCCGGTTGTAGCTTTCGTTAGGCATTATTGCAGGGGCTTCTCGGGCCAGCTCTGGTTCAGTTGCCCCCAAGTATTCTCTCATCATAAGCGCTTCAGGCTCTCATCTGGGTTGTCGCAGGGAGCAAGCTCGAACCAATCTTTCTCGGGGCATTGGTCGAGTTCAGGGCTGGTTCACGCATTCGGCAGGGGCTTCCTTCTATCACAGGTCATAAGTCAGTAGCTTCTCCGGTCATAACGGCTACTTATCGGGTATACATATGGTTGCCATCCGGGCGCGTGCCGCTTTACTTCTTGGTCGCTCATCTACCCCTCTTCACCTAAATATGTGTCTTTTGCCCTCTTTCAGGCGTACCTACCAGCCGGCCAAAGGCACACTCCAGGCCTTGGTTATTAGGGTTATCGCATTCCTTACTCGAAGACTCTGATTACAAGTTGGAAGGCTGGCCGCAGGCCAGCCTGAATTTGTGGGAGGAGTCAGAGTACTTAAGACTCCCTCCCGGTCAGGGCTGGGTTCGGCGTTGGATTCTGGGTTCCCACCCACCCATTTCCCCAGCTTTCATACATTCTCATTGTACTTTTTCTTATCCAGGGTATGCCCTCTTTCAGGCATACCTACCAGCCGGCCAAAGGCACACTCCAGGCCTTGGTTATTAGGGTTATTGCATTCCTTACTCGAAGACTCGGATTACGTGTGTGTATGTGTATATGTGTGTGTATATGTGTGTGTATATGTGTGTGTATATGTGTGTGTATATGTGTGTGTATATGTGTGTGTATATGTGTGTGTATATATATATATATATATATATATACATACATACATACATACATACATACATACATACATACATACATACATACATACATACATACATACATACATACACACACACACACACACACACGAGTTTTCAGCATTTTTTTGTGCTGAAAATCCCCCCCTCGGCTTATACTCTAGTCACCTTTTTGCACCCTCTACAAGTGTGCAGTTTGATGTCCGGGGGACCTACGGCCGGGGAGCACCGATTTTCAAAGCCGGGCACCCCTTCCATAGACTCCCATGTTAAATGTCAGTCTAGTCATGGACACAGTGAGGCATGCATGGACACCCTAGGCTTATACTCGAGTCAATAAGTTTTCCCAGTTTTTTGTGGTAAAAAAAAAAAAAAAAAAAAAAAGAAAAGTGCCTCGGCTTATACTAATTACATTTAAAAAAATAAATAAAAAATGTTAACTCATTTTCGGTTTCGGCCAAGTGCAGCCTGAAGTTTCAGTACCAAAATTTGCATTAGGTGCACCTAGAACACTTTTTAGCGAGTACCTTTGTAGTTATGGGGAAGCTTTCAGTAGGAACAAAAGAAAGGCCCCACTAATATATTGCAAGAGGCCAGTGGAGAAGGTATATAGACATGAAACAAGGGGGGTTATTCTTCAACCTAGGACAATGGGCAGACTCATTCAAATCCCTCCTTTATTTCACCATTGGCAGCTGTGCTGCTCACATCCCAACTATGGAGCCATTTATTCCAGCAAGTGTACAGCTGTGTCGTGTCTGTTAGAGGCATCAGTGCATGCAATGGAAACCATGACATCTATGGAGCATCAGTCTGCTAACCAACATACGTGGCATGAAACTGATATATTACCGCAACACCCCCAAATCCCAACTTGTTCCCTTTCATTTTAGGAAGGGCACAAAATTAAGCCAACTGAAATCTTACAAGTCATGTGTGGAAAACTAGATATATTAAAAAAAAAGTAAAACCATTGGACATTTAGGGTACATTCAGACCCTGGTGAATTGCATTACTGCTCAAATGAATGGGTGGCTGGCAATTCCAAAAATCTCAAAAACAGACATGCAATGCTTTGGGCAAGGTGGCATACCACAAGCCACAGAAGTGTGCTACCTTGTGTGTTAGAACTGCGCTGCCTTGGAGTGCCATTCAAAAAGAAGACCACCGCAGCACGAGTACTTGTACTCCCGCAAATACCCCCGATGCCTCATCCGATACTAACGCCCCCCCCCCCCGCGCACAACGCAACGCCGCCGCCTGGTTAAACAGCGTGCGGGGAACATTACAGCTTTCATTTCAATAGCTGTAGTGTTTCCCGCCGCACATAGACACTCCCCCTTGCTCGGGATTGGACGGGTGATCTGTCCAATCCCAAGCAAGGGGGAGTGTCTATACACGGCGCGGTGGGGAACACTACAGCTATTCAAATGAAAGCTGTAATGTTCCCTGCACGCTGTTTAACCAGGCGGCGGCATCTAGTATGGGGGGGGGGGAATGGCTGGATATATGGGGGGACATGGCTGCATATGTGGGGGGACATTTATAAAAAAAAATTATCGGTATCGGCGAGTACTTGAAAAAAAATTATCGTTACTTGTACTCGGTCCTAAAAAAGTGGTATCGGGAACACCCTAAAAATTAGAGGACCTTCATCCATTTCCCCCCCAACTCTCCATCTATTAAAATTTTCTGCCCTTGTTTTTTTTATCTTCGATAGAAAAAATTGTTTTTTCTGCCAGTAAAATACCTGATACAGCCCACCGTTTGTCTGGTAATAAGCACAGGCTTATGACATTATGCACAGCTCTCTCCAGGAAAGGAATAGGGAGAGGAGTCATAAGAGGGCCCATGAGAGCTGGAGGTTTGCTTCTGTGTAAACCCAGAAAGTGAACAGGCAGCAGCTTCAGCTGCCCACAGTTAAAATGGTTGCAGCCAGACTCAGTGGAGGGAGATTGCTGCAGAAAATTTGGCAAGTACAGGATAGATATAACGAGGCCTTATTGTGCTTTACCACAACACAGCAACAAAGAACCAAAATTACATATTTAGGGCAACCACTCAGAATCCATCTTCCATTTATTTCTGGCTGGTTGCCATGGTGGCTGACCTTTGATAATGGCACTTGGCTTTGTACACCAGTGAAGTTCACTACATTACTAGATAGGCAAACCACACAATTTTACCTTAGAATGCCAAGAAAAATGAAAACAAAAATACAGAAAAGTTAACCGCTGAGGTAAATAAAAAGCCATAAAGAATGTTATTGATGAAGATCATTTTGAGTAAAGAAACATTTGGTTGTCAGAGGCAACTAATATGTTGTTTAAGTTCATGTATAATCTTAAGCGCCATTATTTCAGGCCCCACTACTACTACTAGGCCCGAGTGACAAAACTAGGACCCCAAATGTTGGCCAAGCCTGCAAGATGATTCCTGGTCTACAATGTCAGGGCCCTTCTATGTATTTCAAGCCTCTTTAAAAATTCAGTTGCAGAATGTGTGCGAAAGGTGACAGAAGACCCCGGCAGGGATCAGATTGCAGTAAACAGCCACAGGTTCTCCATACAATCACACAGCATTAAGCTTTTACATCCTCCGGCGTGCCAGGACATGGCACCTGGTTGAACTGGTTAGAGAATGAACATGAGGTGTATTCCCATAAACTGTTCTGTCACATTCTGTTAGACCCAAGAGACACTATTGTACAGGCCTTGCAACTCCTACGTGGCACCAAAGCCAGCAACGAAGCAGGTGAGAAAGCAGCCAGGTGTGTACCGGTCCTGTGATTGCAGAACAAGCTAATTTTTTATAAGTTTGACAGGTCTCCATAAGGGCCCTTTCACACGGGGCTATCCGTGTGCGGGGTACGCTTTGCTCAGCCGGGATGGCTCCTTCGATTCCGGATGAGCAGGCAGTTGACACACTGCAGGGACCGACCTGTCAGAGTGCCACTCTCCCCTATGGGGGAAAAAAAATAAAAATCAGATGACGGACCATAGAGTCCATTGTCACCCGATCTGATCCGCCAGTCGGAAGGAAAAGTAGGGTTTTCCTCCGTCACACTTTGGTGGATCGGAGCGGTTCCGCCCTTGTGAAAGGGCCCCAAGTTTGGTTTTGTTACCAGATGAAGGACAGACACTAGGGGCCAGGTCATAAAACTCTGATAATATTGTGAAATCAATAAGGTCCCCCTCACAAAAGCAGAGGATTAACCCCCTTGTGGATCCACGAGTATACAAGCATGCTTTACCAATCTTACTGCCGTGGGTTTAGTAACTTTAATAAATATAGAGCTTTTAGATCTGCTGGAGTTGAGTTTTAATGCTTCAGAGTGTAACTGGCCACCATGGACTGGTCATCTAAGGCAGATGTCTGCAAACTGTGGCCCAGGGGCCAGATGCAGCCCTTTGCTTGCCTTTATCCAGCCCTGGGGGCACTTTTCCATCTACTGATATGAACAATGGAGCATAACCGCGCCCCCCCCCCCCACCACCCACTTAGACCAGTGAAAGAGCACAACAACAACAAAGATGGTGTACAATTCCTCTCATCAACAATAACCATTGGTCCAACGATGGGGCACAATTCTTCCCAATGACAACAATTGGGCCCAACTCTTCCCACAATGATGCCAACAATTGGGCACAATTCCTCCCAATGACACCAAAGATGGGCTAGTGCTCATATTCCCATTGGGACCTTTACTACTACCAATAGCCATAGTCCGGCTCTCCTAAAGTCCAAGGAACAGTAAACTGACCCCCTGTTTAGGAAGTATGGAGACCCCTGATCTAAGGCATTGAACAGACCACTCTTTTCTCAGACACATTTCCTTTACAAGTCTGCAAATGAAATCCGAATAAGTTACCAATTTACAAGCCTGGGACACTAATATGGCTTTGAAGTCATGACTTTGTGAAATTCAATTGAAAAGCACTAATGAGCATTTTACAACCAGATTTAAAGCTCTTCGTCTACAGAGCCGATACTGGGTAAGAGAACGCTGAGAGGTTCAACATTTACTGCTACCGGGACCCCTATTAAATGACAAGTCTATGGGGGGGGGGGGGGCACAAAGGTTTGATGGCACTGCGGTTATGACCACCTGCTAGGAATTAACACCTTCTAGATTGACTTCCCAGAATCCTTTTGTGTCGCAAACAACAAAGACCAGAAAAAAAGTCTGCACAAACGTGTCATGTAAAACTTCTCATATCCTGATGAGGTTAAGAGGGTAAAATTACAAAATTTTAAGTATAACTAAAAGGCATTACTTTTTTAGTTTTGGACAGTGTGAAGAGGGATTAGATCACCTGTCACTTTTTATTGCTGTCTGTGTCCCTGTTAGGGAGATTTGCACACCATTTGTCCTGGTGACATCACAAGAGTGAAAGTCAAAGAAATGTCCAAATTTTGGGTTGTCACCACAACAAGACTAGAGGAAAACATTTGGTGACAACCAGGGATTGCGATGGAATCCTAGAAGGCAGTGGGGGAAAGGAAGAGGGACCCAAAATGTCATACATCACCCATCTTACCAGGAAATAGAAAGCTGGTACCCGTTTCTTCACCCTCCTGTGGTGGAAGATGATGTCGGTTCAGGACTGTTGGACAAGCGAAAGTGGAGACTAGCTCCAATTTAAAGCCAAGCTCCATCCAAAAGGGAAACTTCCGCTGGTTCGCAACCTTTTGGGTGGAGCTCAGCTTTCAATTGGAACTAAAGTCTCCACTTGTCCAACAGTCCTGATCCGGCATCTTCTTCCGCCAGTCTTTAAGACTCTTCATTGGTCGGCAGGACACGTCGTCACACCCGCATATGCTCAGGCAGTGCCAGAGGAGAAGGCAGGCAGGTAGGAGCAGTTTAGTGCAGAAGAGACGGTGTCTTTTCCGTAATAAACGCCATGCGTGCTCGTAGGTTTTTACAACAGAACTTCAGTCCTGCCCAAGTTCCACGCTACCCTTTTAAAGATTTAGGCGGAGCATGCGTACAATGAAGCGCATGACGTCAAGTGCTACATTGTACGCATGCGCCATACAAAAGCACAGGGATCAATTAGGAGAAAAGATCTGAGAAAAGCTTTTATTCCCCTCCCCCACCAATGTAATTTACGGCACATGCGCAAAATGAGGCGCATGACATCATGCACTTCATTTCGCTCATGCGCAGTATAACAATACTGTGAGAGCTCACAGTTTAGGTATGGGATTTCCCTGAAGGAAACGATGACGGTGCCTTTCTAGGGGGCATCTGTGCTACCGGGGGCTACGTCGCCATTATTTAAAAAACGGAACTAGAGCGGAATAATTTTTATTTTATTTTTAAAAAGGAAGTAAAAGCAAAAAAATTTAAATACATATAAAAATAAAAAGGTTAGGAGATTTCACATCAGCATGCAGAGACGCACATTGCAAATTTAAGCAGAAGTGGGGGTGGGAGAGTTTCTATAATATATATATATATATATATATATATATATATATATATATATATATAATAAATAAATAAAAATCTATCCGGTTCCCTCTAGAAGTAGAAGCCCTCCTCTTCTCTCATTGGTCAGAGCCGCTCACCAATTCCTGTATGCCACCGGGTCAACCGGTCACCTTAAAGGCAAGGGCCAGCATCTACAAGAACATTTACCTGTTCTACCACCAAGATATCAGTCGGGTTTTTTTTAAAAAGTTGTCCAGACAAGACTAGCAACCAAACACCTTGAGCCCTGGTTCACACTGGGCTGCGGGAGTGAAGCAGTGCGAGTTCAGCTCGCACGATTTCACTCCCGCCCGGCAGTCCCGATTTCAGCCGCGATTTCAGAGACATCTGTGCAGGTTTCTGCACAGATGTCAATGTAAATCGCAGGCTGAAATCGCAAAAAGTAGTACAGAGACTACTTTTTGAAATCGGTGCAATGCCGCAGATGCAGCGTCGCGCCGATTAGGACAGTGCCATTGCCGGCAATTTGCAGCAAAATCCGCCGTTTTGACATGCGATTTGACATGCCAAATCGCATGTCAAAACGCACCAGTGTGAACCAGGGCTGAAGAATCCCAGCACCCTTATCACTCTAAATAGCTCACCTGGGCCAAGCTGGCCATTAAACCGACTACCCTGGAAGAGCAGAGCAAATGGAAGATTTACATTTAATACCAAATGGGCCCCAATTAGCCTGACAATGACAAGCCTGACCAATAGTCATGTAAGTGACGCCCCCCCCCCCCCCCCCAGGTATTACACCTCTATCAGCACAAATACTTGCCGGCCACCTGTGAACGACACGCCGCCAACTCATTAACATGCAATTCTCACCTGCCTGAATGCATTGTTTGCTTCCAGGAAGATTATCCCACCCTGCGATACCCATATGAAAGCCAAAGTCAACCCCCCCCCCCCCCTCAGGTGTTTACATGAAACACAGGAACCACCCCCTCTGGACATGCGTCGGCCAGCAGCCATCAAACAGAAGCTGCACTTCTTGTCCTTTATTGCAATCACATGAGTCCCTTATCTCCCAACAGCTGATAAGGAGCTGGGAGGGGTCATCCACTCTGAAGGACTTTCCTGTATTTGCTTTTCCGATTGTTATTCAAATTTAAAGTGGAACTTTAGCTTCTTTTTTTTTTATGTGAACAGTTTCTTGCAGAAGAGATGTACAGCCAAAAGTTTTAAGAATGACACAAAGATACAATTCACAAAGTCTGTTGCTTCAGTGTTTAGATTTGTACATGATATACTGAAGAATACATTACAAGCATGTCGCAAGTGTCAAAGGCTTTTATTGATAATTACATAAATTTATGCAAAATTTGCAGCGTTGACCCTTTTTTCAAGGCCTCAGCCAATTTCCCTGGCATGCTGTCCAACGTCTGGGCCACAACCTGACTGCATAATCAAAGCTTGGAGTGTTGTTCACCTGCCTCTTGAGGATTGACCACAAGTTCTCAATGAGATAGTGGATGTAAACCCAAAACATCTGGGCACTGATGATAGGAAATCTTATACTCTACATTGTGACATCAAAAAAAAAAAAAAAAATCATGGCCGTGGACCCAAAATTTGAGGTTTTGTTCCCCAAGACACCAATCCCACATACACATGGTCGTAATTTTAGATGGAAAAAGTCAGATGGCTATTCCGACCGTGTGTATGCCCCATCTGACCTTTTCCATCTGAATTTCCGACGGACTTACAGAACAGTTTCTCAATTTTTCAGACGAAAAAAAAATCCTAATCGGAAAAGCTGTTAGTCTGTATGGAATTCCAACAGGGAAAAAAAAACAAAAAACACATGCTCGGAAACAATTTGACGCATGCTCAGAAGCATTGAACTTTGTATTGCCTCGTACGTCACCACGTTCTTGATGCTCGAAAGTTCAGAGAACTTGTGCGACGACCGCGTGTATGCAAGCCAAGCTTGAGCGGAATTCCGTTGGAAAAACCATCCAACGGAAATTCCTCTTGTGTCTACGGGGCATACGTTCTCACTTTTGCCTTATGGCAAGGTGCTCCCTCATGCTGGAAAAGGCATTGTTCCTCACCAGCCTGTTCTTGGATGGTTGGGAGAAGAAGTTGCTCGGAGGAGGTTTTTGCACCATTCTTTATTCATGGCTGTGTTCTTGGGCAGAATTGTGAGCGAGCCCCCCACTCCCTTGACCGAGAAGCAACCCCACACATGAATAGTCTCAGGATGCTTTACTGTTGGCATGACAAGACTGATGGTAGCGCTCACCTTTTCTTCTCCGTACAAGTTTTTTTCCCCCGGATGCCCCAAACAATCAGAAAGGGGTTCATCAGAGAAAATTACTTTCCCCCCATTCTCAGCAGTCCAATCCCTGAACCTTTTGCAGAATATCAGCCTGTCCCTGACATTTTTTCTAGAGAAGTGGCTTCTTTGCTGCCCTTCTCGACACCATACCATCCCACAAAAGTCTTCTCCTCACTGTGTGCACGCCAATGTCCTCACACCTGCCTGCTGCCATTCCTGAGCAAGCTCTGCACTGGTGGAGCTCCGATCACACAGCTGAATCAACTGTATGAGACGGTCCCGGGCACCCTAAAACCTGCTTCACAAATACAGTGGAATTTTATTTTTATGGGACGATGTTCATTTTTACGGCAAAGAGGAACTTTGAAATTAATTGCAATTCATCGGATCACTCTTCATAACATTCTGGAGTATACACAAACTGCCATCATAAAGAACCGAGGCAGCAGACTGGTAAACTGTATATTTCTGCCATTCTCAAAACTTTTGGCAACGGCTGTACTTTAGGCTTAATTCACAAAGCTACGACACCAGGATAAAGATTTTTTTTTTTGAATAAAGTGTTTAATGCCTCGTTTCCACTGAGCGGATCGGTTCGCTATTTTGGGCGTTTCCATCATGAAAGCGTGCCGTAAAAGCGAACCGTACCGCACCAGCAAGGGTCCTGAGAGAGTGGAACGGTTCAGTTAGGGCGGACCTACAAATACATCTCACTGATTGGTGGACGCGCTAGGAATTTTTTCTAAACCCTGAATGGTCCCCGACGGTCCGATTTGCAGTGGAAACGCTCACGCGAATAGACCGGACCTATCCTAACGGCTCCAAATTTACTGACCCGAACCGTTCCGTGCAGTGGAAACAAGGCGTACGTTTTTTTCAGAAGAGTCCATGAAATGTGAAATCTGTTAAAGTGGAATTACCCATCAATTTAATGGTTTAAAAAAAGCATGTTGGGAATGCCAACTGTCACATAGGCTCGCGCACTCAGCCAAACTGTCAAACAGCTGGAGTGATAACTGATCACATGTGCAGCACAATGGCAGTTTCAGATCAGATGCCAAGATGGCAGCTTCCTTGGTGGAAAAGAATAGGAGGGTTAAGTACCACTTTAAAGTTTTATGAATGGTCTGTTTGGCATTAAAGTTGTAGCCTTCCCGCTCCCCCATAATCTTTTTTTTGTGTACACCGAGCGGTTCCAGGACAAAGGAACACTGGTGTGCATGCGTGTGAAAGTATACCATCACAGGCAACCAACCAAAACAGCCATAGATGGGTTTAAGAGGGAGAGGAGTTCGAACATCTGTCCAGTTTATATTGCTGTCCCCAATTAGTAGCCTGACCTCTGCATTGGCCTTGGTGACCACCGGCAGATGAGCATCAGTCCTGGTCTCCATCAGGACCAATGTGCCTCTGACAACCGCTGATGATCGGCTATTTTTTCTCCTCACGCTATACCAGTGATGGCGGACCTTGGCACCCCAGATGTTTTGGAACTACATTTCTCATGCACTCTGCAGTGTAGTTGCACATCATAGGAAATGTAGTTCCAAAATATCTGGGGTGCCAAGGTTCGCCATCACTGGTATAGCGCGAGGAGAAAAAATAGCCGATCATCAGTGGCTGTCAGAGGCACATTGGTCCTGATGAAGGAGACCAGGACCGATGCTCATCTGTGCCACCTGCCAGTACACAGCAGTGCTGCCTACCAGTGACCACCCATCAGTGTCACCCACCTAGTGCCGATCCTGACCTCCCTGGGGCCCCCAAGCAAAAATTACATACGTCATTATTAAAGATTAAATTTGAGAAGCGGAAGGGGCGTTTTCTGCTGTCGGAAATGACATCTTACATTAAAGTGAGAAGAGGGGGGGGCTGACTTCTTGCCTCTTCTCCCATGCAGCCAGCGAGTTCAGAAGTGGGGTGAGGGGCCAGAAATTACTTCTCACCAGACGGGGCCTCTAGTAATTTGGGGGCCCTCCGCATCTTGCATAGTGAGCCTATAGGGCGAATCGGCCTTGCGCCCACCAGTGCCGTTTTATCGGTGCCGCCTCATCAGCGCATATCAATGAAGGAGAAAAATTACCCATTTGCAAAATTTTATACCAAACTTTTTTTCCCCCCCAAAATTCTCCATCTTTTTTTGTTTGTTTAGCAAAACAATTTAAATCCCAGTGGTCATTAAATACCACCAAATGAAAGCTCTATTTGTGTGAAAAAAAAAAAAAGATAAAAATGTAATTTGGGTACAGTGTTGGTACAGCGCAATTGTCATTCAAAGTACATCAGCACTGAAAGCCTAAAATGTATCTGTGCAGGAGGGGGGGGGGGGGGGGTTTAAGTGCCCAGGATGGAAAAGGTTAACTGGTCCGTCACAAGGTCAGTCCGACTTTGAAAATGCTCCTGGCACTACTTGGTCCGACATGCGACCCACTTCAGCCCATTTAAAGGGGTAGTTCCCCCAAAAACCTTTTTTTTAACATTGATTGAGGCTCGTTATGTCAAGGGGAATCGGGTGGTTTTTTTTTTTAGAAACGAAGCAGTACTTACCGTTTTAGAGATGCATCGTCTCCGACGCTTCCGGGTATGGTCTTCGGGTCTAGGCGTTCCTATTTGATTGACAGGCTTCCGACGGTCGGATACATCGCGTCACGATTTTCCGAAAGTAGCCGAACGACGGTGCGCAGGCGCAGTATAGAGCCGCACCGGCGCTCGGCTTCTTTCGGCTACTCGTGACGTGATGTATGCGACCGTCGGAAGCCTGTCAATCAAATAGGCACGCCCAGACCAGACGATCATACCCGGAAGCGACGGAGACGATGCATCTGTAAAACGGTAAGTACTGCTTCGTTTCTAATAAAAAACCACCCAATTCCCCTTGACATAACGATCCTCAATCAATGTTAAAAAAAGTTTTTTGGGGGAATTACCCCTTTAATTCGGATCAAAGTAGGATCCTTGTCCTAACCATCCAACATTGTGATTAAAAGAGCTGTAAAGGTATTTTATATCACATTGGGATTGTTTTGATTGGTCAAAGGACAAGTCGGACCATCTCAAAGTTGTTCATGCAAGTCAGATGGAAGTAGGACCAAAGTAGGACAGATGTAGCAGGGCAAAGTAGGATGATAGTCCATGTCATCAGTGTGAACCCAGCCCCAATCCCAGAGTTCTTTAAATCCAGGGAGGTGAACTTAAAACTTTTCCGACCCGTTTACAGATCAGGACGAGCCTTTCATTTCCGATCACTCTTCAAGAGTTGAGAAAAGCAGCGTGCGGCCCCATAGGAAGCCTTCGTCCCCGGCTGTCCTCAGATCACTCCTCGGAGGGCTGCCGAGTTTTTCAGGTCGGAGTCTGCAGGTTGCTGTAGTCTCGTTGTCAGGCCGGGTCCTGGTTTCTTTCAGTGCACTGAAAGGAAGAGGAATATTTGCGCCCCGGGGGCCACACAATCCAAGCAAAGTGGAAGGGGGAACAAAAGGCCAAGAATGCTGTCGGGGAAGGGGAAAAAGTAGGGGCGGGGGGTGCAGGGAGGTCAAAGGCTACATCTGGGAGAACTTTGGAAGGCGGATCATTTACAACAAAAAAAAACACACAAAGCTCGTATTCATGGAAGAGTGCAACTCCCGTGCCGATAAAAAAAAACGAGCCTCACGCCATTCTGGGCCCCAGAGCTAGCAATCTACAAATTCTAGCACATGTAGAAAAATAATTCTCTGTCAATCATCCCATGTAATGAGATCTTAGGGCAGTTTAAAACGCTTCTTCGTTAGAGCGCCACACCCCACCCCTGCATTTAAGATAAAAAAAATAATAAAGGTTAACTATTTTTTAATAATACATTGAATTATTTTTAAAATAATTACTATTTTTTTTTTAAATATAATTAAAGTCATATTTTTTGTTTTAATACTAGAATACATTTTTATTATTTTATCTGTATTAAAAGTTATATATTTTTAATAAACCAAATACTGAGTTTTTTTTATTATGCTTAGTCATAATTTTATATACATATATATATATATATATCCCAATTTCTCTTTAATAAATTTGTAAAACACATTCAGTTATACAAAGTTCCTAAAAATATGTTCTGATGTTTAACCGGCTCTTTTAATCTGCAGGATTGCACTGGGCCAGGTGCTAAAGTATATTGGCATTTTCATTTTCTGGAGTTTGTTTAACTTCACAAACTTATTTGTCGCCTTTTGAGTTTGGGATCCTCAGGATCTGAATGGAAATCTGGAGGGGGGGGGGGGTATTAAAAATGATATATTGTCTATATATATATATATATATATATATATATATATATATACACACATACACACACACACTAAGAACCCCTCATCTATTTGTTCCAAGTCAACAGATCCAAAAACTGAAGCAAGAGGATCGCCATGACAGCCTGGCAATTAGCAGTTGCAAAAAATAAAAAGAAGGGGGGGGGGGGTGTCAGCAGGCAAGTTGCTCATCTGGCTGCAATACAGGAGCGGCAAATGCCATTTCTAAAAATGCTACCTGCCTGGCTCTCCTACTTGAGTCACTGACCAGGGACAATGCAGGTGAAGAGAGTCTGAACTTTTTCTGCATGCCTGTGATGCAGAAGGGACTGAAGCCATTGGATCAGCATGACAGCCAGGGAGCCGGTATTCCACAAGGGGGAACCAGCCATGACCCCCCCCCCCCCCCCCCCCCCCCCCCCCTCACACTCCTAGTTCTCTAGAGTTTCTTCTCCCCGGCAGATGTGAATACAGAAGCACTGAGTCGTATTAGCTCAGGAAGGAATGCAGAAGATCGGCACTCTGGGAAAGCCTGGAGGAGGAGAAGTTTGGATAGTCTGAGGACAAGGAGCAAACAATGAGAAGCCGGCCATGAACTTCACCTGATGGATCTGATGTCATACACAGGACAATGGGAAGGACCATGATAGAATACGAAGCTCACCACTGTCTACGTCCATCACCGACTCCAACCTGCAGGGTGGCCATACACAGGACAACCAATGTCATCATGAAGACTGCAAACCAATCACATGAACTGGAAATATCGGTCAGAGGACTGCCTAAAAATATTGCATGAGACGCAATCCACAAAGCCATAGGGTTACCATCCAACACAAGAAGCTACCCAACCAAGGGAGGTCCTTGTACTACATCGTTCTTTCTAGATCTAAGGGCATCCATACACACTACAATCAGATCAGACAGACAATCTCCCTGAAATGTACCAAAACTATGGAACATTCCCAGAACATGAGAAAAAAACAACACCAACTGCAGGAAATAAAAATAAAAATAAATGTATACATAAATTGCATAAATGCCCAAAAGGGCACATGAGCATTTTTTGGCACATTTGTCACATTAACGCTCTGCTTCCATGTGAGTACTGCGAAGACGCACCAGAAAAAAAAAAAAAAACACTTACGCATGACACGTTTACACCGAACCTAACAGGGGGACTTGTAGTTTCTGGGACAATTAACACACACTGATTTTAATAGATAATATAAATCGGGCAAAAAAATTATATATATATATATATATATATATATATATATATATATATATATATATATATATATAAAAAATTTAGCCCAATTCATATAATCTATAATAATCTATTAAAATTAGTGTATATATATATATATATATATATATATATATATATATATATATATATATATATATAATATACACATATACACACACACACAAACTTTTTTTTAAATTAGTGTTAGTGTTATATATATATATATATATAAAAATTTAGCCCAATTCATATAATCTATAATAATCTATTAAAAATTAGTATATATATATATATATATATATATATATAACACTAATTTTAAAAAAGTATAAAAAAAATTCCCCCCTTTTTTACATTTTTTTTTTTTTAAATTGGGCAGCTGTCAAGATGAAATAGGAGACTGACATTTATAATAGCGATCTACTAGTTCACCTTTTAACAACTAGATTAAAAAAAAAAAAAAACACCACACACCCACACGGGGGGGGGGGGGGGAATAAAACATATTTTTTCTATTACATTTTTTTTTTTTATATACACACATACACCTCACTTATATACATTTTAGAATCTAAAAGATGAAAACTGTAAATGTACTGTTTTAAACTTCATAATAATTATAAGCAACGGGGAAGAAAATATGTCAGAATATTTATTTTATTCTTGTCTATTCTTGTTTTGTTTCCCCCCCTTTCTATACATTTTTTTTTAATTTGGACAGATTATATATGAAATTATAGATTGAGTTTCATCACTGAAAGAAGTTTACAATTCTATTACAGAACCCCCCCCTTTCTCCCCGGTTCTACCCTGGTACACAGAAGCCGGTGTCGGTCAGACATCGCTCGTCTCCCCCCCATACACACTGACCGACCTACTCCTCCGTGTACACACTGCTCACCTCTCCCCGGTACAGTCCTCACTCTATTTCTCTCTCTCTCCGGTCCGGTCCGCTGTGCGAATTCTTTAGCGCCAATCCAACATTAAACAAAGGCAGCAACGTGCGATCTCTAATCACGTGACCCGGGGGATCCCGGGGATTTATGGGCGGGGCCGAGCCCTGTGGAGGGTCTCCCCGCCCACCAAGTTCAGGATTTGGGGAAGGAGGTCTATAGACAAAGAGGAGACCCCCCTCCCCTCCCCCCTACTACTCTCCTCCCCTCCCCCTCTGTCAGTGTACACATAGAACACACCGAACTACACCAAACTACCCACAACTTTCCTTCCTATACCTGTACAGCCTCTGCGGGGTGTTTATTGATGTATTCAAGAACATTTATATAAAGAGATATAGATATACACACACATTATATATATATATATATATATATATACATATATATAATTTATATATATATATATATATATATATATATATATATATATATATATATATATATATATATATATATATATATATATATATATATATATATATATAATGTGTGTGTGTGTATATATATATATATATATATATTTATATATTTCACATTTTATATATTTATTTTATATATATATATATATATATATATACATATATATAATTTATATATATATATATATATATATATATAGATATCTATATCTAAAATAAATAAATATATATATATATAGTTAAAATGTATATATATATATATATATAGATTATATTTTTATATATCTATATATATATATATATATGTATTCAGGGTCTGGGTATGTCTAAGATTACATTTTTAAAATTAAATGTATTAATTTGTTCCAGTTACGTATCATCATTATTATTATTATTATTATTATTATACAAGATTAGTTCTGCATTCTTAGCACATGAAATCGCAGATCACATGACCTCAGTGAGCCGCTGAACGTGCGTCTGCAAAAAAAATATATATATATATTTTTCTCCACCGATCACCTCCATATGTGAATGAGCCCCTTTAATACATTTGCTGTACATTTAACACACACACACGTTTGGTCTTCATTTGCGCCTTGCAATTTTTAATCGATGGACAGAAAAATCGCAAGGCGTAAATGAAGACCGAACGTGTGTGTGTGTTAAATGTACAGCAAATGTATTAAAGGCGCCAATCAGGACAGGAAGGGGGTACTAATACCGGATTGGCCCGAGAGGGGAAGCAACCGAATTGGCCAGGCGGAGAACATGCCAAAGCTGCCCGCCGTTTGGTTGGGGTAAGTTCGGGGCGGTGAGTGGGGGGGGGTTATTTGCCAACCCCCCCCAAAAAATGCAGCACCAGCCGCCACTTAGTTTTAGTGAATCTCCCCCATGGTTTCATTGGTTGGCAGGGAACATTTAGTTCCCTGGCTTTGCTGATAGAAGTATCCCAGTGTCACATAATAAATCCAATATTTTATTAATGAATTCCCTTGTATTGTGCGGGGTGGCGGTACCCTTTGCCAGGGTGGCGGTACCTATGGCGGGACCTTTTGCCAGGGTTGCGGTACCTATGCCGGGTGGCGGTACCTTTGCCAGGGTGGCCGTACCTATGCCGGGTGGCCGTACCTATGCCGGGGTGGCTTTACCTATGCCGGGGTGGCCTGTACCCATGCCAGGGTGGTGGTACCTTTGCCGGGGTGGCGGTATCTATGCCGGGGTGACGGTACCTATGGCGGGGTGGTGGTACCTATGGTGGGTTGGTGGTACCTATGCCAGGGTGGTGGTACCTATGCCGGGCTGGCGGTACCTATGGTGGGGTGGTGGTACCTATTGCGGCGTGGCGGTAAGTATTGCGGGGTGGCGGTACCTATGGCGGAGTGGCGGTACCTATGGCGAAGTGGCGATACCTATGGCGGAGTGGCAGTACCTATTGCAGGGTGGCGGTACCTATGGCGGAGTGGCAGTACCTATTGCAGAGTGAGGGTACCTATGGCGGGGTGGCGGTACCTATGGTGGGTTGGTGGTACCTATGCCAGGGTGGTGGTACCTATGCCGGGCTGGCGGTACCTATGGTGGGGTGGTGGTACCTATTGCGGCGTGGCGGTACGTATTGCGGGGTGGCGGTACCTATGGTGGAGTGGCGGTACCTATGGTGGAGTGGCAGTACCTATTGCAGGGTGGCGGTACCTATGGCGGAGTGGCAGTACCTATTGCAGGGTGGCGGTACCTATGGCGGAGTGGCGGTAGCTATAGCAGGGTGGTGGTTCCTATTGCGGAGTGGCTGTACCTATTGTGAGGTGGCGGTACATATGGTGAAGTGGCAGTACCTATTGGGGAGTGGCAGTACCTATGGCAGGGTGGTGGTACCTATGGCGGAGTGGCGGTACCTATGGCGGGGTGGTGGTACCTATTGCGGAGTGGCGGTACCTATTGTGAGGTGGCGATACATATGGCTGAGTGGCAGTACCTATTGCGGAGTGCCAGTACCTATGGCAGAGTGGCGGTACCTATGGCGGAGTGCCAGTACCTATTGCGGTGTGGCGGTACCTATGGCGGAGTGGCGGTACCTATAGCGGAGTGGCGGTACCTATGGCGGAGTGGCGGTACCTATGGCGGAGTGGCGGTACCTATGACGGGGGGGCGGAACCTATGGCGGGATGGCAGTACCTATGGCGGAGTGGCAGTACCTATGGCGGGGTGGTGGTACTTATGGCGGAGTGGTAGTACCTATAGCAGGGTGGTGGTACCCATGGCAGAGTGACTATACCTATGGCGGAGTGGCAGTACATATTGCGGGGTGGCGGTACCTATGACAGGGTGGCGGTACCTATGGTGGTGTGGCGGTACCTATGGCGGTGTGGCAGTACCTACTGAGGGGTGGTGGTACCTATACCAGGGTGGTGGTACCTATGCCAGGGTAGTAGTACCTATGCTCGGATGGTACCTATGCTGGAGTGGCGGTACCTATGGCGGTGTGGTGGTATCTATGCCGGGGTGGTGGTACCTATGCCAGGGTGGTGGTATCTATGACGTGGTGGTGGTATCTATGCCGGGGTGGTGGTATCTATGCCGGGGTGGTGGTACTTATGCCAGGGTGGTGGTATCTATGCCGGGGTGGTGGTACCTATGCCAGGGTGGTGGTATCTATGCCGGGGTGGTGGTACCTATTCCATGGCTCAGGGACGTCCTCCGTTACGGACTGGTATTTGTTTTTGCAACTGGAAGTCTTTATCTTAGAAAGCTTACATTCCTAGAAACCAGATCCCGGCACATCTGGACTAAGAAGGGCCCAGACTGCGCTCAGACATCGCCGATTTACCTCACTTGGCACACAAAGAAATAACACAAAATGAGATTACTCAACATCAGAGGCCTGCGGGAGCCCCGAGGAGCCAATCAGATACAAGATATTCATGTGGGAGCTGCTGAATGCTGATTTTTGATTGGTTGGTGAGGGTGACTACACACCTCTGGTCCCGGGGAGGGGTAGATCCGCTGAAAGTGAAAATAAGGAATGATCGGCACTTCATCAGCTGTGTTTAGTTGTTTCAGGTCAACTAAAATCACCTTCTATATCTCTGCAACATGTTTTAATAAAGGAGAAGTTGTTTTTTGCCTTCCCTGGTTCTTTGTTTCCCCTTTATCAACATTCTAATAAAAATATTAAAATAAAACTTTTCCATTTTCATTATATGCCATATTTTGGACTCCACTGGGTCTCTGCAGTTCTATATGCAATGCAGCCAGATCATGGCTGGGGAGGTGGGCTATATGTTATAGGGAGAGGGGGAGGTGTTCTATAGTCCTGTTGTAGGGTGACAACACTCACCCTATGCCATCTCTGGAGAAGCAGACACTATTATTAGGTATGCATACACTTTATCATGACATATTGTTACAGTTTTGAAATGGTTGAGCTGACCCTGTGATCTCTTCCCACTTTCAGTCAAGAAAGTCCCATTTCTCTTCCCAGATCCCCTCCCCCATCTCCTAACCCCCCCCCCCCTCCTCATTCCTAAACCCTTTCTGCTAATCCCAGATCCTGCAACCTGAAATCTGAACAGGAGGACAGACAGCACAGGAAGAGAGGGGGCAAGAGAGGAGCAAGGGCAGAAAGAGGGGGAGCAATGGAGGAGAGGGGGCAGAAAGGGATGGAGCAAAGAATAGGCGGGGCAAAAAAGAGAGGGAGCACTGGAGGAGCAGGGACAAGAAAAGAGGGAGCAATGGAGAAGAGGGGGAGCAAAGATAAAGCAAGGGCAGAAATAGAACATGCAATGGAGGAGCAGGGGCAGAAAGAGAGGGAGCAATGGAGGAGCAGGGGTACAAACAGAAGAAAGTGGGGGTTAAGAAAGGAGAGGTAAACCAAGAAAAGGTAGGGCAGAAGATAGGGAAGTAGGACAGAAAAAAATGAGGGAAATAAAATAAGTTAGCAAGAGAGGCAGGTAGGGCATGGAGAGGTCTGAAAGGGAGAAAGGTAGGTATTAAAGAGAGAGAAATGGGGCAGAAAGTAGGGTAGTAGGTTAGAAAGGAAAGAAAGTTGGTTAGAATGAGAGGAATATGAGTTATAAACAGAGAAAGTAACAAAGAGAGGGAAGTGAAGTAGAAAGGGAGGGAGGTAGTGCAGAAAGCGAGGGGCACGGGGTAGAAAGGAAGGGAGGGAGGTAAGTCAGAAAGAGAGGGACACAGGGGAGAAAGGAAGGGAGGGGGTAAGTCAGAAAGAGAGGGACACGGGGGAGAAAGGAAGGGAGGGGGTAAGTCAGAAAGAGAGGGACACGGGGGAGAAAGGAAGGGAGAGGGTAAGTCAGAAAGAGAGGGACATGGGGGAGAAAGAAAATAGGAGGTAAGTCAGAAAGAGAGGGACACGGGGGAGAAAGGAAGGGAGGGGGTAAGTCAGAAAGAGAGGGACATGGGGGAGAAAGGAAATAGGAGGTAACTCAGAAAGAGAGGGACACGGGGGAGAAAGGAAGATAGGAGGTAACTCAGAAAGAGAGGGACACGGGGGAGAAAGGAAGAGAGGGGGGTAAGTCAGAAAGAGAGGGACACGGGGTAGAAAGGAAGGGAGGGAGGTAAGTCAGAAAGAGAGGGACACAGGGTAGAAAGGAAGGGAGGGAGGTAAGTCAGAAAGAGAGGGACACGGGGTAGAAATAGTGTTGCCACCTGTCCAGGATTCACCCGGACAGTTCGGGTTTGGGATCATGTGTCCGGGTTTCGGACTGCCTGAAACCCGGACACATTATTCAGACTGGACTATGGCTTCCCAGCAGGGTTGCTGGCTGCAGTTGTCAGTTACACTCTTTCACACTGCCCAAAGCCAACACTAACAATCCCCCTCCCCAAACCCACACACACAGACTGGAGAGGAGAGAGGGCTCAACCTGCACCTCTTCCCCCCACCCCTACCCCTCTGTGTCTGCCCACACTCCAATCACTGGCACTGCACCTCACAAAATGAAAGTTGGGGCTGGAAATTTGAAGTCGAGCAGCCTCAGATACATCTGGATAAGAGGTGCTGACTGCCAAGGGGTGAGTGAGCTCACCATCCATCCCTGTCTGTGGTGACTAGTGTTGCTCACGAATATTCGCATTGCGAATATTCGCTACGAATATTGCATATTCGAGTATTCGCGAATAACTCGAATATCGCGGCGAATATTCGCTATTTCGAATATTCGTATTTTTTCAAATTTCGCAATCAATTTCGCAATCAATTTCGCATTCGCACTAGCGAAATTTCGCATTAGCGAAATTTCGCAATTTTTATTTTTTTATAAAATATAGCGAATATTCGTAAATATCGAATATTCGTGATATTTTATCCAAAAAAAATAGCGAAATTTCGCAATCATTTTTGCTTTCGCATATGCAAAATTTCGCTATTTTTTTTTTTATAAAATATAAAATAATAAAAATATTCGTGATAGTTTATCCAAAAAAAAATAAAAAATAGCGAAATTTCGCAATTTTTTTTTTTTATAAAATATCACGAATATTCGATATTAACGAATATTCGTGAATATTCTTCGAAATATTCGCGAAATATCGCGAAATCGAATATGGCGTATTCCGCTCATCACTAGTGGTGACTGAAGTCTCCCCCATTCTCTCTCCTCCCTCTGAGTGAGTAAACTAAGGTAAAACAGGGTTATCAGCGCACCCCTTACATCAGAGTTCCCCTTTACACCAGAGGCCACAGTGTTCCCCCTTACATCAGAGTACTCAGTGTTCCCCCTTAAATCAGGTTCCCAGAGAATCCCTTATATTAGAGTCCCCAGAGTTCTCCCTTACATCAGAGTCGGCAGAGTCCCCCCTTACAGTGAAAGGGAACTTTGCAAGTTCAGATGTAAAAGGGGGAACTCTGTGGACTCTGATGTAAAGGAGGACTCTTGTTATTAACTTCAAATGATTAGAAATGTTATTTAATAGAAAAATATATGTATAGTTTATACTATAAAAAAAAGCTGTGCGGCGCTAAAGTGTTCGGGTTTGACTTGAAGAAAAGTTGGCAACCCTAGGTAGAAAGGAAGGGAGGGAGGTAAGTCAGAAAGAGAGGGACACGGGGGAGAAAGGAAGGGAGGGGGTAAGTCAGAAAGAGAGGGACATGGGGGAGAAAGGAAATAGGAGGTAACTCAGAAAGAGAAGGACACGGGGGAGAAAGGAAGATAGGAGGTAACTCAGAAAGAGAGGGACACGGGGGAGAAAGGAAGAGAGGGGGGTAAGTCAGAAAGAGAGGGACACGGGGTAGAAAGGAAGGGAGGGAGGTAAGTCAGAAAGAGAGGGACACAGGGTAGAAAGGAAGGGAGGGAGGTAAGTCAGAAAGAGAGGGATACGGGGTAGAAAGGAAGGGAGGGAGGTAAGTCAGAAAGAGAGGGATACGGGGTAGAAAGGAAGGGAGGGAGGTAAGTCAGAAAGAGAGGGATACGGGAGAGAAAGGAAGGGAGTGGGTAAGTCAGAAAGAGAGGGACACGAGGGAGAAAGGAAGATAGGAGGTAATTTAGAAAGAGAGGGACACGGGGGAGAAAAGAATATAGGAGGTAACTCAGAAAGAGAGGGACACGGGGGAGAAAGGAAGGGAGGGGGGTTAGTCAGAAAGAGAGGGACAAGGGGAGAAAGGAAGGGAGGGAGGTTAGTCAGAAAGAGAGGGATATGGGGTAGAAAGGAAGGGAGGGAGGTAAGTCAGAAAGAGAGGGACATGGGGGAGAAAGGAAGGGAGGGGGTAAGTCAGAAAGAGAGGGACACGAGGGAGAAAGGAAGATAGGAGGTAACTCAGAAAGAGAGGGACACGGGGGAGAAAGGAAGATAGGAGGTAACTCAGAAAGAGAGGGACACGGGGGAGAAAGGAAAGGAGGGGGGTTAGTCAGAAAGAGAGGGATACGGGGTAGAAAGGAAGGGAGGGAGGTTAGTCAGAAAGAGAGGGATACGGGGTAGAAAGGAAGGGAGGGGGTAAGTCAGAAAGAGAGGGACACAGGGAGAAAGGAAGGGAGGGAGGTAAGTCAGAAAGAGAGGGACACGGGGTAGAAAGGAAGGGAGGGAGATAAGTCAGAAAGGGAGGGAAGTAGGCCAGAAAGAGCGGGCTCTGGGGCAGGAAGAGATGGATACAAAGTACATGACATAGGAAATGGGTTAATCCCGATCTGTCACTCTGCCAGCCCACACTTGTTCCGCCTCAGAGCGCCACATAATACTTTTTGGATCAGACCAATTCATCTTTCTAATCCTGCATTTGCTACTAAGATCCCACAAAGAGACAAGCTACTGGAATGTGGTGATTGGCCATATCACTGGCCACACTCGACTGTTTTTAATGGGCCGTACACACAATCCGAAAATCGGAAGGAAAAATACCACTCGATGCGATCGTATGATAATCGTATAGAGCTTTCGAGAGCCGATCATGAGAGTTCATCCTATATTATTTTATTGGACATGCACGAAAAATGTTCTCATACGATGCCAGATCGTACGATTTTCGTTTAATCAGAACAGTTGTCGTCTGAAATTACAATACAAATACATTGACATCACTTCCAATTTTGTTTTCCGTCCTACGAGAATTTTCATGACTTTAGTAACCAATACAATTTCTACTCGCGACTAATTAGCGAAAAAAGTCGGACGATCTGTCATCCGATTTTCGGATTGTGTGTACGGGGCATAAGATGCTCAAAGGCACAAGATGATCATAAGCTGATCCATGCTCCTCCGCCCCTAAATTTACAATAGCGCTCGACTCACTCACTCATCATTCTAATGAACAATTACTGGGCAGTGTTGCCAGCCTACCAGATTGAAATTTACTGGCACGACACCCGAAATTTACTGGCGCAGCCACGTTTTTACTGGCATTTCACAAAAGTTACTCAATTACATTTTTAGGTGCAAATTTCAGTATTTAGGCTACAAACAAGTACACTAGGCAAATAGAAATGTGATTTAAGGTAGATATTAAGGTAAAAAAACATATTTTTGTTATTTTTGATATAATAAGGGCAAATTATTTCACATCACCCACTGCCTCCATCCCCCTCTGCCAACAACACCCCCTGCCTCCAATCACCCTCTGCCTCCAATCACCCTCTGCCTCCATCCCCTTCTGCGGTGCCGCCAACAACCCCTGTCTCCATCCCCCACCCTCTGCGGTGCCACCAACACCCCCTGCCACTAACACCCCCTGCCTCCAATCTCCCCCTGCCTCCATTGCCCCCTGCCTCCATCCCCCTCTGCGGTGCCACCGCAGACACCATCACCCCCTGCCTCCAATCACCCCCTGCCTCCAATCTTCATGCGCAATTCCAAGCCGAACCGATCTCGGCTATTTTTAATGTGACATTCCCACAACCACGGACATTTACGAAATGGGGGGGGGGGGTGGCCCTTTTTGCGAACTGTCAGTAAAAATACAGACGGTTGGCAACACTGTTACTGGGTGGACATCATCTTATCTCTGTGGGTACTTTTTTAATTTCTGCAGATACATGGCAGGAACTGGCTGCATTTGAGGGGGCAAACTGGCTGCATTTGATGGGGTAAACTGGCTGCATTTGATGGGGTAAACTGGCTGCATTTGAGGGGGCAAACTGGTGGCGTTTGATGGGGCAAACTGGCTGCATTTGAGGGGGCAAACTGGCTGCATTTAAGGGGGCAAACTGGCTGCATTTGAGGTGGCAAACTGGCTGCATTTAAAGGGAAAAACTGGCTGCATTTGATGGGGCAAACTGGCTGCATTTGAGGGAGCAAACTGTTGGCGTTTGATGGGTCAAACTGGCTGCATTTGAGGTGAAAAACTGGCTGCATTTGAGGCGAAAAACTGGCTGCATTTGAGGCGGCAAACTGGCTGCATTTGAGGGGGCAAACTGGCTGCATTTGAGGGGACAAACTGGCTGCATTTGAGGGGGCAAATTGGCTGCATTTGAGGGGGCAAATTGGCTGCATTTGAGGGGGCAAATTGGCTGCATTTGAGGGGGCAAACTGGCTGCATTTTAGGTGGCAAACTGGCTGCATTTGAGGGGGAAAACTTGCTGCATTTGAGGGGGAAAACTGGCTGCATTTGAGGGGGAAAACTGGCTGCATTTGAGGGGGAAAACTGGCAAAACTGGCTGCATTTGAGGTGGCAAACTAGCTGCATTTGAGGGGGAAAACTGGCTGCATTTGAGGGGGAAAACTGGCTGCATTTGAGGTGGCAAACTAGCTGCATTTGAGGGGGAAAAATGGCTGCATTTGAGGGGGAAAAATGGCTGCATTTGAGGGGGAAACTGGCTGCATTTGAGGGGAGAAACTGGCTGCATTTGAGGGGGCAAGCTGGCTGCATTTGAGGGGGAAAACTGGCTGCATTTGAGGGGGGAAACTGGCTGCATTTGAGGGGGAAAACTGGCTGCATTTGAGGGGGCAAACTGGGTGCATTTGAGGGGGCAAACTGGGTGCATTTGAGGGGGCAAACTTGGTGCATTTGAGGGGGCAAACTGGCTGCATTTAAGGGGGAAAACTGGCTGCATTTAAGGGGGAAAACTGGCTGCATTTCGGGTGAAAATGGCTGCATTTGAAGGGGAACACTGGCTGCATTTGAGGGGGCAAACTGGCTGCATTTGAGGGGAAAAACTGGCTGCATTTGATGGGGCAAACTGGCTGCATTTGAGGGGGCAAACTGGTGGTGTTTGATGGGGCAAACTGGCGACAATTTATGTATTTTTTTTTGTTTTCAATTTGTTTGCACCCCCACCCCCACCCCCAAAGATTTTAAACACAAGCCGCCACTGTGAGGGACAAATGGATATGATTCCAGAAGAGGGACAGGCACTCTTAATAAAGGACAACTAGAAACTAAGCCGTAGGCTACAACTCTGTGTTGTGTTTGCTCTGCTTTCCCAGACTTGCTAAGAACACATCAGAAAATAGTCTAGTGTTACCTGTGGCAACAGATGTTGGAGAAAACAAAGCACAGGCCTGGTAAACGATATAAAACACCCAGCCACTAATTGCAGTTCCTGTTTACTCAGAAAACGGGAAAGGCCAAGGATCAATACAAGGCACTTTTGTTTCAAGTGTCTGATATTTTCAGTTATGGGTTGGTACTGGAGGGGGTTGAATCACCCACTTCTTTCATCTCCACACTACGGTGCCCATACATGTTCCCTGTTTATTTTCTCTATTTGCATAGTACTTCTGCAACTTTTTCTGACGAATGTTACACAAAACGTTTAATCATTCTCAGCACTTTCTGACCCCAAATTAGCCTTAAGCGACCAACACTCTCATGGTTTGTTAGGGAGGAAGCCAATTTCCTTATCGGTAGGTTTATATAAGGATGTTCAATGCAAATCCATTGATAGGAACCAGAGCTATCACTCTAAACTAACTTTAAACGTGTAAACGAGTTAAATGAAATGATTAAAAAAGCGCATCTAAATGGATGGAGTTTTCTGCCAGCAAGAACCTGCATGCCCTTCTGAAAACCACATATGCCCATGTGACCAATGTCTTAAGCCTCATACACACGATCGGACTTCTAACAGACTTTTTCTGTGGATTTTGCTCCGAAGGGTGTTGTCTGTGAACTTGGTATGCACACGGCAGCCGGCAGGACTTTTAAAAGGAACACTAAAGTTAAAAAAAAAAGTTTAAATAACAAACACTGTGCGGCTTGTTTTTGCACAGAGTGGCCCCGATCCACGTCTTCTGGGGTCCCTCGGCGGCTGTCTCGGCTCCTCCTCCACAAGAGCTTTCCACCTTCATGCACGCGAGCTCGCATGGTGGAAAGCTCTTGCGGGCGGCGCGCAAAAGCTCCTGGGCATAGCCGCCGGCTGTATCACTCGGCCCTGCCTCCGGCTTGCCGCGTCATTGGAT
The DNA here is from genome assembly GCA_029574335.1 of Rana kukunoris. Classification (NCBI taxonomy): domain Eukaryota; kingdom Metazoa; phylum Chordata; class Amphibia; order Anura; family Ranidae; genus Rana; species Rana kukunoris. The sequence continues at coordinate 224,899,045 of CM056054.1, read as the reverse complement.
GTGATTGACAGCAGAGCAAGGCAATGGCTGCGCTGCTATCAATACATCCAATCTAGCGAATCAACGGGCAGACTGCGTGGAGACGAGGACGTCGGGGGCGAGCGCAGCGTGAACGGGCTCAGGTAAGTAAAACGGGGGGGCTGGGGGGTCATCATTGCCAGGTTTTTTTCACCTTAATGCATAGGATGCATAGGATGCATTAATGCATGCCTGCCACGTCACTCGGGTATCAATGTGTGTGCTTGGCTGCCACGATGACCGCCATGTACCCTCGATCGACAGTTACAGAGCCAGGGACGTGGATCTCTGTGTGAACAGGGAGAGGAGACCGATAGTGTGTCCCTTGTACATAGGGACAAAGATCGGTCACCTCCCCCAGTCAGTCCCCTCCCACTACAGTTAGAATCACTCCCTAGGGCTCACATTTAACCCCTTGATCGCCCCCTAGTGTTCGCTGTATAAATGTAAATGGTCCCAAAATAGTGTCAAAAGTGTCCGATGTGTCCTATGTAATATCGCAGTCCTGCCATAAATCGCAGATAATCGCCATTACTAGTAAAAAAAAAAAACATAAATCCCCTATTTTGTAACTTTTGCGCAAATCAATCACTATACACATATTGTGATTTTTTTAACCAAAAATATGTAGAAGAATACAGATCGGCCTAAACTGATATTTTATTTTTTAAATTGGGATATTTATTATAGCAAAAAGTAAAAAATATTGTGTTGTTTTCAAAATTGTCAGTGTTTTTTTGTTTATAGCGCAAAAAATAAAAACCGCAGAGGTGATCAAGTACCACCAAAAGAAAGCTCTATTTGTGGGAAAAAAAGGACGCCAATTTTGTCTGGGAGCCACGTCACACGACCGCGCAATTGTCATTCAAATAGTGACAGTGCTGAAAGCTGAAAATTGGCCTGGTCAGGAAGGGGGTGAAAATGCTCGGTATTGAAGTGGTTAACGAAACGAAATAAATAAAAACGAATTTCGGAAGTAACTAAATTAAAAAAAAATACTTCAGTGTGTCTATCATGTTTCCTTTTTATATTTTAGTAAAAAAAAAAAAAAAATTGACCAGCACCCGTAGCACTGTGATATTCCCAATATAAAAAATGATTATGAAATGATGTTGCTTTCATAGCGTGCGAAGTGATCTTCTGGAATTTTGGAAAAAGACCAAGCACGTGTGTGGCAGCATTGCAAGCCAATAACTAATGGAATAAAGCCTTATGGTCATGTTAAAATTTTCATGAAAACTGTGCAGGCTTCCTCCTGATTCCCGATGAGGAACCACAAATCCCAGCATGCCATGTCACAGTATAATATGCTCTACTGAAAAGCTGTGGTTTCTCATCAGCGCTAAGCCTATACGCCATATGTGTTACAAGTGTAGCACTAGCCCCGTAGGAGCTGCTGGTTTAAATTTGGGTTTTGCACGTTACCTCTAAGTTCATTGTCCAGGGAAGGAAGTAGGGTGCCCACATTTCCAAACTACCATTCAGGGACACCCCCCTTTCCAAAAATCAGCTTGTGCTGTAAGGAATCACAGCACAGTGATTGGACACAAGAGGCGAGATTTATGATTTCTCCAATCACAAGCAGGGGGTGGGATTGTGCTCCTCTAGGCATTCCCAACCAGGACAAGTACTGTCAAAGCGGTGATGTGGCAGGCATTTTTGGGGACATCAGATTGGGGGTGGCTGTGTCAGTTTCATTCCGGGACACTGTATTGTTATGGAATGAATGTGCCCGGGACAGACCTGCAAAATGTGGGACTGTCCCGGGCAATCCGGGACACATGGACACCCTAGAAGGAAGTCTGTAAAAATTGCAATGTCCACACGAGATGCAAAGCCTTCAACTGTCGGTTTTATTTCTGCTTGTAAAGGAAGTAGAGAGTATAGAGAGAAGGGGAAGGTTTAGGTAAGCGGTACAGAATGCACAAAAAGTATTCACCATTCATTCCTGAGTGGGTATTGCTCATCCGGATAGGCCCCTCTCACATGACCTAGAACCCGGAACAGTATGGAAACAGTCTCTGCCACAGACCGTCTGAGAGCACAGGATGGGTAGTCAGGAATCCTCTGCCACAGGATTTCAGGCCCAAACTTCCTGCCTTACAGCAAAAGAGCTTTTAAGCCAATCCGGCGGACTGTAAGACAAATTACGTAGTGGATCCCTTTCATTAACGAGGTCACCAGGCCTCTCCCAAGACATCAGCTTACCTTGCTTGTTTCCTCCAGGGCAGGTCCTCTCCTGATTTCCTTAGCTAAGAAGCTTCCCCCGCTTAGATGGACAGCTTAGAGTCCTTTGTAGAACCACAGGCCCGAGCCAGCCTACACAATAGGAATGCAGCCTCGGACCAACGTGGTGCTGGGGCTGGAATCACACACACTCACCTCGCGGCAGGAGGGCCATGAGGCGAAGGACCTCGAAAAATGGCGTCTTCCTCTTAAGTATCCCCTCCCAGCATGCACAGCGGGGCACCACTCCCACTAGTCTGCTGCCGAGAAGCATCACTCAACACACTATGGTCTGCCTGAGTTCCAACATGGGCCTGAAGTGGTAGCGCCACCCAGTGCTGTCTTAATGAGAGGGCACTGTCCAGGGGCCCCAGCTGCATTGGGGCCCCTGCACTTTCCTCAAAGCAGCTGGTCCTTGAGCCCACGCTGCCCTGAAATTGGGGGGCCCCATGATGACACTGAGAGTGATGGATACACAGGGGATGCAGGCTGGCGCTGTGCTGTGCAGAACGATACCTATTGTTTCATAACTAGCAGGGAGGGGCAGGGCCAGAGCGCCAGGGATGCTCTGACCCCACCCCATGCAGCTTGAATGCTTGGGACTCCAAGGAAGGGATGTAGAGAGGCCACAGTGTAGGGGGTATCAGGGATGTAGTGGGGTCACAATACAAGGGGTGTCTTACGGTATATAGTTACAGTGCTGGGGGGAATATCTTGAGTGTAGAGAGGTCAGAGTGCTGAGGGACATCAGGGGTGTAGAAGGGTCAGCGTGCTGGGGGGATATCTTTCCCACTGTTTCTTTGCTGTACAGAATGATTGTTCATGTAGGTAATGCGGAGCTCCACTTAAAAGGGGTCTACCTACTTGATGTCTGTTTACCTGCACTGTCTCCATTGTAGGGGGCCCCAGGGCATTACTTTGCCCAGGGGTCCATGATGCTATTAAGACGGCCCTGGCGCCACCTACAGACGAATTTAAATAGAATTAACAGAGTCTGAGCCCAACTATGGCTTAGACTCCCCCTAAATTTATAGTAGCGCCCTTGTCTTTGGGAGCCCGGCGCTACACAAGCACAGATCATGTCTCCCCCGAGCCGGCCAACTCAGGTCTGGAATCGCCCCTCCTACAGGTATGCATTAGTCTTTAGCTGCTGTATGGATAAATGTCCCTTTGTCGCCTTTACCATGACGATCACCATGTGAGAACCGTAGCCAGATGCAATTCCCACCTAAAATCACAGATCAAACCCAAATAATTTTCCGGCGAGTTTGCAACCTTTGCCAAATCTTTAAATAATTTTCAGAGTTTCCGCTTTCTATCAAAAACTTTATAACATTTCCAGAAACTAGTGCCCCCTCCTCTCTCTTCTTTGTTTCGTGAGTGGCTCGTCCTTCCCTTGGCACCGCGCTTGTTGCAAAAGTTCATAAGTAATACGCTTTATCCCCACTTTCGCAGCCATAGGAAGTACAGTATACTAAGAGTTTCCATGACTAACTGGGACGGGACGTCACTGGCTATTGCATGGGAACACCCGATCATATTTCGGCTGAACAAAAAAATGCGTACTCCCTGATTTCACTTCTCTGTTTAAAGAATAGGTGTTTTTTTTTTAAAGAAAACCAAAAATAGGATTTGGGGCTGAATTACGAACCCTAAGCTTTTAACTCCTCGCTCACTATAATGCTGTCTTCTTAAGAGATAACACTTATCAGCTAATCCGGTCATTTGCTTACTCCATTTGATTGTTTTTGATAAGGAGACCATACATGGGGACAAGTGTTGGCCAAGTGAAGGTGCTTGGTAATGAGCAGAGCCGTCTTTAATATTGATTGGCCCCTGAGCAAAACAATTCTTGCCCCCCCCCCCCCCCATACAATTTTGCTCTCCACCTGCTCGGAGACATACAATAAATATCAGCTAGACTTAAAATCAGTTTACTGTATCAGATCAGGCAGTGATTGCGATTGGTTGCCAGAGGTTACAGAATATCATTACCATTTACTGACTGGTTGCTAGAGGTTACAGCACACATTACAGCTCACTGATTAGTTGCTAGCACATGATTTCTTCTTGTTGATTGGTTGCTAGAGATTAATGTACTGTACAGTAATACTGCTCACTAATTGGTTGCTAGAGGTTAAAGCACATCATCTCTTTACTGCAGAGGGGCATGATATACATATTAATGCCACCTTTATTTACATATGAATGCAGCCTGCCTCATCTATTTACATAAGAATGCTTCCGTTATTTACATATGAATGCTCCCGTTATTTACATATGAATGCTCCCGTTATTTACATATTAATTTTTCCGTTATGAACATGTAAACACGTCTGCAGGTGAGTCATCTGTACACAACAATAGGGCAGAGCTGGGCAGCATTAGTAGCAGCACTTCATACTAAGATTCAGGACACAGCACAGGACTAAAACTTCAAGGAACAGGTGAATTTAAACTGGGATAGTTGGCAAGTAGGAGGCAGCTGCTTTGGGGGCCTTTACAACAATAACAGGGCCCAGGGCAGCTTCCCCTTTTGCCCTGCCTTAAAGACGGTCCTGAAATATACAAATTCTACCAATAGACATGAGATCGGTCCATGTTGAGCAACAATCTTGTATGTCTGTAGTTACTAGCAGATGGTGCTAGCAACCCAACACACCATTAGTATATCTTTGACCGATCACTACGTTTTCCTCCCAACAACTGTAAAGTGAGCTGACCTTTGGAGGTGATTAGTCGTGGTCATTGTCTGTTTTCATGACTGTAAACTGCACTCATGGATACACAGATATCTAGAATGATCTCCAGCAATCAAAGATCTCCAATTCACTAGACATGTGCCATTATGTTTGTCTGAATTTCTGGGATTTTCGCATTCTTTTTAACAAACGGTAACGAACGTGCAGAACCCGAAATCCAAAAGATCGACATAAAAAATGCTTTAATTTAGGTTTGTTGCGACAACAGTTCAATATAGATAGAAGATTCAACATGATGGGGACAATAGCGATCTGTGTCTATCGAACCTGCGGTCGAATGTGCCTAACCTAACTCTATTAGTCCAATATTATTCAACATAGAGAGAAAAAATTAGACGTTATAGAGACATGAAGATTCTATGAAGCAGCTAAAAACATACAATCAAATTCTCCGCCCATAGGCTATAGAATAATTCTAATGTTGGTTGACTAGTAATAATAATTAATAAATATAATTATTACTAGTCGTACAACATTAGAATTCTACTATAGCTTGTGGGCGGAGCATTTCACCGTAAATGTATTGCGGCGTATGATGTATGGTGTACGATTGCGGCGTCATATAGTTTAGCTGCTTCGATGAATCTTCTCAGAACATTCAACGGACACCATGAGCCTTCAATGACAGATTCAGCCTTAAAGGAAAACAATTTTTTACAGGGTATAGAGACATAAAAGTTAACTGATTCCTTTTCAAAATGATTAAAAATAGATAAAAATCAATCATATAATGTGCCTGCAGGTTAGTTTCACTTTTGAACTGGCTTCATGTTTCTGTGAAGTAGAAATAGACACACAGAACAAAAACAAACAAATCCAGGGCAGTGTTTTGTTTTTAAAAATAATCTGATTGGTTCTGGGAAGTTTTAGACACACATTAATGACAGCTCAGACCACCGTGAGAAAGCTCCCAGCACTGTGGTTATAAGGAAACAGACAAGCAGGAAGTGTGGAGAACAGAGCAGGATTACAGCAACTTCAAAGCAAAAACGAACAATAAGGACATAAAACCAGTACTGCAGTAAGGTAAAGGAAGCTATTTAGCTAAAAAAAAAAATCTTTAGTGATCCTTTAATTAATGTGGATTTTCACACAAATACATTTTTTAACTAAACAAACAAAACGAATTTCGGGAGTAGCTGAATAAATGTATTTTTCGGACAAAAACTAAATTCCAAAACAAAATATTTTAGCGTGCACATGTCTACAATTCACCACACTCCCAGTAGAGACAACCTTATCTGCCTATTTATGTGCTTATCATTCAACTTTAGCCATAGCTCACGTGATCCAAAGGGTTTGGCATAGTGGTTGAATTGGGCTGGCCATACACCAGTAAAATTATGTTTGAGTTTTTGTTCAAAATTCTGATGCTGCGTACACACAACCGTTCTTCATGGCGAGAAAATTCAATTTTTTAAATTGGTCGTTAAAGCGGTCGTGTGTGGGCTCCAGAGCATTTTTCTTGACAAGAAAAATGGGCATTAAAAATTTAGAACCTGCTCTATTTTTTCTCGTCGTTTTTCACGTCGTCGTTTTTTTTCGCTGTGAAAAACGGTCGTGTGTACGCTTTAACAAGGGGGCAAAAAATGCACGTGTTCAGAAGCAGGTTATGAGACGGGAAATTAGCATAACTAGCCCAAAGGGTGGCGGCATTCGAATGGAACTTCCCCTTTATACTGCCTTTGTACGTGTTGTACGTCACCGCGCTTTGCTCGAGCATTTATTATCATGATGGTGTGTATGGAAGGCAGGCTTGAGAGGAATCACGTCGAGAAAAACGTTGTTTTTTTCCATGACATGAATACCGGTCGTGTATACGAGGCATAAGAAATCATTCAACAGACCATTCAATCTTGCTGTCATTGAGTCAACTAATTTTATTTGAAAGCCCTCAAAATTTCACCCAGATCTGAAGCCGCGTACACACGGCAGAGAACCTCGACGGGCAGAACACATCGTTCCGCCCGTCGAGGTTCTCTGCCGGCCGTCAGATTCGGCGACCCGCCCGTCGGGAATGGCAACCAGCCATTCATCCAGGCGGGCCGTCAAGCAAATAGAGAACATGCTCTCTATTTCTGCTCGACGGCATTCCCGACGGGATGCTCGCTGAGAGCGTACACACGGCCGAGGTTCTCGCTGGAATGCAGCTTCCAGCGAGGTTCTCGCTGGTTTCCAGCGAGAGCCTCGGTCGTGTGTACGCCGCCTGTTACTTGAATGGAATCACAGACTATTGAACTGTTGTCTTTCGTGCCCAGAACATGCGCATTACAATTAATAAAAATTTATTTTCCCAAACAGAAATCACATTCACGGTTAGATCTTTGTTCATCCAGAGAAGAAACAAGAAAGGTTATCCATACTGCTCCTTCCAATTATTTCTTTACTGCAGTTGAAAATAATTGCCGATTTGGCCACACTAACCAATCAAAAGAACATTTTCTAGCAACATTTTACCAGCTTAAAGGAGTTGTAAAAAAAAAAAATTCACCTTAAAGTGGAGTTCCACCCATTTTTTTTATGTTTGTCTGTGCTGCATGCCCTAATCTCCTAGTGTTCAGAATGGACACTTTTTATTTATTTTGTTGCTTGTAAATACCTTTATTTTGTAGTTCTTCATTACTTCCTCCTCCTTATTAGCCTAGGCCAGAGGTAGGCAACCTTGGCCCTCCAGCTGTGGTAAAACTACAAGTCCCATGAGACATTGCAAGACCCTGAAAATCACAGACATGACTCCTAGAGGCAGAGACATGATGGGATTTGTGGTTTCACCACAGCTGGAGAGCCGAGGTTGCCTACCTCTGGCCTAGGCTATTAAGTCACAAGGCTATTTGCAAGGGTTTCTGGGATAGGCATCATGTTTCCCAGTAGTCCTTGCAAACCTGACTGAAACCTGACTGAAACCTAGTGTGCAGCACTGAGCATGTGCGAGATATGCAAAGCTGAAATCCAGAAAGTCATACAGTCTGGCTTCATGATGCCCACACTTAAGATGGCCACGGTCTATTTCTAGATTATAAACCAGAAATGCTGTAACAACCTAACAAAACGGACCTTAGTTTACAGACTAACTTTACTAGAATACATTAAGCTTGTGTATTACAGGGGTATTTATATTTAAAAAGTGAAATTGTGGGTGGAACTCCCCTTTAATGCAATCTATGCATTATGGTGAAAAAAGATCTGATGATGCCTGCCCCCCCAGCCCCCGTTTTACTTACCTGACCCCTCGAAAGTCCCGCGCTCGGTACCAAGATCTCTTCGCCGCTCAGCCTGGCCGCTGATTGGCAAAAGCGGATGGATTGAGAGCAGCCGAGGGGCGGGGCCAAGTGATACAGTGAGCGGCTATGGCCGCTTGCTGTATCACAGGAGCTTGCCCCCAAGGACTCACCACCATGCAAGCTCTCTCGCATGACTGTGGTGAGTTCTTGCAGGGAGGACCAGAGACAGCCACCAAGGGACCCCAGAAGATGTGGATCGGGCCACTCTGTGCAAAATGAACTGCACAGTGGAGGTAAGTATCACATGTTTGTTATTTTTTCCTATAGTAAACCCTTTGAATTCATGCATATTATAGGACAAAACTGTTGGGGAGTTAGTTACCTTCACCTGTATGGTCAGAGGTGCTTTAGACGTTAAGTTGATACCAAAAAGTTATTGCGTCAAGTAAAACTCTTGATCGCCCATTGTTTCACCAGGTGATCGAATGAGATACACCAAAACAGTGCTACAGTACCACCCTCTACTTTTCAAATGACGTCTAGGATTATTGGTCTTAAGGAACATGGGTGTATTTCAGTTTAAGGTGAGTAATAAATTATCGAATTGTTCTCTTAATAGATGGGTGTACTCAAATCTCTTTACACAAAAGAGTTTGGGATTCATTGTAGGCATCCAGCTGTCATGGATCCAGCTGGTCACATCATTCTGAGACTTGCAGTTCCATGGACCAACATTTTCCTAAGGCTACAAAACAATATAGACCAGTGTTTCCTAAACCAAGGTTCCTCCAGAAGTTACCAGGGGTTTGTTGAGAAGTGGTTAATGGTGAACTGATCTCCACTAACATCAATGCAATGGAGCAATTTTCAAATACTGTGTAATGCAGGGGTCTCCAAACTTTCTTAACAAAGGGACAGTTTATTGGCCTTCAGGATTTAGGGGGGCCGGACTGTGGCCAGTGGGAGTAGAAAATGCCCCAGGCTTGCTGGTCAATGAGAGTAAGAAAAATTACACAGCACCCCTGTGCTTAGGAGGAGGAGGAATAGTGCCCCATTATCGGTATATGACAGGGGTTTCCAAACTTTACAAGCAAGGGGCCAGTTCACAGTGCTTCGGACTTTAGGGGGGCCGGATTGTGGCCAGTGGGGGTAGAAAATGCCCCAGGCCCAGCATTAGTGAGAATAAACATGGCCTTAGTGTTGGTGGTCAGTAGGAGGGGAAGTAGTGCCCCATCATTGGTATTAATGAAAGAAAAATTGGCCCATTGTTGTTGTCAGGGGCAGGAATAGTGCCCCATATCATTGGGAGCAATAGTGCCCTAAGGGCTAGATAAAGGCTAGCAAAGGGCCACATCCGGCCCTCGGCCGCAGTTTGGAGACTCCTGGTATATCATTGGTGTCAGTGGGAAGAATAGTGCCCCATCATTGGTGTCAGAGGGAGAAATAGTGCCCCCTCGCTAGTGTAAGTGGAAGGAATTGTGTCCCATTGTAGGTGTAAATGGGACGAATAGTGCTCCATCGCTGGTGTCAGTAGGAGAAATAGTGCTCTATCTTTAGTGCCAGCGGAAGATCAGCAATAGTGTCAGGAGGAATTTATGCTCAGACATTAGTGTAAATGGGTGGAATAATACCCCAATGTTGATGTTGGAGGGAGGTATAGTGCCCCATCTTTGATGCCAGTGGAAGGAATAGTGCACCATCTTTGATGCCAGTGGAAGAAACAGTGCTCCATCATTGGTGTCAGAGGAGGAATTTATGCTTCAACATTGGTGGCAATGGAAGGAATAATACCCCATTGTTGGTGTCAGAGGTAGCAATAGTGCCTCGTATCTCTTTTAAAAAAACAAACAAACTCTGGGGTGAAAAAAAAAGTTGAAAAAGGCGAGATAGACATATTGGGCCAGATTCAGGTAGAGTTAGGCTGGAGTATCAGTGATACTCCAGCCTAACTGTCACTTTGAGCCGGCGTTTTTGTTTTCTGTAACCAGTTGGAGTTGGAGTTCCTATACGAGCGGCGTAATTGTATTTTGCCGTCGTATCGGAACTTCAATTTTAAAAATGGCGCTCGGGGCGTTCCCGCTGATTAACGCCGAGAATATGTTAATCAGCGGGAATCGGAAATTCACGATCGTATTCGGGCCCGACGCAGTGACGTTCCGACGTTTCCGTAAGCGATACGCGGCGTAAAGAAAAAACAGCCCCCTAGTGGAGTATCCTATGTTAAGTATGGCCATCGTCAACGCGTCGAGTTTAAAAATTTTCGCGTCGTTTGCGTAAAACGTCCGTGAATGGGGATTGACGTCATTGACGTTCCCTGACAGAATTTGGAGCATGCGCACTGACAGTCGACGCATGCGCAGTACGTTCGCCGCGGGATCGCGCATAGTTAACATAATACACGCCCCCTACCCGCTCAATTTGAATTCCGCCGGCTCATTTTCGTTACGCCGCCGCAACTTTAGGAGCAAGTGCTATGTGAATAACAGTACTTGCTCCTAAAGTTACGGCGGAGTAACGTAAATGAGAAACGTTACTCCAAAGTAAAGAAGCGCCCATCTACCTGAATATGGCCCATAGAGTAAACTTTAACAAACTTTAAATCTAAATTGAAGCTTGTAGTTTCCCAACAGCTGGTTGTCGGCACTTTATCCCAAATTGTCATCAATTTTTTCCAGCCAAACCTTCATCCACTCTTGTGTAACTGGAGTTGCCACCTTTTCTGGAAAAAATTCCGTCCTTGCTGTTTTTAGGATCTCGTTTTCCCTGTTAATATGATTGGCAACAAGTCCAGGACAAGCCCAGGTTTTACCAGACAAAATAGGTGACAACCCTGGGTGTACCAGGATAAAAAATTCCAGAAGGATATCCTTAAATCTCCCAACCTTAATCCCTTAAGATCCTACAATAGGTGGAACTCACGGCTCGGACACAAATGATCCCTCAACTAATAGATGATCAGACAAATTCTCAAACAATCCTCTGGGTGTCAAATATAGGAGGTTCTCCACATTACATAAGCTTATATTTCAATCTTTCTTTTCCCGATTGATCACACTACAGTACCATAAGTTGTTTGTCAAATCCTTTTTAGCAAGGCTTCCCCGAGAACCTGAAAATGATTTTAACGGTTCCCCTGGGGATAGACATATAGAGTAAACTTTAACTAACTTTAAATCTAAACTGGAGCTTTTAGTTTCTTAACAGCTGGTTTTCGGCCCTTTATCCCAAATTGGCATCAAATTTTTTCCACCCAAACCTTCATCCACTCTTGTGTAACTGAAGTTGCCACCTTTTCTGGAAAAATTCCATCCTCGCTGTTTTTAGGATCTTTTTCCTGTTAATATGATTGGCAACAAGTTCGGGTTTTACCAGACAAAATAGGTGACAACCCTGGGTGTACCAAGATAAACAATTCCAGAAAGATTTCCTTAAATCTCCCAACCTTAATCCCTTAAGATCCTACAATAGGTGCAACTCACAACTCGGACACAAATGATCCCTCAACTAATAGATGATCAGACAAATTCTCAAACAACCCCCTGGGTGTCAAATACAGTAGGTTCTCTACATTACATAAGCTTATATTTCAATCTTACTTTTCCCGATTGATCACATTACTGTACCATAGGTTATTTGTCAAATCCTTTTTAGCAAGGCTTCCCCGAGAACCTGAAATTTTTTTCAAGGGTTTCTCTGGGGAAAAAAAAAGTTGAAAAAGACTGAGATAGACATATAGAATAAACTTTAACTAACTTTAAATCTAAACTGGGGCTTTTAGTTTCCCAACAGCTAGTTGTCGACACTTTATCCCAAATTGGCATCAATTTTTTCCAGCCAAACCTTCACCCACTCTTGTGTAACTGGAGTTGCCACCTTTCTGGAAAAATTCCGTCCTCGCTGTTTTTAGGATCTTTTTCCTGTTAATATGATTGGCGACAAGTTCGTGTTTTACCAGACAAAATAGTTGACAACCCTGGGTGTACCAAGATAAAAAATTCCAGAAGGATTTCCTTAAATCTCCCAACCTTAATCCCTTAAGAGCCTATATGTGATGAATATAGGTGAAACTCACGGCTCGGACACAAATGATCCCTCAACTAATAGATGATCAGACAAATTCTCAAACAACCCCCTGGGTGTCAAATATAGAAGTTCTCCACATTACATAAGCTTATATTTCAATCTATCTTTACAATCTTTTTACATGATTTCAAGGGTTCCTCTGGGGGGGGGGGGGGGGTCGAAAAAGGCGAGATAGACATATAGAATAAACTTGAATTAACTTTACATCCGAACTGAAGCTTTTAGTTTCCCAACAGCTGGTTGTCGGCACTTTATCCCAAATTGGCATTCATTTTTTTTCCAGCCAAACCTTCATCCACTCTTGTGTAACTGGAGTTGCCAACTTTTCTGGATAAATACGTCCTCGCTGTTTTTAAGATCTCTTTTTCCCTGTTAATATGATTGATAACAAGTCCATGACAAGTCCAGGTTTTACCAGACAAAATAGGTGACAAACCTGGGTGTACCAGGATACAAATTTCGAGAAGGATTTCCTTAAATCTCCCAACCTTAATCCCCTAAAATCCTACAATGGGTGCAACTCACAACTCGGACACAAATGATCCCTCAACTAATAGATGATCAGACAAATTCTCAAACAACCCCCTGGGTGTCAAATACAGTAGGTTCTCTACATTACATAAGCTTATATTTCAATCTTACTTTTCCCGATTGATCACATTACTGTACCATAGGTTATTTGTCAAATCCTTTTTAGCAAGGCTTCCCCGAGAACCTGAATTTTTTTTCAAGGGTTTCTCTGGGGGAAAAAAAGTTGAAAAAGACTGAGATAGACATATAGAATAAACTTTAACTAACTTTAAATCTAAACTGGGGCTTTTAGTTTCCCAACAGCTATTTGTCGACACTTTATCCCAAATTGGCATCAATTTTTTCCAGCCAAACCTTCACCCACTCTTGTGTAACTGGAGTTGCCACCTTTCTGGAAAAATTCCGTCCTCGCTGTTTTTAGGATCTTTTTCCTGTTAATATGATTGGCGACAAGTTCGGGTTTTACCAGACAAAATAGTTGACAACCCTGGGTGTACCAAGATAAAAAATTCCAGAAGGATTTCCTTAAATCTCCCAACCTTAATCCCTTAAGAGCCTACAGGTGATGAATATAGGTGGAACTCACGGCTCGGACACAAATGATCCCTCAACTAATAGATGATCAGACAAATTCTCAAACAACCCCCTGGGTGTCAAATATAGAAGTTCTCCACATTACATAAGCTTATATTTCAATCTATCTTTACAATCTTTTTAAATGATTTCAAGGGTTCCTCTGGGGGGGGTCGAAAAAGGCGAGATAGACATATAGAATAAACTTGAATTAACTTTACATCCGAACTGAAGCTTTTAGTTTCCCAACAGCTGGTTGTCGGCACTTTATCCCAAATTGGCATTAATTTTTTTTCCAGCCAAATCTTCATCCACTCTTGTGTAACTGGAGTTGCCAACTTTTCTGGAAAAATACGTCCTCGCTGTTTTTAAGATCTCTTTTTCCCTGTTAATATGATTGATAACAAGTCCAGGACAAGTCCAGGTTTTACCAGACAAAATAGGTGACAAACCTGGGTGTACCAGGATACAAATTCCAGAAGGATTTCCTTAAATCTCCCAACCTTAATCCCCTAAAATCCTACAATGGGTGCAACTCACAACTCGGACACAAATGATCCCTCAACTAATAGATGATCAGACGAATTCTCAAACAAAACCCACAGAGGGTCTTACCTTGGAAACGTGCTGCAAACGTGGCGTAATTTCTATAGCCTCTTGTGGACTTGTTAGCACAGTAAGTTTATTAAGTGAAGTTTACGTAGACTTCAGTAGGATGTGTCAGGACTGAAGACTTGGAGGCACCACCCTCTTCCAGCTCAGCCCTATCCTAATCCTGTCCCACCCTCCCCAACTTTCTCCCAACTAATCCATTCCTGCTCCATCCCCCACCTTCAGCCAACTTTTGACAGCTTGTTTTTTTTTCCCTTTAATCTTTTGTTTTTGTTTGAAGCCAACTCAGTCCTTGTGAATTGCTGATGGGTCGTTTTTAGCATGTAAGACTCTGTGTTTTTTTTGTACAGATGTGTTTTAGATCTATTGTCATTCACCTCCCTGGTGCTTTGCTGGAAACTGGTGAAAATTTGTAGCAAGCATAATTTTATATATATATATATATATATATATATATATATATATATATATATATATATATATATATATATATATATATATATATATATATATATATATATATATATATATATATTTATCTAACCAAAACACATAGGTGAAAGTAGTTACAGCTGAAGTCGGGACGCAAACACTTTTATTTTATTTACATTCCCCCAACAGCCACAAAGGATATAATTCTACTCTGTGTGCCCTAAATTCCTTAGCAAAATTAGATATTGCCTTGTAAAAGTGATAGACAAAATTGAGTACTGTCCGTGATACTTTTTTTATTTGCACTAACATACAATTTTTCAGGGCAAGCTTTCGGGGTGTTTCCCCTTCTTCAAGGTCCAGGCAGTACCTTGTAAAAGTAGAAGGGACATCATCACTGTATATAGATCTGTGCAAAGAGTAGAGCTGTGGGAGGGACCCAGCAGGCTCCATCCACTACAGGCTGCCTGCAGAAAAACTACAGGAGGGGCGGAGACAAGACCAGGCCCCCTGCACAAGGAGAGCGCAGCAGTGAGCGGTCTTTTTTACAGGGAAAGTCTTACACTGGATTTCTGTACACTTCTGGAAGAAATACACAAAGTACACCAAGATTGACATACAAATACACATGACTTTTGTATATGGATATTTGCTTATCCTTAAAGCGGTGTTCCAGTTAAGAAAATAATTTTTTAAAAGTCAGCAGCTACAAACACTGTAAGCACACTTACCTGTCCAGGGTGCCCGTGATGACAGCCCCCCGAGGCCGATCCATCCATCGGATTGGGTGACGGGGCCGCTATTTGTACTAAGGCCCCGTACACACGATAAGGCCAGTTTCATCGGACCAAACCGATCGTGTGTACGCGGCCTAAGGGAAACAGGCAGTGGAGCCTTGACCAGTGTAGTCAAGATAGTAGTCAAGCTATTACTAATTATGTTACCACCCTTTAACCTCACACTCACATTACCATACCCCCATTCAATGATAAGACCAGACAAGAGTTTGGAGTATAAATGGCCATAACAGCCTTTTATTATTAACCAACATATTTTAATAATTTCCGAATAATTTCCAAATAACCTTTGTAATGACACTTTTAAAACCCACAGCCTGTTGGTCTTTTGACGGTACTCCGAACTTCACATTTTCCACCACCACACTGCGGGACCTTTTTACCATACCAGGCCTCCAGCCGAATCCAGCTCGGAGACAACCCCTTTCCCGCAGTGCAACCAATACCGTATTCCAGCGGACACCGTTCCACTGGAATACCCCAGAGGGGCCCATACCACGGATGAGCCCCCCACCACTTCCATCACCTCTGTTTTCTGCCACCATCAAAGACCAAAGACACCGCTGCTATGACGACCCGAAATCCATTGATCCTGAAATAAAAGAAAACAAACGAAACACACAAAGACAAACCACAGGGAGGGTGGGTGGGAAAACTGCTTCCTTCTGTCTCCCTCACCAACTGAGACTGTTCCCGGAAGTTCCCGCCTCCACCTTTTGTACAGCTCCTCCCCTTCTCCAGCACTTTACTTCTGAATCCTCCCCTTACCTTCTTGCCAACTTAACCCTTTGTTGCCTCTCCTTTCCACCTTGTCATGCCCGGCCCTCCACTATTTGTCCTTTGTCTTTCTCGCTCCGGGCCTCACTTGCAGCTTCACTGCCCGTGTCCTACTGCGCATGTGCGAGTCGCACGGCGCTTTGTGGATGGTCAGCTTGTCTTCTGGGACACACACAGGACCCAGAAGACACCGGGGGAGCTCGCCGAAGGAGAGGAAGTTGTGGAACAGCACAGTGGACTAGGAAGAGGCAGATTAGGAAGACTGCCTAGCAACAGGGGTTTCTGGTAAGTAAATTTGTTTTTTCTATGTTTTTTCTATTTATTTCACTGCCCATTTCCTACTGTGCATGCACGAGTCACGTGGCACTTTGTGAATGGCCAGCTGTCTTTTGGGGGACACACAGGTCCCAGAAGACAGCAAACCCGATTCCCCAGAAGACAGCGCAAGGAGGAGAAGAATGAGGACTACCGCGGAATAGGAAGTAGCAGATTAGGACGATCTGCCCAGCAACAGCCATTTCTGGTAAGTATATATATATATAAAAAAAAAGGGTGGACGTCCGCTTTAGAGTGCATGTAAAGTCAAAACTCTTTCTTTAACCACTTCAATACCAGGCACTTATACATCTTCCTGCCCAGACCAACATCTCACACTTTGAATGACAATTGCGTGATCATGCGACACTGTACCCAAACAAACTTTTTA
Organism: Rana kukunoris; assembly: GCA_029574335.1. NCBI lineage: Eukaryota > Metazoa > Chordata > Amphibia > Anura > Ranidae > Rana > Rana kukunoris. Next base: position 224,882,307 of record CM056054.1, on the reverse strand, counting down.
TAATTTTTTTTCATCAGTCGGCTGTTTTCGGGAAGTCGTGACGCGATATAGCGGCGCAATACTCCGCGGTAGAACGAAAATTTAATTATCTATTAAGAGGTAAGTAGATCGATAAAAAAATAAAAAAGACAGCATACTGGCGCTGACGCCAGTATGCTGGATGGGATGGGAGAAAGTGGTTTTAAGGGTGAACCCCCTCTTAAGTATGTTTTCTCCTTCACTGATGGGCACTAATGAGGTGGCACTGATATGCAGCACTGATGGGCACTAATAGGCAGCACTGATAAGCAGCACTGATGGCCACTGATAGGTGGCACTGATATACAGCACTCATAGGCAGCACTGATGGGCACTCATAGGCAGCACTGATGGGTACCCATAGGTGGCACTGGAGAGCACATATAGGCGGCACTAATGGGCACTGGTGGGCACAGATGGGTGGCACTGATATCCCTAATGGGCAATGATTGCCATCCCTGGTGGGCACTAGTGGGCTTACCTGGTATGCATCCCTGTTGACCATGGGTAGGCATTAGGGTTGTCCCGATACCGATACCAGTACCGGTATCGGGACCGATACCGAGTATTTGCGGGAGTACAAATACCCCCGATACCTTAATAGAATACTCCCCCCCCCTGCCGCCGCCACATACCGCAAAGCCGCCGCCGCATACCGCCGCTTAATCGCCATGCATTACAGCGCGCATTACAAGCTTTCGTTTGAATACTTGTAATGCCCGCCGCGCCATGTATAGACACTCCCCTTCTCGGGATTGGACGGATCTGTCCAATCCCGAGCAAGGGGGAGTGTCTATGCATGGCGCGGCGGCCATTACAAGTATTCAAACTAAAGCTTGTAATGCGCGCTGTAATGCAGGAGGATTAACGCGGCGGTATGCGGCGGCATCATCTACTACTACAGGTATGGGGGGACATGGCTGCATATGTAGGGGACATACATGGCTGCATCTGTGGGGGACATACATGGCTGCATTTGTGGGGGACATACATGGCTGCATCTGTGGGGGACATGGCTGCTAGTGTTATTCGATTTTGCGATATTGCGCGAATATATAGAAGAATATTCGCGAATATTCGCTAATATGGAATATTCGTGATATTTTATCCAAAAAAAAATTTGCGAAATTTCGCTAATGAGAAAATGATTGCGAAATTCTCATAAACGGAGATCATTTCCTGTATTACTAAACTAATATGCACTAAACACTAACTCTACTTAAAAGAAAGGAGAATAAGGGGGCAAAAGAAGGGCGGAGAAGATAATCGCGCAATATTCCTATTGCGCGATTATCTTCTCCGCCCTTCTTTTGCATCAGAGCCAATCAGAATAACTTGAATATTCGGCAAAAGGAATATCGCGCAATATTCCTTTTGCCGAATATTCGAGTTATTCTGATTGGCTCTGATGCAAAAGAAGGGCCGAGTAGCTGATGCGATTCTTTTATGTTGCCGAAAATTCGCAATGCAAATTTTCGGCAACATAAAAGAATCGCATCAGCTACTCGGCCCAGGGTCTCTCTCTAATCATACCAGCAATGCTTTTAGACGTCGATGGAGATCACTAGGATGTGATCTGTTTTACAAATACATTTGAAAAAATACGCAATATTCGAGTTATTCGCGAATACTCGAATATGCAATATTCGTAGCGAATATTCGCAATGCGAATATTCGCAATGCGAATATTCGTGAGCAACACTAATGGCTGCAATATGTGGGGGACATGGCTGCAATATGTGGGGGACATGGCTGCAATATGTGGGGAACATGGCTGCATCTGTGGGGGACATGGCTGCAATATGTGGGGGACATACATGGCTGCATCTGTGGGGGACATGGCTGCAATTTGTGGGGGACATGGCTGCAATATGTGGGGGGACATGGCTGCAATATATGTGGGGGGACATGGCTGCAATATATGTAAGGGGGACATGGCTGCAATATATGTGGGGGGACATGGCTGCAATATATGTGGGGGGACATGGCTGCAATATGTGGGGGGAAATGGCTGCATTTGGGGACACATTTAAAAAAAGTATTGGTATTCGGTATCGGCGACTACTTGAAAAAAAGTATCGGTACTTGTACTCGGTCCTAAAAAAGTGGTATCGGGATAACCCTAGTAGGCATCCTTGCTGGCCATGGGTGGGCATCCATGCTGGCCAGGGGTGGGCCTCCCTGGTGGTCCTGGGTGGGTATCTTCGGTTGGCTGCACTGATAATCAATCAGTACAGACATCCCCTGTCAAGAGACCAGCCGACCGGGTCTTCTCTACTCACGTCTGGCAGTGCGAGTAGAAGAAAAGCCAATATACGGCTTTTCATGTTTACACCGTGATCAGCTGTGATTGGATACAGCTGATCACATGGTAAAGAGCCTCTGTCAGACTGACGCACCACCACTGACATACCACCGATCACTGCGCTGCGTGCCCCCACAGGCGCGTGATCGCGGCTTATCCTGCTGGATGTCATATGATGCCCAGTCAGCATAACTGAACCACTTCCCGGCTGTCATTCTGCAATAAGTCGGACGGGAGGTGGTTCATTTTGGATAGAGTACCGAAGGGTAAAGCAGGCCAGTTCTCAATGAACCGGCTGAAATTTGCTCACTGAGTCTCCTTCCGCCGTCATCCCTGAAAAATTAGGTGAGCCGGGCAGATATCTGTCGGCTAAACAGTGCTTGCATCCAGTCAGATGCAATCGCTGTTTGGATATTTTGACAGTTGACAGGGCAGGACGACTGTAAGGAGCATTCTTCCCACTGACCCCCAATGTAAGGGGCATTATTCTTACTGACACCCAATGCAAAGGGCATTCTTCCCATTGACTCCCAATGTAAGAGGCATTCTTCCCACTGACCCCCAATGTAAGGGGCATTATTTTTACTGACACCCAAAGCAAAAGAGAATTCTTCCTACTGACTCCCAATGTAAGGAGTCACCTCTTCCCCTGACCACCAAGGTACAAGGTCTTGATAACTAATGTAAGGGTGACTAAGTAATCACGCTGGTAACCAATATACAGGGCTCTTCTTCCACTGACCACAAATGTGAGGTGGCCCTGCTCCCACTAACTAGCAAGGTAACATACCTAGAGCTCAGCTTCAGTGCCAATTCACAGCATAGAAACGCAGTCCGGATACGTTCCAGATGCGTTTTTGATGTGTTTTGGTGCGTTTTTGATGCATGTGTGTTCCTTTGCCTTTTTGGTGCGTTTTTGATGCGTTTTATAGCATTGCAGTACAGTCCAGCGAAGGAAAAATGCAGCACAATCTACTTTTTTTTTTTCAGGAATTGGAACGCACTGGTGTGGACTATGACACTGAAAACCATATAACCTACTTTCCATGCATTTGGTGTGAACTGGCCCTTAAAGGAGTTGTAAAGGAAAACATGTTTTTTGCCTAAAATTAATGTTTGCAAGGTAGACAGACAGAATAGTGTAATGATTCTGTTAAAAAACGAGTAAATACCTATTAAATTCCTTTATCTATATCACCTCCGGCGTTCTAGTTTCTGTTCTCTCATTCACTTCCTAGTTTGCGGCGCTCGTTCAAGTAAGAACTACATTTCCCAGTATGCATTGCGGCACGCCCAGTAATTCACACCTCCTTGAAGTCTCTAACACGTAGAGAGCGTCCTGCCACACAGATGTAGTTCCCAGGAGGGGGCGAGCACGTCACTGACCACCGCAGTAAAGCCTCCCTTCACGGTGGTGAGTAACAATCAGACAAGCAGGAAGTGAACAGAACAGAGAAGAAATAGAGCAACTTCTGAGCAAAAACCTACAATGAGGAAGTGAAAAGAGTAATGTCTGTATGTAAAGAATGCTTATTATGAAGAAAAAAAAATCCTTTACAACCCCTTTAATAAAGAATGACGTGTCATATCCTGTAGATGATTTAGTAAAATATAATTATAGTGCAGGTTACTTCCTTATAGCACATCCGGCTTCATCTCCTGAAGGAACTATGATTTGGCAAATATACAGCTTGGAATCAGAAGACGGAGCAGCTCTGTATGATACGTCTCCTCCATGACTTTGCCTCTTCCCCGTCCATTGTACAGATCTCTCCCCTTTCCTGCATTGGACTTCAGATTTATGGAGTTATAAATCATCTGCCTGCATTGCATAGAGAAGCACAGAGACTCAGTGATGATGTCACAGGTTCTAAAAAAAGTGGTGAAAATAGATGTAGCGCTCACACCCCGAAGGAGCCGCTGGTTGATTTCGGGGTCGGCGTATTAATTAATGAATACTTGTGGAAAGTGAATAAAGCGAGTGTCCAGACATCAGAGTGCGTTTTCAAAGTTTTATTCCAAGGCCCAACATGGCCGACATCAACATGGCACACTATAGAGAAAGGGTGATGAGCGGAAGAAAACTGCAGTACCAGGCCTTGGATATTATAGAGAAGCAGCTCGCTCTCAGTACAGTCACACTTAAACGTCGCCACTCCCGCCAGGGTGGATAAAGTGCCCCAGGCAGGCGTTTAACTTGGGCCTGGCAGCCGGAGGGTCACTTGCAATAGTCACTGGGAGGAATTAGGGCCTCTGCCACAGGCCTGAGGAATTTCCATACTTTCCAAAGGGGTAGAACTAATGGATCCTCCCAGTAAGTCACTTCTCTAGAGTCATCAAAGGACAGTAGAAGTGTACCTGTCATGTAGTGATGACCGGATCCCCGGTGGTTCGCCTAGGCCTCGCGGACAACCTCTGCCTTTGGGTCTCCCGAGCCAATCCCCCACCGCACAGCTCCCAGCTTACGATCTGGGACCCAGCAAGCCGCTGGGGCCCCTCTCGATGTCAGGGTGAAGCTCCGCTTGGTGCACAGCTTCGGCCAGGCAGGCCTCGGTGGCGGGGCCCATAGATGCGCGCACCCTAAAGGTGGATGCCGCACCGGGTCCCGCATAGAACGTTGCGCGCTTCTCTCAGGCGTCTGCCACAGATATACTCTCCCGCCAGCATGCCCAGAGGGAAAATCCTCCTCTGATTGGCTGTTGGGAGAAAGTGGGTCTGTCAGAACCCCTTCCAGCGCCAACTGTCACCCAGGGGTAAAAACACCTCCCCTAGCATGCAGACTGGCCTAGAAAGCAGTTCTAAACTGACAGCAACCTAAACTTAAAGAGGGGATTCACTCTAAATATACACTTTTCCAGGTGATCCAGCATACTGGCGTCAGCGCCAGTATGCTGTTTTTTTTTTTTTAAATGCCCCACTTACTGTATTATCTTCAATTTTGATTTATCTCCCCAGCGGGGGATGGCGCGTGTATAGCCCGTCACTAGTACCAAAACTACCCGATTTAGGACTCTGGTATTTCCGGCGCTATGCGGCGCCTGCGCACAGACCTAGGAGCTAACTGCGCAGGCGCCGTATTTCTCCGAGTCCTATTTCGGCTTTTTTCGGAGGGCGTGACGCGCCATAGTCGTAGGACTCGGAGAAATACGGCGCCTGCGCAGTCAGCTCCTAGGTCTGTGCGCAGGCGCCGTATTGCGCCGGAAATACCCGAGTCCTAAATCGGGTATTTTCGGAACCAGTGACAGGCTATACAGGCGCCATCCACCGCGGGGGAGCTAAATCAAAATTGAAGATAATACAGTAAGTGGGGCATTTAAAAAAAAAAAAAACAGCATACTGGCGCTTCAAAAATTTAGGTCAATATGTATTCTGCTACATATTTTTGGTAAAAAAAAAAAAAAAAATCTAATAGGTGTATATTGATTTGGTTTGCGCAAAAGTTTTATGGTAAAGATTTGTGGATTTTTTTTTTACTAGTAATGGCAGCCATCAGCAACTTAAAGTGGCACTGTCATATTACGGCGAACACTACCGGCATTTTCACACTGGGGCGGCGAGAGCATCGGCGGTAAAGCGACGCCATTTTTAGTGGCGCTTTCCTGACGTTTTAGTGGCGCTTTACTGTAATTTTAGCAGCACCCTTAACCCCCACTAGCGGAGATGAAAGTGTTAATAGCACCTGCAAAACCCCGCTGCTTAAGCGCTTTGCTGGCGGTTCGGTGGCGCTGCCCAATAATTTCAATGGGCAGGGGTGCTTTAGGAGCGGTGTATACTCCGCTCTTAAAGCACCCCAAAGACGTTGCTTGCAGGACTTTTTTTAACGTCCCGCAAGCGCACCGCTCCAGTGTGAAAGCACTCAAGCTTTCACACTGGAGTGACAGGAGAGGCGCTTTGCAGGTGCTATTTTTAGCGCTAAAATGCCTTTAAAGCGCTTCAGTGTGAAAGTAGCCTAACTGACACTCATGACACTTTATTGGGGACCAAAGACACTAAGGCCCCTTTCACACTAGGGCGGTGGGTGCTTCTGCGGTAAAGCACTGCTATTTTTAGCGGCGCTTTACCATAAAATTTGCGCCGCTATTGGGCCGCTAGCAGTCGAGAAAGGATTAAAACCAGCCTCAAATCGCCGCTGCAGCAGCGCTTTGCCGGCGGTTTGGCCACGCTGCCCATTGATTTCAATGGGCAGGGCGCTTTAGGAGCAGTGTATTCACGCTCCTAATACGCTGCAAAGATGCTGCTAAGAGGACTTTTTTTTTACCGCCCTGCTAGCGCACCGCTCCAGTGTGAAAGCCCTCGGGGCAGCGGCTCTTTCAGGGCGCTTTGCAGGCGCTATTTTTAGCATTATAGCGCCTGTAAAGCGTCTCAGTGTGTAAGTAGCCTAACTGACACTTATGACACTTTATTGGGGACCAGTGACACTAATACAGTGATCAATTCTAAAAATATGCACTATCACTGGACTAATGACAGTAGCAGGGGCGATCAAAGGGTTAAATGTGTGCCTAGCAAGTGCTTTTAACAGCGGGGAGGTGCTTTTACTAAGGAAAGGCATGGCTCCATGTCTCTGCTTTGCAGGAACACAGAATCCATGCCTTCCCTACTGTCAGAACGGCGATCTGCTTTGTTTACATAGGCAGATTGCCGTTCTGGCTCTTTGCCTAATGAGTCCGCGGTACTTACAGATCAGCTCCCACTATGGGTAATCCCAGCAGAAGCTGGTTGCTGGCGCCCCAGACCCGGACATGCCGGCTCATGTACTAGGTATGTGATTCTGCGCGGCAGAGCCGCCTTGCCGCCGTTTAGGTAAGTTATACGGTCGACAAGCGGTTAAATTTGGCACCAATCTCTGCAAGCACTCTCTCCATCCCTTCACAGCCTGAAGCGGAGGAGTGCTTTATGGAAGATTCCGAACTTCTTACTTCTACATTTTTTTTTTATTAAATTCTTTTTTTATTGAAGAGTTTTTCATAAGTACACAAAGTCCAAACATTTCCACTTGGAGTCTTTCCAGAGGCCTTACATTAACTCCGGGGGGAGAAGACATCAGCGTCTCTAGATGGAATACAGAAAACAGATAAAACATGGAATCGTTTTCTGGATTAGTTCTCTGAATTATTGGGCGGCCTGGATTTATATAAGGTAGGTGGCCTTCCAGGCAGGAGGGCGGAATCCCTGGAAATCAGACATTTGGGGGTTTTGTATGAAAAGTTTATTATGTCTTGTTGGCCACCAATCAAAATCCTCCTTTCGTGTTCAGCCGTGTAAAGCAAAAAATGGCAGTTTGATACCCAATACTTTATGGCTATTTAATAATAGCAGCCAATCAGATCAGGGTACAGTTAGTGTCCCGGTGTGGCCCATCTGCTTCAAGGTTTGATGTCTTGTGCTTTCAGAGATGGTATTGTGCATACCTTGGTTGTAACAAGTGGCTATTTCAGTTGCCTTTCCATCATCTTCAACCAGTCTGCCCATTCTCCTCTGACCTCTGACATCAACAAGAAATTTCCTCTTCCTCTTACTTGAGGATCACTAAAGGATTTTTTTTTTAGCTAAATAGCTTCCTTTACCTTACCGCAGTCCTGGTTTCATGTCCTCATTGTTCGTTTTTGCTTTGAAGTTGCTGTAATTCTGCTCTGATCTCCACACTTCCTGCTTGTCTGGCTCCTTATGAAAAATCTCATGGCAGCTTTTCACTGTGGCCCAAGCTGTCATTACTGTGTGTCTAAAACTCCTCAGAACCAATCAGATTCATTTTAAAAAACAAAACACTGCCCTGTAAGCACGCCTAATTCCAAGTAGGTGGAATCTGGGCGTGATACATGTTAATGAACCGTGACCCCATGCAAATGATGGGCCGAACGAACGGCGCATGCGCTGTCCGTGGACGTATCCCAGTGCGCATGCTCAGAATCACGTCGGATAGAACACTGCCTACGACGTGAACGTAACTTACGCCCAGCCCCATTCACGTATGACTAAACAACGTAAAAACGACAGCTGTTCCGACGTCCATACCTTTGCTTTTTGTTCTGTGTGTCTCTGTACTTCACAGAAACATGAAACCAGTTTAAAGGTGAAACTAAACTGCAGGCACATTATATGATTGATTTTTATCTATTTTTAATCATTTTTAAAAGGAATCAGTTAACTATTATGTCTCTATACCCTGTAAACAGTCATTTCAGCAAAATTTTTTTTTTCCTTTGATGACCCTTTACTTATTTCGTCTTCCGCTTACTTACTTTACTTTCTTTCTCTTCCGCTTACTGACTTTACGTACTTCCTCTTCCTCTTACTTACGTTACTTACTTCCTCTTCCTTTTACTTACTTTACTCATACCCCCCAAACCGTCCCGGATTTCGCGAGAATGTCCCCCGGTTCGTGGAAAATCCTGCGATTAGGGCTGGCACCCCCCCGCGATCACCGTGATTCGCGACCCCCCGCTAAACAACTTTGATCTGCCAACCCCCCCCGCTCAACTACTCAGATCCGTGAACCCCCCCGCGTAACAAATCTCACCCGTGGACCCCCCCGCTCAACAACTCTGATCCACAGAACCCCCCCCGCTCAACAACTCAGATCCGTGGAAGGAACCCCCCCGCTCAACAACTTTGACCTGCGAAACCCCCCCGCTCAACAACCTTGGAACCCCCCCTGCTCAACAACTCTGATTCGTGGAACCCCCCCCCCCCCCCCCCCGCTAAACAAGGTGTCCCTCATTCCCATCTCAAAAGGTTGGGAGGTATGTTTACTTACTTCCTCTTCCTCTTACTTTACTTACTACCTCTTCAAGACTCCCATTCACACTTATGCCACTTTTCATGCAACTTTGGACAGTCGTTCCCCACGTTTTCCAATGATAAGCATTCATATACAGTGCCTTGAAAAAGTATTTATATCCCTTGAAATTTTCCACAATTTGTCATGTTACAACCAAAAATGTATTTTATTGGGATTTTATGTGATAGACCAACACAAAGTGACACATACCGTATTTATCGCCCTATAGCGTGCACCGGCGTATAGCGCGCACCCCAAACCTAGAAGGGAACCCTAATGCCGCGTACACATGGTCGTTTTTTGCGATGAAAAAAAAACGACGTTTTCTGTGAAGTAAAAAACAACGTTTTTGAAACGTCACTTTTCAAAGACAATTTTGCATACACACCATCGTTTTTTCACAAAAAGCGAGGTTACGTTCACCACTCTTTTCCATTGAAGCTCGCTTCATAACTAGCTTCTGGGCATGCCCGGGTTGAAAAACGTCGTTTTGAACGACGTTTTTTGCTACACACGGTGACTTTTTGTGAAACAAAAAACGACGTTTTGAAAAACTACACAAAAAATTCAAACATGTTGGAATTTTTTTTTGGTTGTTTTTTTGAAGACAAAAAACGACGTTTTGCCCACACACGATCAATTTAAATGACGTTTTAAAAAACGTCGTTTTTTTTCATCGCAAAAAAACGACCGTGTGTACGCGGCATTAGGAAAAGAAAGAAATACTGACAGTTTACAGTTACTTACAGTTGCCCGGCGTCCATCGGCGGCCTTGTCCGGTCCAGTGTCTGCGTTTGTGGTGTCCTCCCGCGCTGTTTTTGAGCCGATCCCCACTTTCCGCGATGTGTATGAACGCCGCCGCCGCCGACATATACCGAGTGCAGTACACTCGGGCATGCTCGGCCACGCTCGGCTCCTTTCCTCTCGCATAAAGTCTAGGAGGCGGCACAGGGCATGACCGCGAGGGGAGCCGAGCCTGGCCGAGTGTACCTGAGTGTACTGCACTCAGTATATGTCGGCGGCGGCAGCGTTCAAACACAGCACGGGAAGCGGGGATCGGCGTATATCGCGCACCCATGATTTTCCCCTGATTTTAGATAAATACGGTAATTGTGAAGTGAAAGGAGAATGATAAATGGTTTTCAATTTTTTTTACAAATAAATATCCGAAAAGTGTGGCGTGCATTTGTATTCAGCCCCTTTTACCAGTGGTGTATTTCAGTTTTGTGCTGCCCTAGGCCTGACTAAACTCGTGCAACCCCTAAATAAAATTAGATCCACCCCTTCCTGTCTAGGTCACACCCCTTCCTGTTTAAGACCTGCCCTGAAATTTTCCAGTGGGGACCCTAGTTCTGAGGGCCATGGGGGAGTGGGGGGATTCCTTTAATCTTCAGAGATTTCCTCTCGCTTCCTGTTTGGCTATGGGGAAGGAAATATAGAGAAATGAAGGATGGCAAAAATAAATTAACAGGGGCTACAACCATTCCTTACTCTATCCAAAAAGGGAAAAAATTAGGATTCCCTAATATGTACAACTGACACAAGCAAAGGATTTCAGGAGATTCCTACTACCTAACTGATAGGTAAAGGTGAACATGTCAGTGTCTTGTGTATGCACCATCCACATTATACCCGCGGCAGTGCCGCCTCTTTATGTGGGCACCAGACCGATTTGTCTTGCGGCCCAGTCCACCTCACAAGCCGGCGGGGACTCTTTTCATGCTGCAAAGTGCTGCCCTAGGCCTGGGCTTTGTTGGCCTAGGCCAAAATACAGCGTTGCCCTTTACTCTGAAACTCCTAACTAAAATCTAGTGGAACCAATTGCCTTCAGAAGTCACCTAATTAGTAAATAGAGTCCACATGTGTTTAATTTTAATCTCAGTATAAGTATAGCTGTTCTGTGAAGCTCTCAGAGAGTAGAGGAACTTAGTAAACAAACAGCATCATGAAGGCCAAGGAACACACCAGACAGGTCAGGGATAAAGTTGTGAAGAAGTTTAAAGGATTAGGCTACAAAACAGAATTCCAAGCTTTGAACATCTCACAGATCTCTGTTCAGCAGACACTCGAGTGTCTATCGCTGTGTCAGTCTTAATGCCGGCCGTGCCGTCCACTGTAACAGAGCACCCCCTCCTCCTTGTCCGTGGTAGACGGAACACTGATTCAGTTCAGTGTTCTGTCTATCACGGACAAGGAGGAGGCAGGGCTTTGTTACAGTGTACGGCGCAGACGGCGACGGTGCGGACTTCCTATAATGTCTGTAATCTTGCATACAGCCCTGTTGAGAATCATTTGAGAGAGGGCAATGTACAAAGCGTAATTAGGTGCAAATCCCTTCCCTCCTTACCAAGACTGACACAGCGGATCAAAGGTACATGGGCAAAGTGAGGATGCAGATGGGCACAGTGAGGCTGAAAATGGGCAGAGTGAGGCTGCAAATGGGCAGTGAGGCTGCAGATGGGCACAGTGAGGCTGCAAATGGGCACATTGAGGCTGCAGATGGGCACAGCAAGGCTGCAAATGGGCACATTGAGGCTGCAGATGTTCACAGCGAGGCTGCAAATGGGCACATTGAGGCTGCAGATGGGCACAGCGAGGCTGCAAATGGGCACATTGAGGCTGTAGATGGGCACAGCGAAGCTGCAAATGAACACATTGAGGCTGCAAATGGGCACATTGAGGCTGCAGATGGGCACAGTGAGGCTGCAAATGGGCACAGTAAGGCTGCAAATGGGCAGTGAGGCTGCAGATAGGCACAGTGCTGCTGCAAATGGGCACAGGGAGGCTGCAAATGGGCACAGTAAGGCTACAGATTGGCATAGTGAGGCTGCAAATGGGCACATTGAGGCTGCAGATGGGCACAGTGAGTCTGCAAATGGGCACATTGAGGCTGCAGATGGGCACAGTAAGGCTACAGATGGGCACAGTGAGGCTGCAGATGGGCACAGTAAGGCTGCAGATAAGCACAGTGAGGCTGCAGGTGGGCATTGTTGACAATCTTTTCCACTTACAGTAGATTCTGCATTTCCCACACTAGGCTTATACTCGAGTATATACATTTTCCCATTTTTTTTGTGGTAAATTAGGTGCTTATATTCGGGTCGGCTTATACTTGAGTATATACAGTATTTTAACTATTATTTTTAGGTAGAAAGATAGGGGGTAGAGCGGGTGCCGGGTGGAGTGGGTTGCATCCATGAAAGGTTTGCCCACAAACATCTTCTGCACTCTTGGTTCAGTTCTTCGTTTTATTCATGTTCATTTTTTTTCATTCATTCAATTTTTTTCACAATTTATATTTTATTGCGTTCCATAAAAGTAACAATCAGGTAAGTGCAGCAGCGCTCATAAGAACATAGAAAGGGAAAAGTGAAGAATCGTGCTTCACAAAGGCAAACAAACCATCAGTCACCATTACATATGGAGGTAAAAGACATTTGTGTTAAACTTTTTAAGTTAATATTTACTGAAGGAGAGACCATAAAAAGTAAATGTTGTAAATACAGAGATGGGATCCTGCGAGTCGATGTTACATTGAAATATGCCCATCGGCGATTCAGCGTTCTTCAAACCAACGTATTATCAGTGGCTCCTAACAGAGAGCCTTCATTCTGCAATGGAGGACGAGTAGCGGAGGTTTTCTCTTGGAAGGTGGAAAGTCAGGGATACTTATAAATCAATGGTCAGCACCCTATCCAACTTGTTTTCGCAACGTTCCCCTCGGAGAATAGTCAAATGGCCAGGTTGTGTATTGTATGTGTATTGTATGCTCTCACTCTCTTGTATTGCCTTGTTTCCCTGAAAATAAGCCCTACCCCGAAAATAAGACCTAGCGTTATTTTCAGGGATGGCTTCAATATAAGCCCTACCCGGAAAATAAGCCCTAGTTAAAGTCGTAGTAAAAACATGTAATCTGTTTTGTAAAAAGATTATATAATGTGCAGTGTGTCTCCTTTTGTAACTTTATTTTGGAAAATACCTCACTTACAGTGCCGCTGGGCACTCATGCAACCGGCCAGAGATCTTCTCCTCTCCCACGTCAGCGGCCCCTTCCTCTGCAGTGCTCAGAGTGGAGAAGAAGAGCTACGGCGTGTCACTGTGCTGGCTATCATGCTTTAAAGGATCAGGATATATTTTTTTATTTTTGGGGTTACAACCACTTTAAGATCGTCATGATGACATGACTGTATTTGAATAAATGTAAATGATTGTACATTCCATAAATAAATAAGACATCCCCTGAAAATAAGCCCTAGTCTGATTTTTGTAACCAAAATTAATATAAGACCCGGTCTTATTTTCGGGGGAAACGCGGTACTTACCTGTCGCAGGTCAGCAACGGGCTCCATCACCTTCATGGTCATCTTCCTGGATTGGGCAGGTAAGCTATGCTTCATCTGGCCCAGGGCCGGTGCAACCACTAGGCAAACAAGGCAGGTGCCTAGGGCACACTGTTGCCTAAGGGTGCCCAGCCACTGGTGTGCCTACTCTCTTCTCTCTGCAACAGCCAACTAAGTCTCTGCATCAGCAGGCAGCCGCCGCTCCCTTCGTACATAGTGTCAGATGGCTGTGTCTGTGTCCCAACTCCCGAATGAATAGAAGCAAACAAACATTCATTGATGGGCACTAGTAGGCTGCATTGATGGGCGCTGGTGAGGCTACATTGACAGGCACTGGTGAGACTGAATTGATTGGCACTGGAAAGGCTGCATTTGATAAACACTGAAGAGGCTGCATTTGATGAGCACTGGAGAGGCTGCATTTGATGAGCACTGGAGAGGCTGCATTTGATGAGCACTGGAGAGGCTGCATTTGATGGGCACTGGAGAGGCTGCATTTGATGGGCACTGGAGAGGCTGCATTTGATGAGCACTGGAGAGGCTGCATTTGATGGGCACTGGAGAGGCTGCATTTGATGGGCGCTGGTGAGGCTACATTGACGGGCACTGGTGAGACTGAATTGATTGGCACTGGTGAGGCTGCATTGATGGGCATTGGGGAGGCTGCATTTGATGGGCGCTGGAAAAGGCTGCATTTGATGGGCACTGGAAAGGCTGCATTTGATGGGCGCTGGAAAGGCTGCATTTGATGGGCGCTGGAAGGGCTGCATTTGATGGGCGCTGGTTGGCTGCATTTGATGGGTGCTTCATTTAAAAGGTGCGGTATACATGGACAGGACACAGGGGGTGGAGTCAGGGGTGGAGCCAATGGATGTGCAGCATAATGAGGTTTCGCCTAGGGTGTCAAAAATCCTTGCACCAGCCCTGATCTGGCATCACCTCTCGACCGAACTTGGCAACAACTGCCTTTATTGGTTTGGTGTCATGCTTGGTCCTGGCCGAGTAATCCCAAGGGCCACTGCCAGGGAGTCATCCGTAAACCAAACCCATCCCCACTATCAGGGGCAATGGTGAAAGTCAATATGATGTCCATTGGAGCAAAGCCAACCCTGGAGAAAAGAAAAGATCACTCTCTAGTGCAGGGGTCTCAAAATGGCAGTCCTCCAGCTGTTGCGAAACTACAAGTCCCATGAGGCATTGCAACGCAGACAGTAATATGCACGATTCTCACAGGCAGAGGCATGATGGGACTTGTAGTTTCACAACAGCTGGAGAGCCGCCAGTTTGAGACCCCTGCTCTAGTGCCTATCAAGATAGAGCATTCCTTTAATAGAAATGTTTCCACTTGACTGAGCATTCCTGTGTATGTCAATGAATGAAGAGAGGAAGGGAAGGGAACAATTTAGGAAGACAATGCTGACACCGAATATCAGGAATAGAGCAACACTCTATAAAGTTTTCTATCTTCTCCCTAGGAGTCATCCCTCAAGAATGATCAATCATCTTCCCCTGATCTACCATTTTATACTTTCCACACACATTACAATCTAGTGCAGCCTAGGAAGAATGTCCGTTACATTGGTGATCAGTGGGAAGAATGTCCGTTACATTGGTGGTCAGTGGGAAGAATGTCCGTTACATTGGTGGTCAGTGGGAAGAATGTCCGTTACATTGGTGGTCATTGGGAAGAATGCTCCTTACATTGGTGATCAGTGAGAAGAATGTCCCTTACATTGGTGATCAGTGGGAAGAATGCTCCTTACATTGGTGATCAGTGAGAAGAATGTTCCTTACATTGGTGATCAGTGAGAAGAATGTCCCTTACATTGGTGATCAGTGGGAAGAATGCTCCTTACATTGGTGGTCAGTGGGAAGAATGCTCCTTACATTGGTGATCAGTGAGAAGAATGTTCCTTACATTGGTGATCAGTGGGAAGAATGCTCCTTACATTGGTGATCAGTGGGAAGAATGTTTCTTACATTGGTAGTCAGTGGGAAGAATGCCCCTTACATTGGTGATCAGTGAGAAGAATGCTCCTTACATTGGTGATCAGTGGGAAGAATGTCCCTTACATTGGTGATCAGTGAGAAGAATGTTCCTTACATTGGTGATCAGTTGGAAGAATGTTCCTTACATTGGGGGTCAGTGGGAAGAATGTTCCTTACATTGGGGGTCAGTGGGAAGAATGTTCCTTACATTGGGGTCAGTGGGAAGAATGTTCCTTACATTGGTGATCAGTTGGAAGAATGTTCCTTACATTGGTGATCAGTGGGAAGAATGCTTCTTACATTGGTGATCAGTGAGAAGAATGTCCCTTACATTGGTGATCAGTGGGAAGAATGCTCCTTACATTGGTGATCAGTGAGAAGAATGTCCCTTACATTGGTGATCAGTGAGAAGAATGTTCCTTACATTGGTGATAAGTTGGAAGAATGTTCCTTACATTGGTGATCAGTGGGAAGAATGCTTCTTACATTGGTGATCAGTGAGAAGAATGTCCCTTACATTGGTGATCAGTGGGAAGAATGCTCCTTACATTGGTGATCAGTGAGAAGAATGTCCATTACATTGGTGATCAGTGGGAAGAATGCTCCTTACATTGGTGGTCAGTGGGAAGAATGCTCCTTACATTGGTGATCAGTTGGAAGAATGTTCCTTACATTGGTGGTCAGTGGGAAGAATGCTCCTTACATTGGTGATCAGTGGGAAGAATGCTCCTTACATTGGTGATCAGTGAGAAGAATGTCCCTTACATTGGTGATCAGTGAGAAGAATGTTCCTTACATTGGTGATCAGTTGGAAGAATGTTCCTTACATTGGTGGTCAGTGGGAAGAATGCTCCTTACATTGGTGATCAGTGGGAAGAATGCTCCTTACATTGGTGATCAGTGGGAAGAATGCTCCTTACATTGGTGATCAGTGGGAAGAATGTTCCTTACATTGGGGGTCAGTGGGAAGAATGTTCCTTACATTGGGGTCAGTGGGAAGAATGTTCCTTACATTGGGGGTCAGTGGGAAGAATGTTCCTTACATTGGGGGTCAGTGGGAAGAATGTTCCTTACATTGGGGGTCAGTGGGAAGAATGTTCCTTACATTGGGGGTCAGTGGGAAGAATGTTCCTTACATTGGGGGTCAGTGGGAAGAATGTTCCTTACATTGGGGGTCAGTGGGAAGAATGTTCCTTACATTGGGGGTCAGTGGGAAGAATGCTCATTACATTGGTGGTCAGTAGAATAATGTATCCTACATTGGAAAACAGTGGAAAGAATATCCCCCACATTAGTAATCGGTGGGAAGAATGTCCTTTACACTGGTGGTCAGTGGGAAGAATATTTCTTACATTGAAGGTCAATGGAAAGCATCCTCCTTACATTAGACATCAGTGGGGAAAATCCACCTTAAATTTACCAACAACTACATACAATGAGGGCCAATCAGATCGGATATCAGCTGAACAGCCCATCCCATTGCATAGTTTTTGGTTAACCTTAAGTGTTTGTACAATCAGATTGTAGCATGGTGGCCATTTTTATATGTATGTGGAGCTCCAGGTAACATGGAGGATCCATCCAAGGGGTAGTATGATCATTGAAGGACTGGTTGAAAAAAGCAGCTGGTTTGCACCCCCCCCCCCCCTGTGACTGACCGCCATCTAATATCTATAGGCAGTTTTAACCCAAAGACTTCAGCACCCAGCTACAAGTCAGGACAGGCAGCGCATGCATGGTGTGGTCTAAGTGTGTTTTACATTCCATACACGGGATATTTGTATGTCAGCCAACACTTTACATTGATGGGAAGCTGCTGCTACGATTCCGGTTGTGTCATCCACTTTGTTATCCTGGAAATATGAAGCTGGGTTTAGTCATCAGTCAAAGTACGATTGTTCTTGTAGGCGGCGCGAGGTGTGGCGGTCTCAGACTGACAGCAACATCTGGGTACTGTAATGGGTGTTATTTAGGGGGGGAGCCTGGGAAAATATTTATATACAGTATATATGACACTGTATACCGTGCCTGTGCGTGATGTTATGATCCAGCTTCCCAGCCGCGGCACAGCATGAGAGTCACCAACAGCTGTACGGTGCCGAGTCCTCCCAGGCTAAGCCCCGGCTTTAATTGGAAACATACAGGAGTCTATGAACTGAGGCAACACCATCACCAAGTGCACAACGCAATAATCCGCCATAGCAGCAAAACCAGTTCACTAGTTTGGTCGCTGAAGGGGACCTCTTGGGATCTCATCTTTTTTTTATTTTTTATTTTTACCATCGTTTTTTTTTTTAGACCAAAACCAGCTATGCAGATTCCCAAGAGCCCCTTTAGGGCAATCGTTGGGGTGATACGGTGCCATTTATTCTGCTTCCCAGAGCACCTACATGACAGCACACCACGGCATATGGTGATGCACATGGCGGAGCGCTGGAAAGAGAGATTTTTGGCCTGTTGTCATGCATTAACCACATGAAGACCAAACCTTTTTCTGCCACTTTTTGTAAAAATCTGTATTTTTTGCTAGAAAATTATTTAGAGCACTTAGATCAGGGGTCTCCAAACTTTTTAAATAAAGGGCCAGTTTATTGTCCTTCAGACTTCAGGGGGGGGGGGGGGGGCAGACTGTGGTCACTGGGAGTGGAAAAGGGCCGAAGGCTGTGTAAAATCAAAATGCCCTATCGTTGGTGTCAGCAGGAGGAATTGTGACATCATTGGTGTCATTGGTCCCCATTATTAAAGGTATTGGGAGGAATTTTTCCACATTATTGGCGTCATTGTGAGGAATTGTGCCCCTTCATTGGTGTCAGTGAGGGGGAATTACACCCCATTGTTGGTATCAGTGGATAAAAGAGTGCCCCAAGGGCCTGATAAAAGAAAGCAAAGGGCCACATATGGCCCCCGGGCCACAGTTTGGAGACCCCTGACTTAGATCATCAGGTATTTATGGGATAACAGTTTTGAATCATGGAGAATCTATAAAGACAATCTATATGGTCCATGTGGTCACATAAGTAGGCTGCCTGTCGTATTGTTGGGCTATCCGTTCTTCTAGATGCTGAAGGCTCAGTGTGCCTCTCAGAATTTGTGAGAATGGAAGTCAATTTCCGCTACAGGCAGCAAGTAAGACAAAGCAAAGCATAGAGAAGCTTCTTTTAACTAATCTTGACCAGACAAGCAGGCCTTGTTGGGTGGGGTGACAACACAAGACAATATAAACATCTGACGTGTTTTGGGGTGACTCTTCTTCAAGGCTATAAAAATAAACACAAAATTTGTACACAAATGGTTGTGGAACTGTAATATAAAGGTAGCCGAATGCTGAGCTGCACGACTTTAACGTGTACAGCTGGGAGAACCCTGCGCTGGCCTAGCCAGTACCTCCCAAGTAGTCCATCCCATACCCGCTTAAGTCCTTACATCATGTCTTCCAAGTGTACAGCTAATATGGTGGGGGGGGATGTAACCCGTTCTTTCCCTAGACCCGCCAGAGTGCTATGGGCACAGGACCTCCCAGGGTACCCACTGGAACCTGGCCTAGCCAGCACCCCCTAGTAGTCCGCCCTATACATGCCTCAAGCCTTATGACCATAGACCACAATAGCAGCTTCACCCAGGACCATCAATTTCCAAAGGATGTGCTCATCTTGAGGTTGGAAGAAAGAAGAGTCCATACAGCGAAAGCCTCTTAACTGTTTAATGAACACATTTTATTACGTATATACATCCTTCAGTTATCCCAGCGATGGCAACACAAAACAGGCAAACAGTTCTTACGGTTACAAACAGTAGAGAGAATGCGTAGTCGCCTAAAAAGTAACAAGAGCGACATTTACATTGGTAGTGGCCAGAATGCCACCCTTAGGCTGCATTCACACCTAGGCATTTTGTCGCCCTACGCCCAACGCTGTAGCAGCCTGAAATACGCTGGAGGGGCGAATTAACATTGTGGGCTATGGAGATGGTTCACATTTCCACGCCGAACGCCGTAGGCCTGAAGCTCAAAACAAGTCCCAGACCCTTTTTTTCAGGCGTCTTCGGCATTTGGGCATAGCCGACAATGTAAAAATCACCCCTCCAGCAAAAAACAAGTCGCGGGGACAAAACGCCTATTTCATGTCGCCGCAATATGCCGCATACCGCCTACGCCTAGGTGTGAATACAGCCTTACAGTCATAGCTCTGGCTCTGCTAAATGGTGTTGGACTTAACTATGCAGGCACTATCACTTGGGAGGTCAGATAGCTCAAGGAACCCATTGCCACCTCTGGAGGAACCCTGGTTGAAAAAAGAAAAGCCAGTCCTGCCAGCATGGGGAATCTTGTGAATTAGTGCTGTGATTTTATTAGTCTTGGCGTAAGTCCACCAGCGGTCATTATGGGAAATGTTTGGAAGATCTAGCCACAGCAAAGATGTAGTCTTTGAGTCTCTATCTGTTTTAGCTTCCGTTTGTGGGGACAGCAAAGGAGAACGTTACAGGGCTAATTGCATCTCCATTGGATAGGAAGCTAGTTTTTGGCAAAACCCAAAAAAGGATACTGGTCCCCTCATTTACATTCTACCTACTACTCCAAAGAGTCCCCGAACAGTGGCAGTGTGTCCATAAAGGGCGCAGGAGCGCCGCCCCCATCTCCTGCACCACTGTAATCATCATAGATACTGTAGATTCATGCATTGCATGATTCTATCTATGGTCACTGCTGACACCCCCTATTCAGGTGTCTGGCACTTTTTTGGGCACCGGGCACCTGAATTAGAAGTGTCGGGGTGTTTTTTTCTCAGCACGTCGTAGTGTTTTACGTCACCGCGTTTTGGCACGGTCGGATTTTTGACTGATGGTGTGTAGGCAAGACTGATGAAAGTCAGATTCAACGGATATCCAACGGAAAAAACAATCGGATTAGATTCCATCAGATATCCGATCGCGTGTACTAAGCTTAAGTGTCACATGATCTGTCATTACATATACACACCTTTTTGAAAGGCCCCAGAGGCTGCAACACCTAAGCAAGAGGCACCACTAACGAAACACTGCCATAAAGACCAAAGGCCATAAAGGAACTCTCCAAACAAGTAAGGGACAATGTTGTTGCGAAGTAGAAAATCAGGGTTAGGTTATAAAAAAATATCCAAATCTTTGATGATGCCTAGGAGCACCATCAAATCTATCATAACCAAATGGAAAGAACATGGCACAACAGCAAACCTGCCAACAGACGGCCGCACACTAAAACTCACGGACCGGGCAAGGAGGGCATTAATCAGAGATAAGCACAGAGACCTAAGGTAACCCTAGAGGAGCTGCAGAGTTCCACTCCAGAGACTGGAGTATCTGTACATAGGACGACAATAAGCCATACGCTCCATAGTGTTGGGCTTTATGGCAGAGTGGCCAGAGGAAAGACATTACTTTCAGCAAAAAACAAAATGGCACTTTTTGAGTTTGTGAAAAGGCATGTGGGAGACTCCCAAAATGTATGGAGGAAGGTGCTCTGGTCTGATTAGACTAAAATTTATCTTTTTGGCAATCAAAGAAAACTCTATGTCTGGCGCAAACCCAACACATCACATCACCCAAAGAACACCATCCCCACTGTGAAACATGGTGGCGGCAGCATCATGCTATGGGAGTGTTTTTTAGCAGTCGGGACTGGAAACTGGTCAGAGTCATGGGAAAGATGGATGGTGCTAAATACAGGGATATTCTTGAGCAAAACCTGTACAATTCTGTTGCCTCGTACACACGTAAGGTATTTCTGATGGGAAAAGTTCCTGTTGGAAATCCAGAGGGGAAACCTGCTTTCCCCTACACACAGACGGTTTTCCTAAAAGAAAAACTGCGATGGAGCTTTGCCAAGAATCCCGGTCGTCTGTATGCTCCATCGGAGGTTTTCCCATAGGAAAACTGACAAAAACCGCAGGGCAAAAGTCAGCCGGATTTCCCGGTGGGAAAAAAGAGAACTGGTTCTCGTTTTTTTTCTGGCGGTTTTTGCGCAGTTTTCCCATCAGAAAAACTGCGAAGAGCATACACACGGCCAGGATTCCCGGCCAAAAGCTCTCCTCACATTTTTCCCGTCGGGAAAACTGATCGGATCGTGTGTATAAGGCTTGTGTGTGATTTGAGGCTAGGACGGAGGTTCACCTTCCAGCAGGACAATGACCCCAAACACACTTCTAAAGCAACACTTGGAAAACATGTAAATGTGTTGGAATGGCCTAGTCAAAGCCCAGACCTCATTTCAATAGAAAAGCTGTGATCAGACTTAAAGATTGCTGTTCACAAGCGCAAACCATCGAACATGAAGAAGCTGGAGCAGTTTTGCAAGGAGGAATGAGTAAAAATCCCAGTGGTAAGATGTGAAAAGCTCATAGAGACTTCTCCAAAGCCACTTGGAGTCGTGATAGACGCAAAAGGCGGCTCTACAAAGTATTGACTTTAGGGGGGTAAATAGTTTTGCGCATTGACTTTTTCTGTTATTTTGTCCTATTTGTTGTTTGATTCACAATAAAAAAAAAAAAAAACTTCAAAGTTGTGGGCGTGTTCTGTAAATTAAATGATGCAAATCCTCAAACAATCCATGGTAATTCCAGGTTGAGAGGCAACAAAACACCAAAAATGCCAAGGGGGTGAATACTTTTTGCAAGGCACTGTAAGTGCTTCTATCAGCGATTTGCATGTTTGCTCAGAGTTCACCTTGAATGCATCTCACAATAAACAGAGAGCAGTGCTGCACACGGTGGTAGATTTCTTGGTTTAGAGTCTGTTTACATATGGGGAGTTCTTGGAAGTTGTTACGGGCAGGGGTGGTGAGAGGCATTGAAGTGAGGTCAGTTTGTCCCGGAGTGTTGGCAGCAAACCTTCGTAGATCCTGTTTGGGTGACACTGGCATATCTGGGGATCATGCCATTCGCAGACTATTGCATACTTGGTAATAAGGCTTGAAAACAGCTCAGGGAAAGTAAATAGAACTGAGACACCTCCCTGGCCTATTGTTATACAAAAAGTTTAGTTTAGAACTCTCTGAGGATCTGAAAAAAAAGATGGCCTAGGCTATAAGAAGATTGCCAAGCCCCTGAAACTGAGCTGCAGAACGGTGGCCAAGACCATACAGCGGTTTAACAGGACAGGTTCCACTCAGAACAGGCCTCGCCATGGTCTACCAAAGAAGTTGAGGTCATGTGGCTCAGCGTCATATCCACAGGTTGTCTTTGGGAAATAGACGTATCAGTGCTGCCGGCATTGCTGCAGAGGTTGAAGGGGTGTAGGTGGGTCAGCCTGTCAGTGGTCATACTATACGCCGCACACTGCATCAAATTGGTCTGCATGGCTGTCGTCCCAGAAGGAAGCCTCTTAAAGATGTTGCACAAGAAAGCCCGGAAAACAGTTTGCTGAAAACAAGCAGACTAAGGACAGGGATAACTGGAACCATGTCCTGTGGTCTGATGAGAACAAGATACACTTATTTGGTGTCAGATGGTGTCAAGTGTGTGTGACGGCAACCATGTGAGGAGTACAAAGACAAGTGTGTCTCGCCAACAGTCAAGCATGGTGGTGGGAGTGTCATGGTCTGGGGCTGCATGAGTGCTGCCGGCACTGGGGAGCTACAGTACATTGAGGGAACCATGAATGCTGACATGTACTGTGACATACTGAAGAGCATGATCCCCTCCCTTCAGAGACTGGGCCGCAGGGCAGTATTCCAACATGATAACGGCCCCAAACACACCTCCAAGATGACCACTGCCTTGCTAAAGAAGCTGAGGGTAAAGGTGATGGACTGGCCAAGCACTGGACCTAAACCCTATTGGGCATCCTCAAATGGAAGGTGGAGGGGCGCAAGGTCTCTAATATCCACCAGCTCTGTGATGTCATCATGGAGGAGGGGAAGATGACTCCAGTGGCAACCTGTGAAGCTCTGGTGAACTTCATGCCCAAGAGCAGTGATGGCGAACCTTGGCACTCCAGATGTTTTGGAACTACATTTCCCATGATGCTCCACTACACTGCAGAGTGCGCGAGCATCATGGGAAATGTAGTTCCAAAACATCTGGGGTGCCAAGGTTTGCCATCACTGCCCAAGAGGGTTAAGGCAGTGCTGAAAAATAATGGTGGCCACACAAAATATCGACAGTTTGGCCCAAATTTGGACATTTTCACTTAGGCCTCGTACACACGAGGCAATTCATTTGTTCAAATCGGTCGGACCGACCGATTTGAACAAATCTGTCTCTTTGGATTTTGGTTTGCTCGCGTGTACACACGAGCAAACCAAAATCCCCGCCAGCAGACGGCGCGCTGACGTGTCGGTGACGTGGCGGTGACGTTGACGCCGCCACGTCACCGCACCAGGAAGTAAAACACTTCCGCGCATGCGCCAAATCCATTCGGCGCCGGTGCGAGACGACATGTCTGCTGGTAAGTGTACTAACCAGCAGACATGTCGGGCGGACGGGTTCCCACCCGATAGATTTCAAAGCATGCTTTGAAATCTGTCGGGTGGCCAAATCCGTCGGCTTGCCCGTACACACAATCAAATCTGTCTGCTGAAACGGTCTAGCAGACCGTTTCCAGCAGACAGATTTGATCGTGTGTACGAGGCCTTAGGGGTGTACTTACTTTAGTTGCCAGCGGTTTAGACATTAAAGGGGAGTTCCACCCACAATTTCACTTTTTAAATATAAATACCCCTGTAATACACAAGCTTAATGTATTCTAGAAAAGTTAGTCTGTAAACTAAGGTCCGTTTTGTTAGGTTGTTACAGCATTTAGAATTTTATAATTTAGCAATAGACCGTGGCCATCTTAAGTGTGGGCATCATGAAGCCAGACTGTATGACTTCCTCGATTTCAGCTTTGCATATCTCGCACATGCTCAGTGCTGCACAAGCAATGTAATAGGTTTCAGTCAGGTTTGCAAGGACTACTGGGAAACATGATGCCTATCCCAGAAACCCTTGCAAATAGCCTTGTGACTTAATAGCCTAGGCTAATAAGGAGGAGGAAGTAATGAAGGACTACAAAATAAAGGTATTTACAAGCAACAAAATAAATAAAAAATTTCCATTCTGAACACTATGGCCCAGATTCAGGTACATCTGCGCATTATTGGACCGGCGTAGCGCACCGCCTTTACGTTAGACTTGCGCAATGTAGCCGCGCAATCACCCTATTCTCGTCGCTTTTACGCAGAAAATAGCGCCTGCGCAACGTTATTTCTGAGGCGCAAGGCGGGGTAATACAAATTGGGAAGGACGTGGGCGTGTTACATTGAAATGAGCCGTTACCCCATGCAAATGAAGGGCCGGCCGGCTCGCGCATGCGCGCTTGAAGCAGACCATGTCAGCACCTCTCTGCGCATGCTCACAACTCGGGAACGGCGCACTCAGTAAAAATTGGAAATGGACTAGGGCAAAATCATGAACTACGCAGACAGCATAAATAGACACACACAAACGCACTTCCATTGCAAAAGTACATCCCTTTGTATCCCTCCCTATACAGCAAGGTGCTTTTGTTCTGTAGTTAGTTGCGTTGTGATTTGTATTTGTCAGATTTGTGTACTGTGTGATCTTGTGTTTGTTAGTAGATATTTGAAAGTGTTTTTTGCTAAGTGTTTGTGAGATATTTTGTTTGATATTTTTCTGTTTGTTTGTTTTCTTGCTTGATTGGTCGTGCTTGTTTTTGTGAGTGATTTTTGTTGACTGGGAGTGTTTTTTTTTCAGTATGACTGAGAGGAAGAGAAAATTAAATTTTTCTTTGAGGGAGACACAAATTCTTGCCCAGGCCATTTCCGATTATGGGCGTTTCCTCCATGGCCCGGACAGTGCCAACACCACCCCGGCCAGGAGGAGAGAGATTTTGGACATGATCACTGACCAGGTGAATTCAGCGGGGGAGGGAGAGACACGGAACCGGTCTGGGATTGAGAAAAAGATTAATGACCTCCGGCGTCTGGTCAAAAAGAAGCTGGCCAAAATGCTTGCCCATGCCAGGGGCACAGGAGGGGGCCCACCATGCCCTGTTAGGCTGACAGCGGAGGAGCGTGCGGTGGCCCAGACCTTTCATAGGCAAGAAGTGGAGGGCCTGCCCGGCTTTGACTCAAGTCATGAAGGCGTGATGCCAGGTAAGGTTATTTTGCCCTATCAGGTGTGTAGCATGTGTGGGGGAGGGGGTGAAAGGGAATATGTGGCAAGTGTGTGGATCCTCCAACCTGTGAATGTTTTGTGTCATCCACAGATGTGCAGGAGGGTGCTGGGCCATCTGGCCTGACCGCACCATCCCTAGGACAGCAGCCTAATGAGGCCCCCCCCCCCGACAAGGCCGGAGTCCGCGGAGGAGGTTGAAGAGGAGGAGGAGGTTGAAGAGGAGGAGGTTGAGGAGGAGGAGGAGTCCATGTCAGGCACTGGCCTATTGTTGTTGGAGGACTGTTCCCCTCTGGCTGGCAGCAGCCAGCCCTCCCTAAGGGGGAGCCCCCCCTCCTCCCCCAACATGGCTTCCCTTCCAAGGGCCTCCCCTTCTCCCCGGCCACAAGCATCAGCTGGAGGCAGGAAGGCAACCCAGAAAACCAGGGGGGTGGCCGATCTCCTGCCCGCCACTCTGAGAAGGGACCAGTTCCTCCAGACCCGCCATCTGGGACATGTCAGCCAGACATTGGTGCGGATGGAGGAGAGCCTGTCCTCCATCAAGGATACGCTTGGGAACCTGTAGGGAAAATATGGTATATACCTAGGTATGTACACTCACCGCGCTACTAAATGAAACAGCAGCTAACACAACTAAATGATTAATTTAGCAAACATAGAACATACAAAGAAAATATGTAGCGCTTAAATAAAAATAAATGGCAAATAATAACATAAACTGAACATTAGACACCATAGGTGCACATTGAAGTGTCTCTGAAATAGTGATATAGTCCAAAAATTCAATATATAGTGACTGGGTGCAAGTGAGGTCTGAAAGGTCCACCACCATAGATGAAGCTGAGGAGGCTTACCAGATGGATAGCGACCACAATAAGTATACACCTATTTGGTCAGCTAAAGCTTAAACTTATACCAAGGACTGCTCACGACTCCGGTAGGAAGAGGAGTGGTAAAAGTATCAGATCGGATGAAAGATCAAACCCAAAAAATGATTTTCCTTTCTCTTCTCAATATATTCAGCCGACAAGGTGACTCAGAAGGCCCAATGGCGAGGAAGGAAAAAATAAAGCAAACATAGCGTAACTCTGATAAACAAGTTTACTAAGATAAAAGAAAGTAATACACTCACATTTGGTATGAACAATCATGGGCATATAAGTATACAGGCAGTAGGGTCAATCGGTTTCCGACGCGTTTCGTTTCACAAACATCTTCATGGGAATTGTCCTACCATGAGGAGTTTCAGAACTTTAGTGCCTGGGACTGATGAGTGGAAACATCAACCTCCTTGGGATTTGCACTACTTGTGTGTTTGCTGCACTTGATTGAGCGGCCAGGATCTCTGGTGAGTCTTGAATTCAGCTGACTTGCTCCGCTTGCCAAGGAGTGAAAACTTTAAACTTTAGAAAACTTCAATAAACAATAACCTTCCCACGAGGTACTGCTGGCTTGCTTGCCTGTGAATGCTGAATTCTCATGGGAAGGTGATTGTTTATTGAAGTTTCCTAAAGTTTAAAGTTTTCACTCCTTGGCAAGCGGAGCAAGTCAGCTGAATTCAAGACTCACCAGAGATACTGCCTGTATACTTATATGCCCATGATTGTTCATACCAAATGTGAGTGTATTACTTTCTTTTATCTTAGTAAACTTGTTTATCAGAGTTACGCTATGTTTGCTTTATTTTTTCCTTCCTCGCCATTGGGCCTTCTGAGTCACCTTGTCGGCTGAATATATTGAGAAGAGAAAGGAAAATCATTTTTTGGGTTTGATCTTTCATCCGATCTGATACTTTTACCACTCCTCTTCCTACCGGAGTCGTGAGCAGTCCTTGGTATAAGTTTAAGCTTTAGCTGACCAAATAGGTGTATACTTATTGTGGTCGCTATCCATCTGGTAAGCCTCCTCAGCTTCATCTATGGTGGTGGACCTTTCAGACCTCACTTGCACCCAGTCACTATATATTGAATTTTTGGACTATATCACTATTTCAGAGACACTTCAATGTGCACCTATGGTGTCTAATGTTCAGTTTATGTTATTATTTGCCATTTATTTTTATTCAAGCGCTACATATTTTCTTTGTATACGCTTGGGAACCTGGACTGCCACTCCCGGGCTTTCACAAACTGCCTTAACGACCTGCAGACTACATCAGCAGGCGTTGGGCAGGATGTGAGGGCCCTTACCCAGGCTATCCAGGCCAACACGGCAACACTTGGTGCTGCCCTGGACAGAATAGCCGTGGCTTTGGAGGGCAGGCCGCCAGGTGGGCAGAGACCAGGGGCTGCTCCTCCTTCCCCGGTTTACCCCCTCCCCCATGAGTCTCCCCAGAGGAGCCGGGGCCGTGGCCGGGGGCGCCCCAGACGTGGCTCACGTCAAGGGCACTGATTTGTTTTTCCCCCCTTTTTTTTTTTTTTGCTGGAATTTTTTTTATTTTGCTGGTCATTTTTTTTTGGGGGGTTGTGAATGCTGTTTGAATGTGGGGTGACATTCCTGCCGGAAAAGGGGTGTCACCCTCAATTTTGGTGGAGAAGGGTTCTCCAGGACCAGGGAGAAGTGATCCCCAGGTCCGTGTGAATGGTGTATGAATGTACAGTGACATAATTGGAGCCTTGGCGTGGCGTTGCTGCTCACAAGTCCTGCATGGTGGACTGGTGCCAATCCAATTTGATGAGGATGTGGGGTGTGTGTGCTAGGGACCACAGTGGTGTGCATGCATGCATTCTCATTGTGCCATGGTTAATGTGTGTGTTTAAAGTGCAAAGATGCCCAATGTGAGCTGTCTCCTGGCTGCTCTTCCCTCAGAAGACGGGGTAACCTCGGTTAGGGGGGGATTGTCTGGTTGGGGGGACAGGTCATCACGTAGGTCAATCTGCAGCCCCTTTCTCACTGCGAAGTTGTGCAGCAGGCAACAGGCACCAATGATATGGCACACAAAGTTTGGGGAATACAAGAGGGTACCCTCAGACTTAGCCAGGCATCGGAAACGTGACTTCAGGAGGCCAAAGGTGCGCTCCACCACTGCACGTGTTTGGGCGTGGGCTTGATTGTATCTTTCTTCTCCTGGGGTTTGGGGGTTCCGGAAAGGAGTCATGAGATGGGGTCCCAGTGGATATGCAGAGTCACCTGTAAGGGAAAAGACAGGAGGATGTTAGTCATGCATGTGCCCCTTGTGATGTGTGCATCATGGGCGGGGTACAGTCATGCCTGCCACCCATGTCACTCACCAACCAGCCAGGTGTCCCCATACACGTTCTGATCGAATTCCATTGGGATGGGGCTCTGATTGTATATGTAGCTGTCATGGCTGGAGCCTGGGTGTTTGGCACGGACGTGCCATATGAGGCCTTGGGCATCAACTATCACCTGTACGTTGATGGAATGCCAATGCTTCCGATTGCGGTACATGTGCTCTGTCTCCTGGGGAGGCTGGAGTGCCACATGTGTGCAATCAATGGCCCCGATGGTGCGTGGGAATCTGGCAATTCTGTAGAAATCTGTCATTGCCTTCAGCCGCAGCTCCTCAGTGGTGGGTTTGATGATTTGGTTGACCATGCGTCTGAGGATTGCAGGGACAACCTGGTGCACACATCTGCTCATGGAGGATTGTGACATCCCAGCCACCACTCCACTTGTACGCTGAAAAGAGCCACTGGCAAGGAAATGGAGTGTTGCCAGGACCTTGACCAGTGGCTGCACTGCATGTGAGCGGTGTGTTGGGCTGGTGATATCCTCCTGCAAGGTTGTGGTTAATTCCAGGATGGCATGAGGTGTGAATCTGAAGATACGATACACCTCAGAATCACTCATGCCAAACAGGTCTATGCGGGTGCGGTATATCCTCTCCCGTGCCATCCTCCGTGCCCTCCTCCTTCTTTGCTCATCTAAAGTCAGTAGTATAGCTATGAGCATGGATGCCCCTGGCATGTTGGCATACAGATTGTTGTGCAACACGTGTGACTGCTGAGCTCCTCACTAACAGTGTTGCTTTATCTAACATGTAGACATTTTTTCTCTTTTTAGAACAGCTTTTATATGGTCTAATTTTAGACAGGACATTTTGCTGTTGCGCACACTGCGTAGCCTGCGCTGCCCCAACGTTCTTTTGTGGATCCCCGTAACTCCCTCATTAGCATATTTGACTAGCAAATCAATGGTCTGTCTAGCGCAGTTTTGCGCGGACGGATGCGCCTGTCTAACGAAATTACGCTGGACAAAAAAAAGTAGATTTCTTGCGTATCTCGTTTTGGGGATGCCGTGCATCGAAACGCACGCGCACATTTAGACTTACGCCGCGCATCTCCTGTTACGCAGGCGTAACCGCTCTGTGAATCTGGGCCTATGAGATTAGGGCATGCAGCACAGTCAAACAAAAAAATGGGTGGAACTCCACTTTAATAGATATGTGTTGAGTTATTTTGAGGGGACAGCAAATTGACACTGTTATACAAGCTGTACACTCACTACACAACATTGTAGCAAAGTGTCAGTTCATCTGTGTTCCCACATGAAAAGATAGAACAAAATATTTACAAAAATGCGAGGGGTGTACTAACTTTTGTGAGATACTGTATGTTGTACATTCACATCCGTCCCTGGAGGATTCTAAGGATTTCTACAAACCAAGGCAAAAACGGAGGCTGACAATAAATGGTCTGATCCTGAAAAGCGATGACCCCATTTTCGGGCGCCACTTGCGGTTTCTGTTCTCTGATAGAAGCACTCAGAATCGCACAGCGAGACTCTTCCACTTCATGGAAAATCTCCCTGAGAGTCGGCTCAGTGCGAATCTCTCCTTGTCTGGGGGAGATCTCAGCACTCGGAGAGCTGTGGGTGGTGCTGAACTTTAATAGGCAGAATCCTCTGTAAATCTTTTGGACGGATTGGCCGTGCGGATGAAGAACGTGGATTTGGCAGACAGGAGCTCATAGAATAGTCGCTGCAAGAACTTTGTTGTTCCACCTGGGCTGTACGTCTGAGAGATGCATTACAGTCTGCTGGCCGATCGCCCGCTAACAGCGCAAATGTTTAACTCTTCTTATACGGATTTGAAGTGGTTGTAAACCTCAGACATGAAATATGAGAAAAGCAGATCCCTCTATAATGTGTACTTGTCTCAATCCAGAGCACTAATTGTCACTTCTATCTTCTGCGCCATTCCTCTGCTATCAGCATGACACTTCTGACAAGTTTTCTGGACGCCAAGGCCCGGATTCAGGTAGATCGGCGTATCTTTATGCTGGCATAGCGCATCGTCTTTGTGCTACGCCGGTGCAACGTTGAGAGGCAATCTGTGTCGGCAGTGATCTGTGATCGCTGCGCCCTTTGGACCCAGCTGGTCACAGAGTGGGGGAAAGAGCCAATCACAGCGGCTCTTTACCATGTGATCAGATGTGTCCACTTACAGCTGATCACAATGTAAACAGGATTTGCTGGTTATCGGCAGCGGGTGAGGAGAGGAGAGACAAAAACTGGCAAATCCACACAGGGGACATCTGCACTAACAATCAGGGCACTGACCATCAGTGTCCTTATTATCAGTGCAGCCATAACAGTGCCCGCTAGTGCTGCCAATCAGTCCCCACCAGTGGTGCCTGTCAGTGATGCCTATCAGTGCTGCCCATCAGTGTCTCGCCCATCAGTGCTGCCTTAGCAGTGCCCATCAGTGCCATCTCATCAGTGCAGGCAATCTGTGCCCACCAGTTCTGCCTGTCAGTGCCGCCTATCAGTGCTGCCTATCAGTGCCTCCTCATCAGTACCCATCAGTGCTGCCCATTAGTGCCGCCTTAGCAGTGCTCATCAGTGTCGCCTCATCAGTGCCACCTTATCAGTGCCCATCAGTGCCTCCTTATCAGTGCCCATTAGTGCCACCTCATCAGTGCCGCCTCATCAGTGCCCATCAGTGCAGGCTAGTTGGCAAGTGGTTAATGATAAAAACGAAAATAAATAATAAGAGCTCATCAATTTCATCTCCCCACCACAGTGCTGTGCACCAAATCCTCTCACCGCTCTTGGCAGGAGCTCCAGCTGACAGTGTGGATATAGCAGCAGTCCTGGATCAAATGCAGCCGCCGCTGTGCTTTATCACATGCACACTGACAGTTCACATGCACAGGGGAACATGCTTGGGGGTCACATGATGCAAGCAGTTTTTAAAAAAAAAATGTAATCAGTTTGAATTTTGATAAACAAAACAAATTTCGAAAACGAATTCAAGATATTTAACGAAACAAAGTTATGTAAAACGTATCGAAGCTAAACTAATTTTTTCGTTCTGCACATGTCTAAGATTTATTGGGAACGATGGAAGAAGGGGAGGATCAGAGAAGACAGACTCAAACAGCCCTTTTACACAATGCAGAAGATTAACCCCTTAGGTCCCACAGTGAGTATAACAAGCATGCTTTACTGCATATACAGACTGATTTCACTGTTGTGGGTTTAGTAACACTTAAAGTTAATAGAGATCCATCCCCCGGCACTCACTGAGTGATGAATCGCAGAAGTCAGGGAGTTCAGAGAGCTCAACTTTCCTGCAATCTTCCAGTTCCTGCTCTGTGTTTGTTCAGAGATCCCCTATCAGTCCTCCTGCTGCTCCTCCAACATAACTTCCCTTCTAATGAAATATGAAATATGCGTCTGTCTACATTCCACCCTTTACACAGCACCCCATTCATCAAGTCTGTATATTGTGAGATCTGCCGTCCGCTATGACATCTTCATTCCTTTATATAGTGCTGACATATTCCATGGCGCTGTACAAAGAGGACAGACCCCCTTCACCAGGAATTATGGGGCCCCTTACACAGCATAAGGCATGGGGCCCCTGGAGCAGAGAACCAGGGGGGAGGGGGTGCTACCGCCTCAAATTGAGAAGTGGGGGGGCTGCCACGAATTGAGAAGGGGGGGCCCCTTTACAAAAAAAAAAGAAGAGATAAAGAAAAATATATATGAAAAAAGGGGCCCTTTAATAAAAAGAAAAAAAAGAGAGAAAAAAAAAAATATATATATATATATATTTTTTTTTTAAAAGGGTGTTTGCCATCTGGGGACCTCTGGGCCCTTTAATATATATTTTTTTTATAAAAATAAATTACAAAAAAAGGGGGGGGGGGGTTCCATCCAGGACCTCTGGGCCCTTTAATAAAAAGCTTCGGACCAGGTCGCGGGAGCAGGCCGCCGGTGCGCGCCCGCGACCCGCGACTGGGTACTAGCACAGCACGTACCTGTACGTGCCTGTGCCCAGCCGTGCCATTCTGCCGACGTATATGTGCAGGAGGCGGTCCTTAAGTGGTTAAAGAATAGGAAGAGCAGTACCAGAGATGACATGTTCTGTAACCTCTGCTATTACCGAGACAAGTTCCAATCTAGCAGAATGAATATGGAGGAAAAAATCTAAACATGCAATGCTATTGTAATTATATTAATTCATTCATTAATAAAAAAATAAAAAAATGTTAGAACCAACACTGTGTCACTGTCTCATCAACATATAAAACAATATAAAAAATGCATTCAAATGTTTAAGTACCGAATGAGTGCAAATGGGGAACTTCAAAAAAAAAAACACAAAAAATATTGTGCTGGGTCTACTCAAAAAAAATTGAGGCAACTATTTGCATCAGCTTTTTAAGCATTGTCAACTAAACTTATTTTTGTCTGATTTATTAGACTTTTCATGTTTTATACATAGGGCCAGATTCACGAACACTTGCGCTGGAGTATTTGGATATGCGCCGCGTAACTGTGATGATGCGCCGTCGTTTCTATGTGCCCGTACCCAGCAAACTAGATGCGCCCAATAACGGGTCATTTGCGACCGGCGGAACGTTCCGACGCCAGAGTATCGTCAGCGCTTATTTTCGCTGGGCGCATCAGTCGCGCCTATTGATTTCCCCTGCAAATATGCAAATGAGGTATTTTTCCCAATTCACGAACGGATTAGCACCATACGCTGGCTACATGCGCCGCGCGTATCTGGTCCGTCCGGCGCAAAGTTATTTCTACAAAAGGCTGCTTTATCTTTACTCCAGACGGTCACAGGTCAGCAGGAGAGCAGCTACAGCAGCGTTACCGACGATAGGAGCTTGCTGAGCACCCCCACTTGCAAGGACAACACCTCTGTGTGCCAACATGCCAGGGGCAATTGTGGTCCTAGAACTACTGATGGGTCCCCCGGAACCAAGAAGGCGGCCACGTGAGAGGATATACCGCACTCGTATGAACCTCTTTGGCATGGGGGATGAGGAGGTGTATCGCCTCTTCAGATTCAGCCCTGATGCAATACTTGAACTAACCACAACCCTGCAGGGTGACATCACCAGCAAGACATACCGCTCACAAGCAGTGCAGCCACTGGTGAAGGTCCTGGCAACACTTCATTTCCTTGCCAGTGGATCATTCCAGCGTACAAGTGGAGTGGTGGCTGGGATGTCACAATCCTCCATAAGCAGATGTGTGCACCAGGTTGTCCCTGCAATCCTCAGACGCATGTCCAACCAGTTCATCAGACCCACCACTGAGGAGCTGCGGCAGAAGGCAATGACAGATTTCTACAACATTGCCAGATTCCCTCGCACTGTGGGGGCCATTGATTGCACACATGTGGCACTCCAGCCCCCCAGTGCCACAGAGCACATATACCGCAATCGGAAGCATTGGCATTCCATCAACGTACAGGTGATAGCTGATGCCCAACGCCTCATATGGCACGTCCGTGCCAAACACCCCGGGTCCAGCCATGACAGCTACATATACAATCAGAGCCCCATCCCAGCAGAATTTAACCAGAACATGTATGGGGACAGCTGGCTGGTTGGTGAGTGACAAGGGAGTCAGGCATGACTATCCCCTCCCGTGATGCACAACAGAAATCGCACATGCATGACTAACATTCTCCTGTCTTTTACCTTACAGGTGACTCTGCATATGCACTGGGACCCCATCTAATGACTCCTTTCCGGAACCCCCAAACCAGAGGAGAGAGAAAATACAATGAAGCACACATCAAAACCCGTGCAGTGGTGGAGCAAACATTTGGGCTCCTGAAGTCCCGTTTCCGCTG
Organism: Rana kukunoris; assembly: GCA_029574335.1. Lineage (NCBI taxonomy): Eukaryota > Metazoa > Chordata > Amphibia > Anura > Ranidae > Rana > Rana kukunoris. The sequence goes on along the minus strand of CM056054.1, from coordinate 224,847,662 downwards.
CCTGGATAAGTCCGGGGGGACCCTATTGTATTCCCCTACCTTTGTGTGTCAGATCATCGCTGCATGTTGCATACTACATAACTTTGCTATGAAAAAAGGCCTGCATATTGACATACGTGATGACCTGACCCCCGACCCACACAGCCCCCCCCCTGCCAGAGGACACCCAGTCTGCTGATGGAAGAGCAGTCAGGAGGGTCCTCGCCGTAGGCATCTTTGGACACTAAACCAAAACATTAATAACACAGACAGTGCACGCATGTACACCACTGATGTCCCTAGATCACACACACCACATGCACATCGCATTGGATTAGCCCAAGTCCAGCATGTAGGAGTTGGGAGCAGTAACGCCGCGTCAAGGCCCCAATGATGTCACTGTCCATTCACACACCTTTCACACGTGATTCATTCAGCCGTGGGGTTAACTTCACCACCACGGCCGAGGGTGACACCCCTTACTTTCAGGAGTGCCACCCTCTCACATTCACACACCATTCACACTGTCCCCTGCACTCCTGACCGTGTGCAGTACAAAAATAAATTAATAATATCATATCCTGATAATTAAAAGAAACAAAATCTCATAACCTGAGAAAAATAAAAAATAAACTCATGACCTGAGTATGTCCAAATCAAAAATATAAAACAAAAAAAAAAAAAGGCCTCATCGGGGATGCCGGGGGCTTCTTCTGGGGGCCCCTCTCTGGCTCCGCAGCTGCCTGGATGGAGTGGGTGGGGGTGGGGGGGCATCTGGAGGTGGCTGATCCCCAGGTGGGCCACTCCTGGCAGGTGTGGCCTGCGTGCCCTCCAAGGCCCTGGCTATCCGTCCAAGGTAGGAGTTGGTCTGGGCCTGCATCCGGAGCTGACGGGTGACCTGGTAGTGCTGGGCCCGCCGACTCAGCCTCCCCTGGTCCCGGATGGCAGCACTGTTGGCCTGGACGGCTGCAGTAAGGTGCCGAATATCCCCCTGCACCTCCCCCAAAGTGGTGACCACTGCAGCGCAATTACAGCTGACATCCTGCACTGCGTTGCTGAGGTTGGCAACGGAGCCCAGGCTGTCAGACACTTTCTCCAAGTGCACCGCTATGGCCCCCATCTGTTCCGTCTGCCTGGCGTGATCCCTCGCCAACTGGTCCTGTATACCATCAGACACCCCCCTGGTCTTCTGGGTCGCCTTCCTGGGGCCAGAAGATGGATGTCCTCGGGTGGAAGGAGTCGCCCTTGAGGGGCTTCCAAGGATGGGGGAGGGGACGACAGACGGCCCAGGAGAAGGGGAGGAGACAGACAGCACTAATGAAAAGTCCTGCTCTGCCACAGCAGGATCCTCCACAACCACCTCGGCAGGTGTGGTGTGGCCACTCTCCTCCTCCACAACCTCTTCACCACCCAGTGGCTCAGGCACACGATGGCGTGGGGGGGATAGGGTGGAATGTACGCTGAACGATGATGGCCCAGCTCCGTCATCTGTAGATGACACAAAGCAGACACATGTTGGTGGTCCCACACACTTGGCACATGTACCCTCCCCCCCCCCAAATGCAAAACAACAAATAGGGGATTATAAAACACTTACCTGTCCTTGTGCCTTCCTCCACGGAGTCATAGCCTGCGACCCCCTCCACCTGCTCCCTCTCCAGGCAGCGAGCAACCACCTCCTCCTCTGCGGTCAGGGTGACAGGACATGGGGGACCACCACCTGTGCCCCTCTCATACCTCCTGATGGAGGCCACCTTGTCCCTCACCTTGCGCCGCAGGTCATTTATTTTTTTTTGTATGTCCCCAGCAGTCCGGGTGGAGTAGCCCAGGACATTGACCCTGGCAGCAATCGACTCCAGGATGCCCTGCTTCCTTTCCCGGCTGGTCTTCCGGCTTTTTTTGCCATGGAGAAATTCATTATCCCTCTCCATTGCCGAAATGATCACTGAGACCTCCTGGGCATTAAAATTCAGGTTCCTCCTCTCTCTGGGGGTAGCGGGAGCAGCCATCACAGCACAAAAGTATCTTCCCTGGGGTGGGGGGAAGCGGAACTACTTTTGCGCCGGAATGGCGTTTCCGCCAGCGCTTTTAAGCGCCCAGCGGAACGCATTGCGCTGACGTTTCCCAGGAAGTGGTGCCGACGGAAGTTGTGAGCATGCGCACAAGGGGGGCGAGTGGAGCCGCACTCACTGCGCATGCTCCGTGGATGATGCGCTGAACGTAAGCCTCTGCGCTGGGCTTCGCCCATCATTTACATATGATCACACCCACTTCCACTTGCGTCGGGTTACGCCAGCGCATTATCGTTACTCTGGCGCAAGTTTACGCGCAACTGCTATGTGAATTACAGGACTTGCGCTGAAAGGGTCTTCAGAGTAACGTAAATGAGAAGCGTTACTCCAGAGGAAAGATACTCTCATCTACCTGAATCTGGCCCTTTGTTGTTTTAAGTAAGGCCAACTTAACTCAGCATGCCTTAACTTGTCTGGAATTATAGTAAAGACAACTCAATTTTTCCAGGTTCTAGACCATAGGTTTAAGTAAAGCCTACTCACTATATTCAGTTTATAGACCATAGGTTTAAAGGATCACTAAAGATATATATATATATATATATATATATATATATATATATATATATATTTTTTTTTAAATAACAAACATGTTATACCTACCTCCACTGTGCAGCTCGTTTTGCACAGAGTGGCCCCGAACCTGGTCTTCTGGGGTCCCTCGGCGGCTGTCTTGGCTCCCCCCCCCACAAGGACTCAACACCTTGATGCGAGCTGTTGAATTCTCCCGTGATAGAGCCGTCATAGCCCCTCATTGTATCACTCTGCCCCGCCTCCCCGGCCTGCTGCATCATTGGATGTGATTGACAGCAGCGCATTCGAATGGCTGTGCCGCTTTCAACCCATCCACTGTAACCAATCAACACCCAGGCTGAGCGGTGAAGAGGATGTCAGGGGCGAGCGCGGGACTTTCGAGGGGTCAGGTAAGTATAAGGGGGTGGCTTTATTGTCGGATGTTTAATGCATTAAAGGGGTTGTAAAGACAAAAATATTTTCCTCTTAAATTAAAGTCTGACAGTAGCTGATAAAGTAAAAAGTAATGTTTTGCATTATAACTAGTCTGATACCTGTTGAAATCGAGCTGTTTTATTCACCTCCATCACTCCTGAATCGTTATTCTCACTGACTTCCTGGTTTGCGGTGCGCATTCATTCTTGCTACATCACGGCCTAATGGAAACTACAGTTCCCATTAGGCTTAGCCTCCATGCCTATCAGGGATAAGAGAGCATCTTCACGCAGGGCTGTAGTCATAGGGAGGGGGTGAGCACATTCCGCTTTCCACCATGCAAAACGGCTCAGGTGCTGGTGGAAAGCAAGAAGAGGAGAGACAGGAAATGGCATTTTCAAACCTGGATTACTGTATTTTGGAGGTCAAAAGGAAAAACGAGGTGAGTGATATTTAAATGCTCTAGCTTACAGCAATCAATTGATCTAATAAAAAATGAACGTTTAGTGATCCTTTAAGAAAAAACATTTACTTTTACAACCCCTTTAAGTAAAGCCTACTCAATATATTCAGTTTATAGACCTTGGCCCAGATTCAGAAAGAATGGCGTATCTTCTTTACGCTACGCCGCCGCAACTTAGAGAGGCAAGTGCTGTATTCACAAAGCACTTGCGTCCTAAGTTACGGCGGCGTAGCGTAAATGTGCCCACATAAGTGCGCGTAATTCAAAGTAGCCAGGCAGTGGGCGTGTTGTAGTAAAATGAGCCATGACCCCATGCAAATGAGGGTCCGAACGAACGGCGAATGCGCCGTCCGTGGACGTATCCCAGTGCGCATGCTCCAAAATCACGTTGCAAATACTCAATGCTTTCGAAGTGAACGTAACTTACACACAGCCCTATTTGCGTACGACTTACACAAACGACGTAAAATTCAACGCTGTTCCGACGTCCATACTTAACATTGGCTGCGCCTCATATAGCAGGGGTAACTTTACGCCGGTCGAACGCCTTACGTAAACAACATTGATCAATGCGCTGGGCGCAACTACGCTTGTAAATCGGCGTAACTAGCTCATTTGCATATTTTTTATGGGAGTGCCGAATGCGTCCAGCGTAACTATGCGCCCACGATACGCCGGCGTAGGCAAGTTATGCCAGACGACTGAAGCCATGTTTTTCGGCGTATCTTGATTTCAGAATCGGCGCAAAGATACAACGGCGCACATTTGAATTTACGGCGGCGTATCAGAATCGGCGCAAAGATACAACGGCGCACATTTGAATTTACGGCGGCGTATCAGGAGATACGCCGGCGTACATTCTTTCTGAATCCGGGCCCATAGGTTTAAGTAAAGCCTACTCTATATATTCAGTTTATAGACCATGGGCCACATTCAGGAAAGAGATAAGACGGCTTATCTCCAGATAAGCCGTCTTATCTCTGCGTCTGAGCCCTCCTATCTATGCGACTGATTCATAGAATCAGTAACGCATAGATTTCCATTGGATCCAACTGGCGTAAGTCTCTTACGCCGTTGTATCTTATTTTCATATTTTAGGCTGGACGCTAGGTGGCGTTCCCGTCTAAAATATGCAAATGAGCCTAAACGCCGATTCCCGAACCTGCGTCCTGTATCTGTTTACGTCGTTTACGTTAGGCTTGCGCCTGGCCTAAAGTTATGCCTGCTATATGAGGCGCAGGCAATGTTAAGTATGGACGTCGGGACAGACGTCGTTTGCGTAAGTCGATTCAGAATGGGGCTGGCCGTACGTTACGTTCACGCCGCTTTTATTGACAATTTGCGACGTGATTTGGAGCATGCGCAGTACGTTCGGAGCGGGATCGCGCTTTATTTAAATAATAGACGCCCCCTACCCGCCCAATTTGAATTACGAAGGGCCATTTACACTACACCACCACAAGTTTACAGGCAAGTGCTTTGAGAATACAGCACTTGCCTGTAAAAGTTGCGGCGGCGTAGTATAAACAGCATACGCTACGCCTGCAAAAAAATAGGCGATTCTACCTGAATCTAGCCCCATAGGTTTAAGTAAAGCCTACTTAATATATTCAGTATATAGACCATAGGCCAGATTCAGGTAGAGTTACACCAGCGTATAAGTGATACGCCGGCATAACTCTGAATCTGCGCTGGCGTATCTGTTTTCTGTATTCAGAAAACAAGATACGTCGGGTTGCAGCTAAGATATGAGCGGCGTAATTGTATTACGCCATCGTATCTTAACTGCAATTTTAAAATGGCCGCTAGGGGCATTCCTGCTGATTACGTTCACGTCGAAAACACCGTCAAAATTTGGAGCATGCGCACTGGGATACATTGACGGTCGTCGAATTACGTTCACGTCGAAAACACCGTCATAATTTGGAGCATGCGCACTGGGATACATTGACGGCCGTCGAATTACGTTCACGTCGAAAAAACCGTCATAATTTGGAGCATGCGCACTGGGATACATTGACGGCCGGTGCATGTGCCTAATTTAAATACTACACGCCCCCTACCCGCCGAATTTGAATTACGACGGACTATTTACGCTACGCCGCCGCAACTTTAGGAGCAAGTGCTTTGTGAATACAGCACTTGCGCGTAAAGTTGCGGCGGCGTAACATAAATGAGAAACATTACGCCGGCAAAAAGAACAGCTTGCCATCCTGAATCTGTCCCCATAGGTTTAAGTTAGGAATACATCCATAAACTTGTCTGGAACCGTAGTTTTAAGTGATATTAACTTATTTTTTCTTGTAACTTTTTAAAGTTGGTAAAAGTTCATTTTCCAAATGTATACGATATATGTTTAAAGGTTTTTATGTAATAATACCACAATAATATGTTTTTTTTTTTAAAGGAATAGTCTCATGAAACAGGCTTTCAATACAAATGAACATTTATTATTTATTATTTATTTATTAATGTTTTATTAAAGCAGCATCAAATGTAAATGTAAAGATCTTTTTAAAAAGAAAAGAAAACAATGCCTCTTTCGCAGCTAACAAATCAAACTAAAGCACAAACATGTAACATACAGTATATCTGTAAAGAACATAGGACACAGGGTGTATTATGTTTTTTTTGTAAGCCTTTCAGGAGTAATTAATTTGCACTTTAAAGTGTGAACCTTTGAAGATAGATCCTCTAAATCTAGCTCTAAAAAGATCTTCTGAAAAACTTCAAAGGTATATTTTAAGCTTTTAGAATAGCTCAGGTTAAAAGCATAAATGAGTCCCATAAGAAAAACACAAGCTTGGGATACATCAGAGATTCCAGTGAGAAACCCTTTACTCCCTCAATAACTATCCCCAACGTGGTACTGGGTACTGTTTTCATCAGTAACTTTGTGGATAACAAAAATATTTAGGATCAAGGTGGATAGGTCTTCTGGGATGATCGCGGATAAGCAGGTAAGGATCAAACAGCAGCGTCATAAGAACACAAGCCAAAAGGTCGGTAACGAGCAGTTGCAGGTTGGGATCAGGCAGAAGCGTAGTCAAGGAACAAGCCAAGGGTCGATAACGAGTGGTAGCAAAATATGGACGGCAGCAGGGAAGAGAAGAGCTTGCTGAGAAGGCACAATAATCTGGCACAGAGGAAGTGCAAAGACATGGCTTATATCAGGAAGTTCATGTGAAGAGCAAAGAGTTCAAGGTTCAGCAGAAGTCAAGGCACAAGGCAGGGTTTGCTAACCCACTTGGGTGAACTGCGAGTGCAATGCAAAAACACCCCCCTGCCGCTATGATTCAGGTGCCAGGTGACCTAAAAGGGGTCGGACACCTGAATAGGAGGGGTCTACAGTGGCCATGGATAGATCCATCAATCTATCCATTATACACAGAGGGGGTGGCTGGAGAGAGAAGGGCGGTGCCCATGCACCCTTATGCTCCTTACATTGGTAGTCAGGAGGAAGAATATCCCCTTTCATTGGTGGTCAGTGGGTAGAATGCCCTTTACATTGAAGGTTAGTGGGAAGAATGTCCCTTCCATTGGTGGTCAGTGGGAAGAATGTTCCTTACATTGGTGGTCAGTAAGAAGAATTCTCCTTACATTGGTGGTCCGTGAGAAGAATGATCCTTACATTGGTGATCAGTGGGAAGAATGTTCCTTACATTGGTGATCAGTGGGAAGAATGTTCCTTACATTGGTGATCAGTGGGAAGAATGTTCCTTGCATTGGTAGTCAGGAGGAAGAATATCCCCTTTCATTGGTGGTCAGTGGGAAGAATGCCCTTTACATTGAAGGTTAGTGGGAAGAATGCTCCTTACATTGGTGATCAGTGGGAAGAATGTTCCTTACATTGGTGATCAGTGGGAAGAATGTTCCTTACATTGGTGATCAGTGGGAAGAATGTTCCTTACATTGGTGATCAGTGGGAAGAATGCTCCTTACATTGGTGATCAGTGGGAAGAATGCTCCTTACATTGGTGATCAGTGGGAAGATTGTTCCTTACATTGGTGATCAGTGGGAAGAATGTTCCTTGCATTGGTAGTCAGGAGGAAGAATATCCCCTTTCATTGGTGGTCAGTGGGAAGAATGTTCCTTACATTGGTGATCAGTGGGAAGATTGTTCCTTACATTGGTGATCAGTGGGAAGAATGTCCCTTACATTGGTGATCAGTGGGAAGAATGTCCCTTACATTGGTGACCAGTGGGAAGAATGCTCCTTACATTGGTGATCAGTGGGAAGAATGCTCCTTACATTGGTGATCAGTGGGAAGATTGTTCCTTACATTGGTGATCAGTGGGAAGAATGTTCCTTGCATTGGTAGTCAGGAGGAAGAATATCCCCTTTCATTGGTGGTCAGTGGGAAGAATGTTCCTTACATTGGTGATCAGTGGGAAGATTGTTCCTTACATTGGTGATCAGTGGGAAGAATGCTCCTTACATTGGTGATCAGTGGGAAGAATTCTCCTTACATTGAAGGTTAGTGGGAAGAATGCTCCTTACCAGTTTTGCCAACCGCCAGTATTTTTACTGGCAGCCAGTAAAAAATGGGCACTTTTCTCCTGCCAGTGAATGAAAGAGGTTGCCGGTAAAAAAATATGGCTGTGACGCTTGGCCAAGACCATCCGAGTGCCTGCCTTTAGTGTGTTCAGACTGTGTGTCGCCTGAAGTCATCGTGCAAGAGAACGGAGCAGCTGGAGACCCATGTGCAGGTCTATAGAATGGGAGGAAGGCAAGCTGGGAGTGGACTGAAGGGACCGCCTGGCATTGAGAGAGAGGGTCACTGTGACTCAGAAGGGGAAATCTCGGTGAGGTGCAATCAATGTCATTTACGTACATAGGTCAGTGGGAAGAATGTGCAATATGTTGGTTTTTTAGTAGGAATGTCACTTAATGTTTTGGTCAGTGGGACTCAGGGGTCAAGTCCTGGGGAAAAAAGTGTGGGAACTCCCACCCAAGATCCACTCCTCCACCAAAAAAAAGTACACTCATATGCATAATCACTAAACCGCATGTTTTTTTTTCTTCGATCCACTGTACCTTAGTAATCCTTTACGTTACTGTCCGTTTCCTGCATATGGATTCATCGGGTTGTGTGCGGGTATTCCGTCATTTCCTCAATGCCGCAATGTCTCCTGGGAGCTTTTGTCATTGTTCCCAGGAGACATTGCGGAGGTCTGCCGCGAGTTATTGCGGGATTTAGAAAGAAGCAAATTCTTTCTAAATCCTGTGATAACTCGCGGCAGACCTCCGCAATGTCTCCTGGGAGCAATGACAAAAGCTCCCAGGAGACATTGCGGCATCGAGGAAGTGACGGAATACCTGCACACTACCTGATGAATCCATATACAGGAAGCGGCCAGTAACATAAAGGATTACCAAGGTTCGCCTGCCCCTGACAGTGACTCAAGTCCTGCAAAGAGAACCGAGTTCCTGCTGTGAAAAAAGTGCAGGAACTCCGTTCCCACGCATTCCCCCAGGACTTGAGCCCTGGTGGGACTCATGTTCAATAACATTGGTGATTTGTGGAAGAATGTCCCCTTACATGGTCAGTGGGAAGAAGCGAGCAGAGAGGCTTCAATGGGCCTCCACCAAGTGAAGTTGAGCCAAGCAACCTCTGCAGGATGGTGGCTGAAAGGGGCCTATCTAAGGTGAAGGTCTATGTCGCAGAGTCTGCCAACTCTCTGTTATAAATCTGTTGCAAAAACAAGTACTAAATTTCTCCAGAGGAGCTTTACAGAAGGTTGCGACGGCCAGGACTAGGATTTCCCATTAAAAAAACAAACAGCAAATATTCACTCTGTGTTTTCATAAACAGGCCCCCAAAACTTTACAAACTTTACAAAATGGAGAAAAAACAGGTTTCCCTAATGATGGTGGTAGGAGGGTGAACTCAAATCTCTTCTTTGGCCTTCCATTATCGCTCCCCCAGGTTTCTCAACCAGCCTTAACCTCCCCCCCAATCAGCAATCCTGGTGGAGGTATTTCAGGGGGATCAAGGAAAGGAAGATTGATTTTTTAAGAGTGTCCAGGGAAGGTTTTGGTTTCTCAGTAACACAATCCAGGAATTCAGCTCACGCAAACATCGAGAACAAAGGAATATTTTTAGAACTTAAAAGAAAGCTCTGTGGGATTTTTGTCTTTACGGGAGCTGTAAAATAAAGGGATTTGTTACATAAAGTTGGGCCGATACAGTGACACCCGAATCGTCATCGTCACCCATATCCAAGAAGTGTATACTGCATTGTGGCCCTAGCAGGTATCACCTTACAATGAGCCCATTGTCTCCGGACTGGAGGGAAACTTACACGGCATGTTCCAATTTTAAGAGCTCCAACAACAGACATTTCCCTGTTATCGAGGGCCAAAGACTATATGATACTCCTTGTTGAAACATTAAGTATCTGAGAGGTGAGGGATGGCGGGACAATGGTGCTTTTGTTTAGGAACGTCTCAAGTGTTTTATTTTTTTGCAATGTTGATTTGTAGTCAAATTGGTAACATAACTTTTCCTGATATATATACTTGAGGCGATTGTAGACATATTAGCGCAATTGTGGCAGAGAAAATGTTCCCTGAGATATTTACAAAGTTTGGAGTGTTGAATCTCAGCCATACAAACAGAAAATTAACTATTTTTTAATGACGTTAACCGCTTCAGCCCCGGACCATTTTACTGGCCAAAGACCAGGCCACTGTTTGCGTTTCGGCACTGCGACGCTTTAACTCACAATTGCGCGTTCGTACGACGTGGTTCCCAAACAAAATTGGCGTCCTTTTTTTCCCCCACAAATAGAGCTTTATTTTGGTGGTATTTGATCACCTCTGCGGTTTTTATTTTTTGCACTATAAACAAAAATAGAGCGACAATTTAAAAAAAAAGTCTCTATTTTTTTTTACTTTTTGCCATCATAAATATCCCCAATATATATATATATATATATATATATATATATATATATATATATATAAAAATTATTCAGTTTAGGCCGATATGTACTCTTCTACATATTTTTGGTAAAAAAAAGAATCACAATAAGCATTTATAACAAAAGTTATAGCGTCTACAAAATAGAGGATACTTTTATGGCATTTTTATTAATATTTTTTTTTTTTTTTACTAGTAATGCCGGCGATCTGCGATTTTTATTATGATTGCGACTTTATGGTGGACACATCGGACACTTTTGACACATTTTTGGGACCATTGTCATTTTGACAGCGATCAGTGCCATAAAAATGCACTGATGCTGTAAAAATGACACTGGCAGTAAAGGGGTTAACCACTAGGTGGCGCTGAAGGTGTTAAGTTAGTACTAGGGACTGAGTCTTACTGTTGGGGGCGTGGCTACGAGTGACACGTCACTGATGACCATTCCCGATCTCGGGGGGAACAGTCCATCTGATCATCCCCCACAGCTACTACCCTTTGTTCCACATGACCCTCCATTCTAGATTGTAAGCTCTAATGAGCAGGGCCCTCTGATCCCTTCTGTATTGGTTTGTATTGTGAATGTACTGATTTTCCTGATGTAAAGCACTGCGCAAACTGTTGGCGCTATATAAATCCTGTATAATAATAACAATAATCAGTGACAGTGTCACTAGGCAGAATAGGGGAATGCCTTGTTTACAAAGGCATCCCCCTGTTCTGCATTTGTCGACCGCAATCGCGGGCCGCCCAGGAACATCGAAATCCCGGGACTTGCGAGCACACTCACGAGGCACGCGGCGGATACAGGTATGTCCATTCGCCTGCCCCTGCCATGTTGTCGACGTACATCTGCATGCGGTGGTTGGCAAGTGGTTAAAGTAAAGCCTCGTACGCACGCTCGGTTTACTCGGCAAGAACCAGCAAGAAAACTGCTGGCAGAGCTTGCTTGCCGAGTATACCGAGCGTGCGTACGAGGCTTTCAGGATTCTCGACAAGAAAATTTGATTGAACAAGCTGAAGTTAGAAGCCGATTGGCTACCATGCACAGGTGCACCAAATTTTGCACTCCAGTTTGGGTAAGGGGCAGTTCACACCACATGCAGTCCGGTGCGGTTTTTTTTTCTGCATCAAAAACACATAGAAAGTAGGTTATATTTTTTTTCGAGTGAAATAGTTCACACCAGTGCAGTCTGTCCCAGGGCGTCCCAGAAAAAAAAGTAGAATAGGCTGCATTTTTCTTGCACTGGACTGTACTGGAATGTAGTAAGACGCATAAAAAAATGCATCAGAATGCATTAATAAAACTAATGACATTTCTCAGGGTGGATTTTCTGATGGTGGCAACAGTGGACCATGCCTGTGTAATGTGCCTTGAAAGGGTCACTTGTAGTCTCTCTAGGAAGCCTGTGTGACACCGGAGCACAGTTGGAAGATTGGGTCAGAGTGTTGTCACTCTATAACAGGAAGTGCATGATCAAGGACCAACGAGGAGGGAAACACAGTTGCCCTCTTGTTGACTAGCTGCCCAGGCTCCAGGAAGTCCACACTCCCACATTTCAGATTGACCTCACAAGAGCCAAAGACAGCAAAGGGCCGATTGTGGCCCCCGGGCCCGTAAAATGTCCAGGTCTGGCTTAGTTTATAGTCATGAGGTTGCATGTGTGTATGTCTGTCTGTCTGTCTGATAAACCTACATAATTGCAACTCAGGAGAACATGCGCTCTCTGATTTTTTTTCCCACATCTGTTTTTCATTTCTTATTTATTTTTTAGAAGCAGGAAAGAAAAAAAAAAAAAAACAGCACCAACCTGTTTTTTTTTTTGGCAGATGCCCAAAATCGTCACTAGAGTTTCATCATTCCCTTGCTTTTTTTATTATTGCGTTAAAACTGTAAACCCAGCTGTTAAAATGAGTGGGTCATACTGGTGAATTTCTATTCCACCATGACTAAGCCCCATGGGTGAGGCAAAACAAATTGAGCGGCGTGGCCTGGACTGAGTTAGGCTGAGGCTGCTATTACCTATTACATGCTGAAGATGTATGGTGTGCGATGGCTGAGATTTTTCTCTACTTGTTACACCTTTTATTAGTTTGAAATCCTATTAACATTTCTATAGTAAGCAGTAAAAAAAAAAAAAGTAAACTTGGCGCGGATTCCATAATGGGGAGGTAAATATTGAATTTTTTAATTAGATGGAAAATCTGTGAACAGAAGCGCAGGAACTAGAACAGCCCTTTTCAGCAACCAATATAAGTTTAACAATCTTTTTTTTTTTTTTTAAATCTGCCTCCAAACATTTTTGTAATTGCTTTTGTTGTGGCAATCACTTCACCATCAGTAGCATAATTGGCCTTCATCCTCTTTGGGGCAGTAGGTGGGGTCTACTACTTACAGAGGAAGATGTAAGCACTAATACTATGAAGGTATCTATCTCCAGGCCAACAATGCCTCTAGAGTGGCGAATGCCCATCTCCAGGCCAACTACGGCTCTAGAGGGGCGAATGCCCATTTCCAGGCCAACAATGCCTCTAGAGTGGCGAATGCCCATCTCCAGGCCAACTACGGCCATAGAGGGGCGAATGCCCATCTCCAGGCCAACTACGGCTCTAGAGTGGCAAATGCCTTTCTCCAGGCCAACTATGGCTCTAGAGTGGCGAATGCCCATCTACAGGCCAAGAACGCCTCTAGGGTGCTGAATGCCAATCTACAGGCCAAGAACGCCTCTAGGGTGCTGAATGCCAATCTACAGGCCAACTACCCCTCCGAGATGGTAAACATCTATCTTCGAGCCAACTACACCCTTAGGGGGGTGAATACTTATATCCAGGGCAACAACACCATTAGGGGGGGGGGGGGGGGGGAATGCCTATCTCAAGACCAACAATACCTCTAGGGTTGTGAATGGCCATCTCCAGGCCAACAACACCTCTAGGGTGGTGAATGCCTAATTGCAGGCCAACAACGCCTCTTGGGTGCTAAATGCTGATCTCCAAGATAACTACCCCTCTAGGGTGGTGAACCTATCTTCAGGCCAACTACTCCTGTGTGTGTGTGTGTGTGGGGGGGGGGGGGGGTGAATATCTATCTTCAGGCCAACAATGCCTTTGGGAGGGTGAATGCCTATCTCCAGTCCAACAGCACCTCTAAGGTGCTGAAAGCTGATCTTCAGGCCAACTACCCCTCTAGTGTTGTGAATACCTATCTTTAAGCCAACAATGCATTTAGGGGGGGTGAATTCCTATGTTCAGATCAACAATACCTCTAGGGTGGAGAATGCCTTTCTGCAAGCCAACACCTTGAGGGTGCTGAATGCCGATCTCCAGGCCAACTACCCCTCTAGGGTGGTGAATACCTATCTTTAGGCCAACTACTCCTCTAGGAAGGTGAATACCTATCTCCAGGCCAACATGTCTAGGGTGGAGAATGCCAATCTCCAGGCCAACAACATCTCTAGGGTGGAGAATGCCAATCTCCAGGCCAACAACATCTCTATGTTGGAAAATGCCTCTCTACAGGTCAACAGTGCTAGAATTCTAGGGAGATGACATCAACACCTACGGTGCTGACAGCGCTACTGCAAATTCTTATTGTTAACAGCCCACCATGAGAAATAAAGAATTCAGACCTGCGCTGACAGCATCAATGGGTAAAATATATAAATTCCATTATAGTATATATTCCATTATATAATGTGATAGAGTCTTGCGAGGTACCCAAAAAACACAACTAATTATATATGTACTAGAAAGTGTGTGTGTGTGTGTGTGTGTGTGTGTGTGTGTGTGTGTGTGTGTGTGTGTGTGTGTGTGTGTGTGTGTGTGTGTGTGTGTGTGTGTGTGTGTGTGTGTGTGTGTGTGTGTGTGTGTGTGTGTGTGTGTGTCATTTAAAGGGGTTGTAATCATCCTTTACCTGCAGACAATCCTCTTTTCACTTCCTCATTGTTCGTTTTGGCTCAGAAGTTGCTCTATTTCTTCTCTGTTCTGTTCACTTCCTGCTTGTCTGATTGTTACGCACCACCGCCTCCTCCTGGGAACTACATCAGTGGGGCAGGACGCTCTCTACGTGTTAGAGACTTCAAGGAGGTGTGAATTACTGGGCGTGCCGCAATGCATACTGGGAAATGTAGTTCTTACATGAACGAGCGCCGCAAACCAGGAAGTGAATGAGAGAACAGAAACTAGAATGCCGGAGGTGATATACATAAAAGGAATTTAATCTGTATTTACACATTTTTTAACAGAATCATTACACTTTTCTGTCTGTCTACCTTGCAGACATTAATTTTAGGCAACTTTGTTTTTCCTTTACAACTCCTTTTAAAGACCATAATCAATTGTCATAAGCAGGATGTTTACTTGAAAAAATAAAATAAAATTGTAACCATAACTTTCCACTTTAAGCAAGCTGAGTTTTTCAAGACAGCGAAATTTAGGTAAATGGTTGGCATATTATTTTTTATTCTTCCCAGGTAAATCTTTTTTAATTTATTTTTATCTACTAACATAATCACTTTAAGGGCTTCAAGAAAGTTGCTTATGAAACAATTACTGGAGCTAATGCTCTTTAGATTAATGTTCACAATCTTCACATGCTTCCATGTTTGAAAACAAAAAACAAAAAAAAAAAAAACCTTGATCTGACGGGTATCTAATCATCACCAAGTTCGACTTCACATCTCCTATTACGGGAAGTCAAGGTTTAGACATGGATTAGACTCCGATTAGAAGGCTAGTTATCAACTGCAACATGTTTCCTATTTGTCATCGGCCCGTAACCAAAAACCCAAGTCACCGATCAAATGGTATCACCCACTGACCTTCCTTCTACAGGAAACGAATAACAAATCCCCTTCTCCTCCCAACCACACGCACATACGCACATTTGGTTAAGTAGATGTAAACCCATTCACTAAAATATATGAGCTTTAAAATGTTACCGTGATTATAAAAAATTATTATTTTTTTATTATTGAGATAAAAAACATGTTATACTTATACGTGTTACAGTGGGGATCGAAAGTTTGGGCACCCAGGAAAAAAATTGTATTAATGTGCATAATGAAGCCAAGGAAAGATGGAAAAATCTATTTTTAAATTGTCTTAAATTACAGATTAGACATTCTTATAATATGTAAAAAAAAGTTAGATTTTATTTCCATCATTTACACTTTCAAAATTACAGAAAACAAAAAAATGTTGTCTGCAAAAGTTTGGGCACCCTGTAGAATTTATAGCATGCACTGCCCCCATCGGGAAGCCCGTCGAGCAGAAATAGAGAGCAGGCTCTCTATTTGCTCGACGGCCCGCCTGGAAGAATGGCTGGTTGCCATTCCCGACGGGCGGGTCGCCGATTTCGACGGCCGGCAGGGAACCTCGACGGGCGGAACGATGTGTTCTGCCCGTCGAGGTTCTCTGCCGTGTGTACACGGCCTCAAAGGTTTTAAATGCCCAGACTCATCTGACCTTGCCCCAACAATCAGCACCATGGGTTCTTCTAAGCAGTTGTCTAGAAAACTGAAAATAGTTGACGCTCACAAAGCTGGAGAAGGCTATAAAGAAGATAGCAAAGTGTTTTCAGATGTCAATATCCTCTGTTCAGGATGTAATAAAGAAATGGCAGTCATCATGAACAGTGGAAGTTAAAGCAAGATCTGGAAGACCAAGAAAAATAATCAGACAGAAGAGCTCGCAGGATTGTGAGAAAAGCAATTCAAAACCCACGTTTGACTGCACAATCCCTCCAGAAAGATCTGGCAGACACTGGAGTTGTGGTACACTATTCCACTATAAAGAGATACTTGTACAAATATGGTCTTCATGGAAGAGTCCTCAGAAGAAAACCCCCTTTACGTCCTCACCACAAAAATCAGCATTTGAACTTTGCAAATGAACATATAGACAAGCCTGATGCATTTTGGAAACAAGTTCTGTGGACCGATTAGGTTTAGGTAACTTTTTGGCCAGAATGGGCAAAGGTACGTTTGGAGAAGAAAGGGCACAGAATTTAATGAAAAGAACCTCTGTCCAACTGTTAAGCATGGGGGTGGATCAATCATGCTTTGGGGTTGTATTGCAGCCAGTGGCACAGGGAACATTTCACGAGTAAAAGGAAAAGTGGATTCAATAACATTTCAGCAAATTTTGGATGGTAACTTGATGCCATCTGTGAAAAAGCTGAAGTTAAAGAGAGGATGGCTTCTACAAATGGATAATATTCCTAAACACAACTCAAAATCAACGGGGGATTACATCAAGAGGCGTAAACTAAAGGTTTTGCCATGGCCTTCACAATCTCCTGACCTTAACATAATTGAAAATCTATGTATAGACCCTAAAAGAGCAGTGCGTGACAGACGGCCCAGAAATCTCAAAGAACTGGAAGACTTTTGTAAGGAAGAATGGGCAAAGATACCTCAAACAAGAATTGAAAGAGTCTTGGCTGGCTACAAAAATCATTTACAAACTGTGATACTTGTCAAAGGGAGCAGTACAAAATATTAACTCTGCAAGGTGCCCAAACTTTTGCAGACCCCATTTTTTTCTGTAATTTTGAAAGTGTAAATGATGGAAATATAATCTAACTTTTTTTGACATATTATAAGAGTGTCTAATCTGTAATTTAATGCCTTTTGGAGATTTTTCCATCTTTCCTTGGCTTCGTTATGCACATTAATATACATTTTTACCTGGGGTGCCCAAACTTTCGATCCCCACTGTATACATACACTTATTCAAGTATACGTGTTATACATACCTGCTCTGCACAGGTATTGCACAGGGCGGCCCCGACCCTCCTCCATTAATAGAATAATAAAAAATAAAAAAATTCTAGTATATATCCCATAGTTTATAGGCGCTATAACTTATCTGGGTACTTATCTGGGTACTTTTTTTTTGCAAAAGCATGTAAAAGAATACATTTTGGCCATAAATTATGAAGAAATAGTTTTGGTTTTTTTTAACCACTTTAGCCCCGGACCATATTGCTGTCCAAAGACCAGAGCACTTTTTGTGATTCGGCACTGCGTCGCTTTAACTGACAATTGCGCGGTCGTGCAACGTGGCTCCCAAACAAAATTGGCGTCCTTTTTTTCCCACAAATAGAGCTTTCTTTTGGTGGTATTTGATCATCTCCACGGTTTTTATTTTTTGCGCTATAAACAAAAATAGAGCGACTATTTTGAGAAAAATGCAATATTTTTTACATTTTGCTATAATAAAAATCCCAAAAAAGGATATAAAAAAAACTTTTTTTTTCCTCAGTTTAGGCCGATACGTATTCTTCTACATATTTTACGTAAAAAAAAAAAAAGGGAATTAACGTTTATTAATTGGTTTGCACAAAATTTATAGCGTTTACAAAAAAGGGGGTCGTTTTATGGCATTTTTATTATTAATTTTTTTTACTAGTAATGGCGGCGATCAGCGTTTTTTTTTGGTACTGCGATATTATGGCGGACACATCGGACACTTTTGACACATTTTTGGGACCATTGGCATTTTTATAGCGATCAATGATATAAAAAAGCATTGTATTACTATAAAAATGCCATTGGCAGTAAAGGGGTTAACACTAGGGGGCAGGGAAGGGGTTAAGTGTGGTCCTGGGTGTGTTCTAACTGTATGGGGGGGGTGGACTCACTAGGGGAAATCACTGATCTTCTGTCCATACATTGTATGGACAGAAGATCAGCGTTTCCCCCGCTGACAGGAACAAGAGGTATGTGTTTACACACATACCTCCCGTTCCCCGCTCTGTAACGAGCAATCGCGGGTGCCCGGCGGCGATCGTACCCGCCGGGCACGCGCGCGTGCCCTAAAAGCTGCTAAAGGGAGGACGTAGAGCTACGTGCTCCCGCGTAGCAGTGCCACCGTCCCGCAGTAATATGACGGCGGGCGGTCGGCAATTAGTTAATGTATTGGATGCTTTATAGAAGAAAGTAAAATAACAGAAAATTGTTATCAAATACTTACCATCATTTTTCATTTCCTGGCCCATCCTCACGTCAGCACACAACAGGTTAATGCCTCCTTTGGATCCCCATATGACCACCTGTTCCAAGCTGAATAAAACACAGCCCCTCCCCCAACCAAGATGTTCGATAACCTAGCCTGCAACAGGCCACTAAGGAAGTCCTCACTTGAGGATAGGCCAGGAAAGGAAAATTACGGTATGTATTTGATAACAATTTTCCTTTTTCCTGTCCCACCTCACGTCAGCACACGACAAGATATACCAAAGCTAATATAGGGCGGGAGCAGGGGCGGAACTACCACCATAGTGACCCATGCGGGCACTATGGGACTCGCAGCCGAGTGGGGCCCGGTGAGCAGGGCCGATCCTAGGCGCGTGTGCGCCCCGGCGCTGTAAGCTGCCACAGAGAAGGGGCGCCAAGATGCCGAAGCTGTGGCACACCACTTGACTGCACTGGTTGCTAGAATCGCCGGCCACCCGACACCTAGCAAACAGTGGCGTCGGAGGCCACCCCAGCATTCAGAACGCGCCGCGGCCGCCCCAGCACTCAGAGCACAATTCGGCTGCTTCCTCTGTGGCTGGAAAATGAGCTTGGCTCCACCCACTTCTGCTATCTTCAGACAGCGTGGCTCAGAGGGAGGGGAGCGAGCGAAGCGAGAGGAACGTTTTTGAAAAGAGCGGCCTGAAGGAGCCTGCCTTGCTGTGAGACTGCACTGTACTGCACCTACATGACCCTCAGCCTTAGCCTGCAAGTCATTTACTGTGCCATTAAACGCAGCCATGGTGCCCCCATCAAATGCAGCCACGGTGCCCAAACGCAGCCACGGTGCCCATCAAAACGCAGCCACGGTGCCCATCAAGACGCAGCCACGGTGCCCATCAAGACGCAGCCACGGTGCCCATCAAGACGCAGCCACGGTGCCCATCAAAACGCAGCCATGGAACCCATCAAACACGGCCAGGTGGGGCCCCATACAACATTTTGTTATGGGGCCCTGTGATTTCTAGTTACGCCCCTGGGCGGGAGAGAACAAATGAAAAGAGACACTGACAATCAAAGAAAAGCTGCTAAAGCCAGAAAGAAATTATCTCTCTTGTCCCAACCTTGCTGACCGCATATTTCTTTTGTACGGTTGAATAGAGGCCGCACCAGACCTTCGCAAGCCAACCCTTACCTATATCTTCCAAGCAATCCTGGCATAACCGCCCCAAAGTCTGCCCACCCCTCTAGTCAAATAGGCTTGCAATTGTTTCAGGGCAGAAAAGCGTACTTCCTGCATGCCAATCTAATCACTCTGGTAACCCAAGAGTGGATGACCCTTGAGGGTCTGATGGCCAAATGAAAAGATTGTACACTTTCCGCTTTTTACCAAGTACACTGTTAGTAACTCGACCATGTGTAAGAAAACTGAAGTCTTCCTGCTGTGCACTTAGTGACTCTCCTGTGAAAACACTGAGGGACTACTTCCCAGTTTTTCTGGAAACTGGATGCCACTTCAAAGATTAACTCTGGAGATAGACATGGTATCCCTATCTCTGGTAAAAAGAAAAGACACCAAAGGGCCCTTGAAGGAAAGTCTTGCAATCTCCAACATCCTTCTGTCTAAAGTAGTTGCTGTCAGAACTAGTTTTACCGTGAGGTACTTCAACGGAAATTAAACCTATTGGAGAAAAGGGTGCTCTCAGATCCAAGCCTAAGTCCCACAGAGGGAACAAGGATTTCCCTCAAGGTCAAACAATAGATTGTTATCTGGAAGAAGCATCTGGTCACAGGCTTTTGCATCCATCTGCAGCCTGTGGAAAAGTAAAGTAGAGATCTGCACCTTAAAGCGGAGCTCCACCCTAAAGTGGAACTCACGCTGATCAAAACCCTCCCCCCCCCTCCGGTGTCACATTTGACACCTTTCAGGGGGGAGGGGGGTGCAGATACCTGTCTAAAGACAGGTATTTGCACCCACTTCCAGCCACAACAGTCTCGGGCAGACTGCGGGCATGACGTCACCGCCTGTCCCCCCCCCCGTTGTGTGCTGGGTACACTCGGCTCCCAGTACAAAGCGGGAGCCAATCGGCAGGCGCAGCGTAACTTCCGCATGCGCCGTAGGGAACCAGGCAGTGAAGCCGGAGTGCTTCACTTCCTGGTTCCCTCACCGTGGATGGAGGGAGGAGCGACGAGCGATCGATCATCCTCTGCTGCGGACGGCGCTGGACTCCAGGACAGGTAAGTGTCCTAATATTAAAAGTCAGCAGCTGCAGTATTTGTAGCTGCTGGCTTTTAATATTTTTTTTTTTCAAAGGACATCCGCTTTAAGCGACACTCTCAGATCAATTAAGCTAAAGTTACCCCTCCTAAGTAAATTGTTAATTGCATACAGTATTTTCAAATGCTACATGCTTGACATTCGTTGTTACTTGTATACAGGCTTCTGCCCTAAAATACTGAACATGTTCGTTATACCTCATTAGACCATCCTTCATCAACGAGCTGTTTACACTCTATCATTGTGGCAAAAGACCATCCTTTACCAAGAGCACTTTACGCTCTGTCATTGTGGGAAAAGACCAGCCTTCATCAACGTGCTGTTTACGCTCTATCACTGTGGGAATAGACCATCCTTCACCAAGAGCACTTTACGCTCTATCACTGTGGGAAAAGACCATCCTTCACCAAGAGCACTTTACGCTCTGTCACTGTGGGAAAAGACCAGCCTTCATCAACGAGCTGTTTACGCTCTGTCACTGTGGGAAAAGACCACCCTTCACCAAGAGCACTTTACGCTCTGTCACTGTGGGAAAAGACCAGCCTTCATCAACGAGCTGTTTACGCTCTGTCACTGTGGGAAAAGACCACCCTTCACCAAGAGCACTTTACGCTCTGTCACTGTGGGAAAAGACCAGCCTTCATCAACGTGCTGTTTACGCTCTATCACTGTGGGAAAAGACCATCCTTCACCAAGAGCACTTTACGCTCTGTCACTGTGGGAAAAGACCATCCTTCACCAAGAGCACTTTACGCTCTGTCACTGTGGGAAAAGACCAGCCTTCATCAACGAGCTGTTTACGCTCTGTCATTAAAGGGGTTGTAAAGGTACACGTTTTTTTTACCTTAATGCATCCTATGCATTAAGGTAAAAAAACATCTCACAGCACCGCCCCCCCCCCCGAGCCCCCGTTGTACTTACCTGACCGTTCAAATCTCCCGGGCGCGTCCACGTCGTCCTCTTCGGTTCCCAGCCTGGCCGTTGATTGGCTAGGCTGGGCGGATTGATAGCAGCGCGGCCATTGGCTAGCCGCCGCTGTATCACGGGAGAGCGCTCGCAAAAGCTTTCCTCCATGCGAGCGCCCTCGCATGAAGAAGGAAAGCTTTTGCGAGGAGGAGCTCAGACAGCCGCCGAGGGACCCCAGAAGACAGCTTTCCGGGCCACTCTGTGCAAAATGAACTGCACAGTGGAGGTAAGTATAACATGTTTGTTATTTTTTTTTTTTTAAAAGCCCTGACTTTAGTGTCCCTTTAAGGGAAAAGACCATCCTTCACCAAGAGCACTTTACGCTCTGTCATTGTGGGAAAAGACCATTCTTTACCAAGAGCACCTTACGCTCTGTCATTGTGGCAAAAGATCATTTTTCACTAAGAGCACTTTACGCTCTGTCATTGTGGGAAAAGACCATCCTTCATCAGCGAGCTGTTTACGATCTATCACTGTGGGAAAAGGACATCCTTCATCAACGAGCTGTTTACACGCTATCATTGTGGGAAAAGACCAGCCTTCATCAACGTGCTGTTTATGCTCTATCACTGTGGGAAAAGACCATCCTTCACCAAGAGCACTTTACGCTCTATCACTGTGGGAAAAGACCAGCCTTCATCAACAAGGTGTTTACGCTCTGTCATAGTGGGAAAAGACCATCCTTCACCAAGAGCACTTTACGCTCTGTCACTGTGGCAAAAGACCATCCTTTACTAAGAGCACTTTACGCTCTGTCATTGTGGCAAAAGATCATTTTTCACTAAGAGCACTTTACGCTCTGTCATTGTGGGAAAAGACCATCCTTCATCAGCGAGCTGTTTACGATCTATCACTGTGGGAAAAGGACATCCTTCATCAACGAGCTGTTTACACGCTATCATTGTGGGAAATGACCATTCTTCATCAACGAACGATTTACACTCTATACATATGGGGAAAGACCATCCTTCATCAACGAGAGGTTTATGCTTTATCATTGCGGGAAAAGACCATCCTTCATCAACGAGCTGTTTACGCTCCATTATTGTGGGAAAAGACCAGCCTTTATCAACGAACGATTTACTCTCTATCACTGTAGGGAAAGACAAAAGGAGGTGTTAATTCGTTGTGAGCTGACGTGAGGTGGGCCTGGAAATGTTTCCCCCCCCCCTCAAAAGTCACCTTTTCCCCCGTTTATAGTGCAAAAAAAAACAGTGGCGATCAAAAACCACCAAAAGAAAACCATATTTGTGTGAAAAAAAAAAAACATATACATTTTCGTTTGTATACAGCATTGCATGACCTCGCAATTACAAGTTAAAGTAGTGCTGGAGCAAATAGCAAAAAAATGCCTGGTCATGAAGGGGGCAAAATCTTCCGGAGCTGAAGTGGTAAAAAAGAAAAAAAAATCATATCAACTTTAAAAATTCAGCACTAAATAGGATTTTAAATAAGGATCTGCAAATGTTTCATGAAATAAAAATACCGGGAATATATTGAAGCAAAGCCTAAAATAGTTTGCAATGTGCAGACGTGCAGATGTCCCCGCCATTAATGATTGTTGATGCTTCATCTCCAAAATTGTAGCACTAATGAGCGCACTGTTTACCGATCCGGACCACCCGCCAGGGGTAATGGAAGCTGGATGTCCATTTGGTGAGGATCACTAATAGCCGTCACTGCTCTATAAACAATTTTCTTTTCAAAGACAGGAAACTGAGTTTTGTTTCACATGATTAAAGTACTAGTATTTATATGGACAGTGGGTATAGAAAATATTCGCCCACCTTTAAAATAATCACAATGTGTTGCTTTGTAGCCTGACATGAAGACAGACACAGTTTCTGTTTTATCCAGCTGTATTTACTCAGTGAAACTTAGAACATCCAAGTGAAAGATATAACACCAACATGTCATAAAAAAAAATAAAAAAAGGATTACAGAATTGGAAAAAGGATCACCCCCTCCTAAAAAGAACTTGTAAACTCAATCAGGTAACTAATCACCTTTTCAATCGCACTCAAAGAAATTTGACTTTCAACTGTGATCAGCTGTGGTCATTTTGATTAGCTCAGCATAAAAAAAAAACTTTCCTGGAGCATTTCAGTCACTGGCAGTGCAACTACCATGTTTCCCTGAAAATAAGCCTGGGTCTTATATTAATTTTTGCAACCAGAAACACACTAGGGCTTATTTTCGGGGTAGGGCTTGCAATTTAATCCCCAGTGTGCACAGTGTAAAAGTGCTTGCAAACTGCCAGAATCCTTGCCACCACAGCAGACTATAATGCAAGGGGTATGCGTCTCTGCACTCTAACCATGTTACATACCTTCCCACATCGCCGTTCGGCGCTTCCGCAATGCACCAGATTGTTCTTCCCTGGCACAAGCACTGCAGAGGGAGGGGAAACCAAGATCCCCTGATGACAGCTGGCAGAAGAGGAGGGCAGCGGGGATCAGCTAAGCACTTCCGTGACCTACCTGCTTTCTTCTACCTGCATGGAGCTTTGCAAAGGGGGGGCTGAATTCCCTCCCGACAGCTCCAGCAGCAATAGATCGGACTCCAGCAGCCCACAACCAGCCTAAACTAGGGCTTATTTTTGGGGTAGGGCTTATATTGCAGCCCTCCTTGAAAATCGGGGTAAGTACTTTCAGGGAACACGATAAAGCAAACAATCAATTATTAATGGAAAGGCACTGTCAAAAGCTCTCCGGAAAATAAAAAGTTGTGGACAGGCACAAGTCAGGAGATGGATACAAAGGCTTTATCAATGCCTAGAAGCACAGTGAAGTCTATTATTAAGAAGTGGTCAGGTGGTCACTCAAAACTGGATGAAATAGCGAGGAGGTGTCACGCCATGTCTGGGATTTGATCCGGGTCCTAGGGTTACTTTGGATGGTTTCCTATTGCCTGAGCCACCAGGGAACTTCCTTTAACCACTTCAGCCCCGGAGGATTTGGCTGCCAAAAGACCAGAGCACTTTTTGCGATTTGGCACTGCGTTGCTTTAATGGACAATTGCGCGGTTGTGCGACGTGGCTCCCAAACAAAATTGACAGATTTTTTTCCCCACAAATAGAGTTTTCTTTTGGTGGTATTTGATCACCTCTGTGGTCTTTATTTTTTGCGCTATAAAACAAAAATAGAGCGACAATTTTGAAAAAAAATGTTTTACTATAATAAATATCCCCCAATTTTTTTTTTTAAATACATATTTTCCTCAGTTTAGGCCGATACGTATTCTTCTACATATTATTGTTAATAAAATAAAACAAATCGCAAGGAAGGGATTAAGCGTGTCCTAGGGAGTGAATCCAACTGTGTGTGGGGGGGCAATAACATAACATTGATCACTGCTTCTGATGACAGGGAGCAAAAGATCAGTGTCCTGTCATAAGGCAGAACAGGGGGATGCCTCGTTTACACAGGCATTCCCTTGTTCTGCAGCTCCATCTTTGTTGTCATTGGGAAGTATTGTGCCCCATCGTTGGTTACATTGGGAGCATTTGTGCCCATTATTGGTGTCAGTGAGAATTATGTCCCATTTTTGGTATCAAAATAGTTTCCCAAGGGCAGGAAGAGCAAGCAAAGGGCTGCACCTGGCCCCTGGGGCCACAGTTTGGAGAGCACTGGTCTATGGAATATCCTGAGATGACATTGCAGGAGATTTAAGGCACAGAGGAGCCCAGGAACAGGTTAACCCGCTCAGGAAATTGCTTCTTTCAGAAGAGCGCATTGAGCCAACTCTCTGGATAAAGAAAACATCCTGGACACGCCACACGTGAAGGAAGCGCGTGTCCCTTCAAACGTCGCTTATTGTTTTTTTGGCCGTGCAGCACAAATGATTAAGGAGAACCCGTCTATAGAACACAACGCAGGCAAACACCTCGTCCTCTCTATACATCAGAATCGGATCATTCATTTTAGAAGAAACCAACTTCCTCTGCATTCCACCCCACAACATTAAAGTTGTACTTCCTACATGACTTTTGCTGTGTGTTAAAGTGGAGCGCTCAGATGATATATACATTTTTTTAAATCAAATCATTTATTTATTTTTTATAAAAAAATAAAATAAAAGGGAGGTCTCCCTGGGGCCCTCTAATTTTTTTTATATATATTTTTTTGTTTTTCTTAAAGGGCCCAGGAGGGTCCTGGATGTTAATCCCCCCTTTTTTTTATATAATTTCTTTGTATATTTTTATTAAAGGGCCCAGAGGTCCCCAGGGCCCCGGATGGCAGCCCCCCTTTTTATATTTATATATATTTTGTTTTTTATTTGTAATATTATTTGTATTTATTTTTTATTAAAGGGCCCAGAGGTCGCAAGGGCCCAGGATGGCAAAAAAAAAAAAAGTTTTTTAATATATATATATAAAAAATATATAATATATAAATCGCAATAAGCGTATTTGATCGGTTTGTGCTAAAGTTCTAGCATCCTACAAAATAGGGGAAAAGATTTATGGCATTTTAATTTTTTTACTAGTAATGGTGGCGATCTGCGATTTTTATTGTGACTGTGACACTGCGGCGGACATATCGGACACTTTTGACACATTTTTGGGACCATTCACATTTACATAGCGATCAGTGCTATGAAACTGCACCGATTACTGTGTAAATGTGACTGGCAGGGAAGGGGTTAACACTAGGGGGCGCTGAAGGGGGTTAATATGTTCCCTAAAGTGTGTTCTAACTGGGAACACACATTGGTCTCCTCACCCTTGACAGGACATGGATCTGTGTGTTTACACACACAGATCCATGGCCCTGCCGTGATTGCGGGCAATCACGGGTGCCTGGCGGACATCGCGGCAATGCAAGGACGTCATATGACATCCAGTCTGAAGGAGGAAAGGTTCCCGCCGACGTCATTTTACAATGACTTGGTAGGGAAGTGGTCAAGTACCGAAGTTTGCCACCATTCCATTAAAGAGTGACATGTTGGGTATCTATTTACTCCACGTAACATCATCTTTCACATTATACAAAAAAAATTGTCTAACTTTACGGTGTTGTTATTTTTTAATTTATGAAATATTTATTTTTTCCCCAAAAAAAGGCGTTTGAAAAATTGTTGCACAAATACAGTGCAAGATAACAAGTTGCAATTACCGCCACTTTATTCCCTAGGGTGTCTGCTAAAAAAACAAAACATACCGTATTTATCGGCGTATATCGCGCACTTTTTTGCCCTGGAAATCAGGGTAAAATTGTGGGTGCGCGATATATGCCGATACCCGAGTTTTGAATACTGCGCCGACATATACCGAGCGCAGTACACTCGGGTATATTCGGCCAGTCTCGGCTTCTTCCGCGGTCACGTCCTGGACGTACAGGACGTGAGCGCGACAGTTGCTGAGCCTGCCCGAGTGTACTGCGCTCGGTATATGCTAGCGCAGTATTCAAAACTCGGTGCGGAAAACGAGCGGGGAGGACGCAAGGACGCCACAGAAGGACGCCGGACCCGCCGCAGAGGACACCGGACCCGCCGCAGAGGACACCGGACCCGCCGCAGAGGACACCGGACCCGCCGCAGAGGACACCGGACCCGCCGCAGAAGGACACCTGAAGCCGCCGCAGAAGGACGCCGGACCCGACGAGGGATGCCGCGCAAGACACCAAAACTGTAAGTACAAAAATAACTTTTTTTCCACAGGATTGGGGGTCACTTTAGGGGTGTGCGGTATACGCGGGAGTGCCTTATACCGCGATAAATACGGTATATAGTGTTTGGGGGTTCTGAGTAATTTTCTAGCAAAAAAATTATGATTTTTACATGTAGGAGAGGAGTGCCAGGATAGGCATGGTATGGAAGTGGTTAAATGTACTTTTAATGCAAGTACCTGAATTTGAAATCGGCCTCCTGCAATCCCTGAACAGCAGAGCTCTGATTGGGAGAGGGAGAAGCAGCACAATAAATCAGCTTTCTGTGCGGCAGCTCATGTGCCAACATGGGACTTGCTAATAGGAGCAGAGAGATGAGCTCATCAGTCGGCTGCTTCTCTTTTCACTGTCCAGTCACAGTCTGCTGGATGAGACCTGGAGGTGCTGCTTATCTGCTGCAGAGAAAACCAGGCCTCTTGCCCTATCCAGACAGGGCTGTGCTGTGTAAATCTCAGGACTGGATGGACAGACATACAAAGAGAAAGTTGGTGCAGAGATAGAGAGTCCAGAAGGAATCCTGTAAAACGGGGTAGAAACTTTATTACAATATTACATTAAAATGGGAACATTTCAGAAATAAGAAAAAAACACAATAGTGCAAAGTCTGCCTTCTCTCCATCATCACTCTCCCGGCACAGTTTGGACGGGGTCAGTGTACAGATCAGCACTCTCCTCTCTCACAGGTAAACTGATAGGAGTCGGGGGACCCCAGCCTGACACTGAACACCCCACACTGGACACAATCCTGCTGTGACTCAGTAATCCTGTAAGTCTCTGTAGTGCTCGGCACGTCAGTCCAGGGTCTCATGGATCACCGGATTGAGGTGGATGTGATATTCAGACTCCCAGGGAACTCGCAGCCACTCCGCTATCTCTTTAGGAAGATCCGGGTTCTCCGTCCACAAAAGCCAAGCACTTTCCTTCTGCTGTGTCTGCAAAGAGAAAACAAAGAACGTCACTGGATGGTGACAAAGACAGATCCACAAGAACAGCTCTAAGACCCCTTTCACACTGGGTCACTTTGCAGGCGGTAGAACGCTAAAAATAAAGCCTGCAAAGCGACCTGAAACAGCCGATGCAGTGTCTCCAGTGTGAAAGCCCCGAGGGCTTTCACACTGGAGCGGTGCGCTAGCAGGACAGTAAAAAAAGTCCTGCCAGTCGCATCTTTAGAACGGTGCGTTTATCGCTCCCGCCCATTGAAGGCAATGGGACACCGTGGTTATACCACCGGCAAAGAGCCTCTGCAGAGGCGCTTTGCAGTGTTTTCTAACCCTTTCTCAGCCGCTAGCAGGGTGAAAAACCATCCCGCTAGCAACCAAATAGCGCCAAGAAATAGATGGTAAAGTGGCGCTTTACCACTGACTGCTGAATCTGCCCCTGTGTGAAAGGGGCCTTAAGGAAAACTTTTTAAGGTCCCTTGCATACAAGGCTGTTCAGCTACAGCATGCATGGGAGGGAAAGGTGCAGTGTCCAGTGTCTTGGGCCATTCAGCTACAGCGTACCTGCGAGGGAAAGGTGCAGTGTCCTGTGTTTTGGGCCGTTCAGCTACAGCGTGCCCGGGAGGGAAATGTGCAGTGTCCAGTGTTTTGGGCCGTTCAGCTACAGCGTGCCCGGGAGGGAAAGGTGCAGTGTCCTGTGTTTTGGGCCGTTCAGCTACAGCGTGCCCGGGAGGGAAAGGTGCAGTGTCCTGTGTTTTGGGCCGTTCAGCTACAGCGTGCCCGGGAGGGAAAGGTGCAGTGTCCAGTGTTTTGGGCCGTTCAGCTACAGCGTGCCCGGGAGGGAAAGGTGCAGTGTCCTGTGTTTTGGGCCGTTCAGCTACAGCGTGCCCGGGAGGGAAAGGTGCAGTGCCCCGTGTCTTGGGCCATTTAACTATAGCGTGCCAGAGAGGAAAAGGTGCAGTGTCCCGTGTTTTGGGCCATACAGCTGTAGCATGCTCAGGAATGAAAGGCGCAGTGTCCTGTGTTTTGGCCCGTTCCGCTGTAGCATGCTGTGGAGGGAAAGGTGCAGTGTCCCCTGTCTTGGGCCATTTAACTATAGCATGCCAGAGAGGAAAAGGTGCAGCGTCCCGTGTTTTGAGCCGTTCAGCTACAGCATGCTCATGAGGGAAAGGTGCAGCGTCCCGTGTTTTGAGCCGTTCAGCTACAGCATGCTCATGAGGGAAAGGTGCAGTGTCCTGTGTTTTGGGCCGTTTAGATGTAGCTTGCCCCGGAGGGAAAGGTGGAGTGCCCTGTGTTTTGGGCCGTTCAGCTGTAGCATGCTCAGGAGGGAAAGGTGCAGTGCCCTGTGTTTTGGGCCATTCAGCTACAGCGTGCTCGGGAGGGAAAGGTGCAGCGCCCAGTATCCTCTAAAACCTCATCCCTTAACAGACAGGGCCCCAAAACACCAGTACCATTCAGGAAAACATTTAGCTTCGTCCAGCTGCAGCCTGCCATAAGTTTTGACAGGCTGCCTGCAGCAGGGATGGATGTTGCACCTGTTCCCTTCTGGGCACCCCAATATGCCAGGAGGGATGCACTGCAGCTGAACTGCCTGATATGCAAAAGAGCCAAAGCGGTTCTCCAGACGAATATAAAAATTATACTGTATTTATGTCAATTATTTATCCACTTAAGACCCGGACCAAAATGCAGGTAAAGGACCTTGCCCCTTTTTGCGATTCGGCACTGCGTCGCTTTAACTGACAATTGCGCGGTCGTGCGACGTGGCTCCCAAACAAAATTGGCGTCCTTTTTTTCCCACAAATAGAGCTTTCTTTTGGTGGTATTTGATCACCTCTGTGGTTTTTATTTTTTGCGCTATAAACAAAAATAAAGCGACAATTTAAAAAAAAAAATGCAATATTTTTAACTTTTTGCTATAATAAATACCCCCCAAAAATATATAAAAAAACTTTTTTTTCCCTCAGTTTAGGCCGATACGTATTCTTCTACCTATTTTTGGTAAAAAAAAAAAATCGCAATAACCGTTTATCGGTTGGTTTTCGCAAAATGTATAGCGTTTACAAAATAAGGGATAGTTTTATTGCATTTTTATTAATTTTTTTTTTTTTTACTACAAATAGCGGCGATCAGCGATTTTTTTCGTGACTGCGACAATATGGCGGACACTTCGGACAATTTTGACACATTTTTGGGACAATTGTAATTTTCACAGCAAAAAATGCATTTAAATTTGCATTGTTTACTGTGGAAATGACAGTTGCAGTTTGGGAGTTAACCACAAGGGGGCGCTGTAGGATTTGTGTGTTTCCTGCGTGTGTTTACAACTGTAGGGGGGTGTGGCTGTAGGTGTGACGTCATCGATCGCGTCCCCCTATTACAGGGATGACGCGATCGATGCTACAGCCACAGAGAAGCACGGGGAAGCCGTGTGTACACACGGCTCTCCCCGTTCTTCCGCTCCAGGGACGGATCGCCGCACTGCAGCGGCGATCGGGTCCGCGAATCCCGCGGTCCCGGAGCTTCGGACCGGGTCACGGGCGCGCGCCCGCGACCCACGGCTGGGTACTAAAATCAACGTATATATATGTTGATGTGCCCAGCCGTGCCATTCTGCCGACGTAAATGTGCAGTAGGCGGTCCTTAAGTGGTTAAAATACATTTTCTGAAAACCGGATACCGGTCCCTTGTCGCTGTCCAATGAAGAGGACAATGTCCGTGGCCAGGTGCCCGCGATTAATTCTGACAGGGCCAGACATTGAGCCATGGTGGGCAGGGTGGGACTCGCGGGTTGCCAACACCTGCTTTAGGCTATTCGCATTTTTTTGCAGAATTTTTTCATTTTATATATCTTTGTGTAGTTTCTTGGAACGTTTTTCAAGCAGAAAAAAAACCGCTGAAAGCTTTTAAAAAATGTTTCCTTCATGTAATGCAAAAACTTTAATAAAATGCTAATGCTCCCAAAATGCCACTAGAAGCTGGCACAAAAATGCCATTATCAGCATTTTTCTCCTAGCTTTCTTTGGGTTTATGAAAAACGCTAGTGTGGATGGAGAGTGAAAATAAACACATCCATAAAATGGTTTAATTTGCGGCACGTGCCGGAAATGTAACACTCCTATTGGTTGCGCTCTCATCCAAACTCTCAAACCATCTAATGGCCGGTCTCATAGCCGATTAGGGCTGGGGAAAAAATCATTTGAATCGAGTTGGGGGGTCAAATCGATTCAGATTTTGACCAAATCGATTTTTTAGATCCTGCACGCAGCTCGCCGCGATCCTGGGAAAAGGCTGCGAGGCTGGATGCCGTGGACTAGGCCGAAGCCGCTGCCTTTTCCCATGATCGCGGCGAGCTGTGGGCAGGATTTTTTTTAGGTGAGACCGCAACTTCGGTCTAGTCTGCAGCCTTTTCCCATGATCGCGGCGAGCTGCGGGCAGGATTTTTTTAGGCGAGACTGCAACTTCGGTCTAGTCTGCAGCCTTTTCCCATGATCGCGGCGAGCTGCGGGCAGGATTTTTTTAGGCGAGACCGCAACTTCGGTCTAATCTGCAGCCTTTTCCCATGATCGCGGCGAGCTGCGGGCAGGATTTTTTTAGGTGAGACCGCAACTTCGGTCTAGTCTGCAGCCTTTTCCCAGGATCGCGGCGAGCTGCGGGCAGGATTTTTTTAGGTGAGACCGCAACTTCGGTCTAGTCTGCAGCCTTTTCCCAGGATCGCGGCGAGCTGCGGGCAGGATTTTTTTAGGTGAGACCGCAACTTCGGTCTAGTCTGCAGCCTTTTCCCAGGATCGCGGCGAGCTGTGGGCAGGATTTTTTTAGGCGAGACTGCAACTTCGGTCTAGTCTGCAGCCTTTTCCCAGGATCGCGGCGAGCTGCGGGCAGGATTTTTTAGGCGAGGCCAGGATCGAGGGGGACTAGGCCTGAAGCTGTGGCCTCGCCTAAAAACTCCTGTCTGCACCTCCTTGGGACCGGCGTGGTGTCCATGATAAAAAAAAAAAAACCTTGCAATTACTAGAACCAATCCCCTATGGCCATCCCTGTGTTTACAGTGCTTCAGTTTGCAAAAGAACAGAAAGCCTTTGTATAGAGTGCTTCCTGTTCATTCACACTGCAGGGAAAGGATTGAGAAATTTGTTTCCTCAATCTCTTTCTCAAAAGTGAGATGCTCCATGTCTATTTAGACACCTGATATCTCACCAAACCCAGCCAGGACTGTGCCTGTGGGGCAAAGCTGGATAAATCTTAGGAGTGGGTGGACAGAAGTAAAAATTAATTAGCAGGTAAAACTCCCTTATGCGTATTTATTGGGTCGGCATTAATGTAGACAATTAACATTTGGGTTATATGTCCGTTTAAATGAGCGGCTGTGCGATTTTAGAAAACAGCTCTTTCCAGGTGTCGGGTTCCTGCTAATGTTTTGCACAGCCAGGAATGTGTTAGTTTAAGATCCAAGACTTCCCACTAACCCGAGCCAATCACCAATCACAACATCCTTCATCCCCCTGAATCCTCTACTCAGCTTATCTCTACATCCAAATTTCTCAGACTGGTCACTCAGACAGAGACTTGCCCTGGAATTTAAAGCTGTGGAAAAATCTGTCTTCACAGCTTTCTGAATATCAAAATATTCTCCATGTGTTTTTTATGTCTATAGATAAGGCGAGGCACCGCTGAATTACTCAGAAATAAAAAACTTTTATCATACACCATGATCGGTAACAAGCAGAAATCCCATACTCGGAACGTAAAGCAAGTGTAAACCCATATTTATTTTTTTAACAAAAACTTGTCATACTTACCTGCTCTGTGAAATGGTTTTGCACAGAGCAGCCCCGATCCTCCTCTTCAGGGGTTCCCCGTTGATGCTCCTGGCTCCTCCAAGCACCCACAATAGAAAGTCACTTGCTATGGGGGCACTCGTACAGGCTCGCTTCCATGCTGGCTTTGTGTCCATACATACACACAGTGTATGTTGACGCCAACAATATTTTGGCATCAATGGAAGGAAGAGTGACCCATTGTAGCTCATTCCTGTCCCCCCTGCTCGACCCGTAGGCAGGGCCGGTGATAAGAGGGTAGCACCTGCCCACCTGTACAAGGTCCAGGCCCCATAAGTTTAACAGGGGGGGGGGGGGGGTGACAGCAGAAGGAGTGGGTGCAATTACTGGAACTAGGGTTGTCCCGATACCACTTTTTTAGGACCGAGTACAAGTACCGATACTTTTTTTCAAGTAGTCGCCGATACCGAATACCGATACTTTTTTTAAACGTGTCCCCAAATGCAGCCATGTCCCCCACATATTGCAGCCATGTCCCCCCACATATTGCAGCCATGCATGTCCCCCACATATTGCAGCCATGTCATGTCCCCCACATATTGCAGCCATGTCATGTCCCCCCACATATTGCAGCCATGTCATGTCCCCCCACATATTGCAGCCATGTCATGTCCCCCCACATATTGCAGCCATGTCATGTCCCCCACATATGCAGCCATGTCATGTCCCCCACATATGCAGCCATGTCCTGTCCCCCACATATGCAGCCATGTCCTGTCCCCCACATATGCATCCATGTCATGTCCCCCCACATATGCAGCCATGTCATGTCCCCCCACATATTGCAGTCATGTCGCCCCACATATGCAGCCATGTCCTGTCCCCCCACATATGCAGCCATGTCATGTCCCCCCACATATGCAGCCATGTCATGTCCCCCCACATATGCAGCCATGTCATGTCCCCCCACATATGCAGCCATGTCATGGCCCCCCACATATGCAGCCATGTCATGGCCCCCCACATATGCAGCCATGTCATGTCCTGTGCCCCATATTGCAGCCATGTCATGTCCCCCCACATATGCATCCATGTCATATCCTGTGCCCCATATTGCAGCCATGTCATGTCCCCCATACCTTCCGCCGCCGTCGCTGCTGCAGCCTGCAGGGTTAATCCCCGTGCAACACATACCCGCGGCGCCATGTATAGACACGCGATTAGACGGATCCGTCCAATCGCGAGCAAGGGGGGAGTGTCTATGCACGTATCCGTGTATAGACACTCCCCCCTTGCTCGCGATTGGACGGATCCGTACAATCGCGTGTCTATACATAGCGCCGCGGGTATTACAATTTACACGGGGATTAGCGGCGGTCGGCGGCGGGGCGGTGTGCAGCGGGCGACATGCGACGAGCGGCGGTGTTGGCGGGGGGCGGGTTAGGGTGGGGAAGTATTCTATTTTGGTATCGGGGGTATTTGGGGGAGTACAAGTACTCCCGCAAATACTCGGAATCGGTCCCGAAACCGATACTGGTATTGGGACAACTCTAACTGGAACCAATCCCCTGTGGCCCTCCCTGTGTTTACAGTGCTTGTATAGAGCGCTTCCTGTTCATTCACTCGGCAGGGCAAGGATTGAGGAATGCGTGTCCTCAATCTCTTTCTCCGTCTCAAAAGTGAGATGCTCTTTGTCTATTTAGACACCTCATATTTCACCAACCCCCACAGGGCTGTTAAAAATAATAAAAAAAATAATAATAAATATACACACACACACACATACATTATATATACACACACACACTGTTAGGTGTCAGTGTTAGGAATAGTGCCTCAACTCAGCGGGAAGAATACAGCGCCATGGGCCAGATAAAGGCCAGCAAAGGTTAACATCTGGTCCTTAGGCCACAGTTTGGAGACCACGGCTCTAGGGCTGAAACAACTAATCAATTATGAAATGAATCGATTATAATTTTCATAATTGATTAATCGGCCAGTAACATAATGGGTGTTACATTTTTTTTTTAATTAGCCCTTTTATAGTAGAAAAAAGCAAATCGCTACTGTAAATATTACTTTCACTGTCCCACAGAAAAAAAAAAAATTAACCCCTTACAGTAGCGATTATTTGCTCTTTTTGTACTTATTTTTGTTTTTTTGTTGTTACTAAACATCTCAGGCCGGGGTCACATCTGTTTTTTGGTGCTTTTTGCAGAAACACACTACAGTTCCGTTACATGTTTTCCTATGGGACACGTTCACATCCATGATTTTTTTTTTCAGCTGCAGCGTATTTGGAAAGGGCAAGGACTTTTTAACGCAAAACGGTGCTATTTTTTTTTTTTTTGGTTCAATATACTTCAATGGAGAAGCTGCAGAAAAGCATGGAATGTGTTTTTGCCCCAATCTGTGTTTTGTAATCTGCCCGACAACAAATTTAAAAAAGCTTTTTTTTTTTAAGGCTATTATCCGATTAATCGAAACAATAATCAGCCAACTAATCGATTATGAAAATAATCGTTAGTTGCAGCCCTACACGGCTCCAAGGTAAAAATGTTGAGAATTTCCTCTCACTTCCTGTTCTGGTTATAGTACAAGAAAATCTCAATGGTACGCAGACAAAACATAAATAAACTGGCTGGGGTTATAATGCTCCCTCCCTTACTCCATCCAAACTTTAAAAAAAGTTTTGCTTTTAGTTCTACTTTTTTCATCTCCTCTTGCGCGTGATCTGCAGAAACACACACTCACCTGCCAAGCAAATCCAGCATTGTTCTGCTGCGTTCCGTTGATCTGCTGCCCCAGGCCGGGGTCCCAGCCACCATCTTCCATTCTCCTATCATTGGAATGTCTCTTTACAGCTGGTCTTCAATGATGCCCTACCATTGCTGGCATCTACCCGCTGTGCGTGCCTGCTTCCGCAGCCTCCTGGGATATGTACCAGGGGTATCCTAGGAGGCTGTACATGCAAGTATACACCCGTCCTCACCTAGGCAAGAATGGAGGCATGTGCATGGGGGGGGGGGGGGGGGGGTTGCAGGTCTATCTTGGGAATGAAGGCCCCTTATAACACTCCTGACACTGACCAGACCCCTCAGCTAGCTGTAAATTCTCTCAGTGTATCATACAGAGATGCTCCTTTCGATCCATTTCTTATCAAATGCCTTGCGCATTAAAAAATGGCCGCTTATTGACATAAAATAGGCAAAATATTTACCAATGTGACAAAAAGACACCCCCTGGGAACTTGTATATCAAAGTGTTCAATTCCACAAAGCTCATTATTATCAATTTATTTAAAGCGGAGGTCCGCCCAATTTTTTTTATTTTATTTTAAATACTGCACCTGCTGACTTTTATAATAAGGACACTTACCTATCCAGCATGCCTACAATGTCGGCACCCGAGGCAGACTCGTCCCTCGGATGGCGCCGCCATCTTTGGTAAGGGAATCGGGAAGTGAAGCCTTGCGGCTTTCTGGTTCCCTACTGCGCATGCGTGACTCGCGCTGCGCAAAGCCACCGGACCCTGCTGTCTTCGTGTGCCTCCCAAAAGACAGCGTGGGGGGCACCAGACGTGGCTTAGACTGCGGCAGATAATGCAGGGATCTATGCCCGGAAGTGGGTGCAAATGCCTGCCTTAGACAGGTATATGCTCCCCCCTGAAAGGTGCCAAATGTGACACCAAAGGGGGGGAGGAACCCAGACAGCGGAGTTTCCATTTTTGTGTGGACTTCCGCTTTAAAGTGCAAAAGAGGCAAACAACATAAAGGTTAAATATATAATCCTCCATAAAAAATTACAACCTTTCAATACGCTATTCAGGCGTGGAGTACGACGGACATTACAATTTAATACGGAGGATTATGCACTTTACCTTTCTGCCGCTTGTCTGTTTTGTACTTTAATAGAAAGCTTTGTAACTTTTCATCTTGCTCAGAAATGTCCTAAACACAATACCAGATTACATCAAGACCCTCTGGATTACAGTTCACCTTTATTATAACATGCAGTTGCATTGCTTGGAATTACGGGGGCACGCACACACACACGCACACACACACACACACTTCTCTCCATAATTCCCTTTAAAAAAGCATTTATATTTAGGGAACAGGGCCAGGCCGAGCAGTCGTTTTTAACCACTTCCCTACCGTAGGCCGTCATATGATGTCCTGAACTTTAGGGGAGGGGGGGTGCGGGGGTATCTGAATGATGGGTGCAGCTACAGGCATCATTCAGATATCCTCCTTTTCTGCGCACCATAAGAACGATCATAGCGGCAGTTCAGCCGTTTGATCATTCTTATAGGCGGTGGGGGGGCGTCCGCCATCCGGTGCTTTTCCGGCTCTCCCATGCCATCGGGGGCCAGGAGAACGAATCAGCCGGATGAGGACTATAGAGATTAACGGTGGCCAGATGGTCAATAGTCACCTCTATGACTGTCAGGGGCCCGGGCGCAACGTTATGATGCCACGCCCAGGTACTCGTAAGTAAACAATGCCGCAATCGCGGCTGTCGGCATGAGATCGGTGAGATTCTATTACAAGAAATGTTAACATTTCTTGTAATAGGAATAAAAGTGTTAAAAAAAAAAAAATATGTAAATAAAGTGTAAAAATAAAATAAGTAAAAAAAAAAAAATTATAAAGCCCCCTGTCCCCGGTAGCTCGCGTTTAGAAGCTAACACACACGCAAGTCCCACCCACATATGTAAATGGTGTTCAAACCCCACATGTGAGGTATCGTCGAGTGCGTTAGAGTCAGGGTTGCCAACCATCAGTAAATTTACAAACAGTTTGTAAAATCCGTAATTTTTGCATCTGTCCATTAATGTCCATTACAGACATACAGACTACGGGCCAGATTCAGGTAGAGTTATGCCGAGAATATGTAAATCAGCGCGATACGGCAATTCACGAACGTACGCCGGCCCGTCACAGTCACTTTACGCCGTTTCCATAAGGGTTTTCCCGGCGTAAAGATAAAGCAACAAAAAGCAGGCGCATCCTATGTTAAGTATGGATGTCGTGACCGCGTCAAATTGGAAAAGTTTTACGTCGTTTGCGTAACTCGTCTGTGAATGGAGAATGACGTCATAGACGTTCACATCGAAAACACCGTCATAATTTGGAGCATGCGCACTGGGATACATTGACGGCCGGCGCATGCGCAGTACGCTCGCCACGGGATCGCGCCTATTTTAAATACTACACGCCCCCTACCCGCCCAATTAGAATTCCGCCGGCCCATTTACACTACGTCGTCGCAACTTTAGGAGCAAGTGCTTTGTGAATACAGTACTTACGTGTAAAGTTTCGGCGGCGTAACGTAAATGAGAAACGTTACGCCGGAATAAAGAACCGCTCGCCATCCTGAATCTGGCCCTACATGTCCATAATGGACATTTATGGACAGATGCAAAAATTACGGTCTTTACAAAACTGTAAATTTAAATTTACTGAAAGTTGGAAACCCTGGTTGGAGCGTGTGCTAAAGGGTGCATACTAATGACATTTCTTTTTTTTTTGTTTAACAGAGATGATCCGGGTATTGAGTTTAATGGTCACAAAAGCTCATCATGGTTCAAAATAATTGGGAATTCTTCACTCCTCCGCCACCTTATAACAGCTCTTGTAATCAAGCACAGGTCCCCTCCTCCGCTCTGTTGCTTGTGTTGCCCTTATCTCCCAATAATGAGGAGCTGAGCTGTGAGCTGTACTTATCAGTAGGGAGGTGATCCTCTCCACTAACCTATGACTGGAGGTCCAGCTGGGAAGATAAAATATATATAATCGACTAGATAAAGGCTCTTATGTTATTCAGAGAGGAGCCAGGATCAGAAAGAAGACAAAAAGCAGAGAGAGAAGGAAAGTGACAGAACATAGTAAAGGAGAGCAGAAGTGCATACAAGAGTCTGGAGTGCTAAAGGTCCTTAAAGCTGGACTCTAGCCTTCCCATCAGTCTTGCACTCTTGTAGAGGTTCCTCTCCGGAACTAAATATTCCTTAAGCCTGGAAACACACTAAGAGTCTTTTTCCCTGCAACCCAGCGGGTTGAACAGTAAAAAAAAAAAAAAACCTGTTCGTCCTGTTCAGAGCTGCTGTACTAACAATCCGATATTAGTACAGCCCCCCCCCCCCCCCGTTGAGCTGTTGTGTTCTGACAGGGGGCGGCCACCCCACCAGAACACTGCACTCAGCACTCTCAGCCATTGGCTGAAAGCGCTGATCGGTCGGCTGCTGGCATTCATACTTGGGTGGCTTCTGTCCAACAGACTGCCATATACCAAAGCCGAAACTTGCATGGCTATGGGCCCATGTACGGGGCTTTACTCTGATTTCACTGCACACTGCGAGCTCCTCACAAGGTCAGAAGCAACACCTACCATAATTCAGCACAGGTATCCTTTTCAAATTCTGGGATAGAATGAGGACATACAGTGAAACCTCAGATTGCGAGTAATGCGGTTAACGAGAGTTCTTCGCAATACAAGCATTTTTTTTTTTTAAATCCTGACCCGGTTTGCGATTGTTGTCTTGCAAAAAGAACAGGATTCAAGCCACAGCGGTGTGCAATACCGCATTTGGCCAGAGCTGCGGGGGCGCCGGAGCCATTCGAAAATACTGTTTTGTTTTTTCAGGGGCCAATGCTGAGCTCTCCAGATCTCAATGAGTGTCTGTGGGCCCCATACCTCATTATAAAGCTTGATGCGTAGATGAAGTGTTGCAGAGCTGTACAGGTGCACAGAGCTGATGCTGCTAATGGGCTGCTTCTCCTTAACCTGAACTTTGCCCGCGGGCTCCTGGCCGGTGTCTTCTTCAGCAGGTGGAGGACTGTGAAGCCATTGATG
Organism: Rana kukunoris; assembly: GCA_029574335.1. NCBI lineage: Eukaryota > Metazoa > Chordata > Amphibia > Anura > Ranidae > Rana > Rana kukunoris. Next base: position 224,807,829 of record CM056054.1, on the reverse strand, counting down.
GGTCTCCTCCAGGATGTACATATGAGTATGGGTGAGCAGCAAAGTGACTGCTGTGGCATTAGCAGCGCCTTGGGCCAGTGCAGCGGGGGATGCGGTGTTCTGCGGAACTACGGCGTCATTCGCACATGAATTGGCTGGTTTATCAGCTGAAACATCTGAAAGAGAGCGCAGCTGGTTAGATATACAAGATTATTTCATAGTGCAAAAAGCAATGTGCAAAGTGTTAAAGCAATATTTTTTACTGTTATGTTCCTACCGTGTTTCCCCGAAAATAAGACCGGGTCTTATATTCATTTTGTCAACAAAAGACACAGTAGGGCTTATTTTCGGGGTAGGTCTTACCATGTAATGTGCTGTCTTCTCTCCCCCTCTCCCTCCCTGCCTGTCAGGAACCCCCAGTGTAAAACGGAGTTAAAATGCTTGTAAAAATACAATAATCCACTCTATTACAGTATTAAGCCCCGTACACACGGTCGAGGTTCTTGGCAGAAACCAGCGAGAACCTTGCTGGGAGCCGCATTCTACCGAGAACCTCGGCCGTGTGTACGCTCTCGGCGAGCCCCGCCCGTCGGGATGAATGGCTGGTTGCCTTTCCCAAGGGGCGGGTCGCCGATTCTGACGGCCGGCAGAGAACGTCGACGGGCGGAACGATGTGTTCTGCCCGTCGAGGTTCTCTGCCGTGTGTACGCGGCATTATATGTGTGTGTTCTGTAATACAACTGTGCCAAATACCTTTTGTTATAGCGCAGCTCTGCGCTTCTGTGACCCGCCGGAGCTCTCTTCCCTTTAATTGTATTGCAGAAACACACACATTGTACATTATATACTACTGTGATAGAGCGGGTTAAAGGATTTTACAAACATTTAAAAACTAGGGCTCATTTTCGGGGTAGGGCTTATATTGCAGCCCCCCTGGAAAATAAAGCTAGGTCTTATTTTAAAGAGGGAAGTCTGATCAAACTGGGCAGTGCAATATGCATATCACCATTGTGTCTTGTGCGTCAGCACAAAGTAAGAAAAACAAAAAAAGCTACCACGTAAAAAAAAGACCACTTTTTTAAATTATGTTAAATTTAGCATCTAAAAGCCAAGTCTCTGTGGTGTAAACTCCCATTGCTCTTTATCTGTGTTGCAGTGCATCTTCCTGATGCCGCTATCCCCAGATATGTGGGACGCCATAATGTTGCTTAAAGAGGAAATTAAGTTTGTTTTTTAAAAGTCAGCCGCTACAAATACTGTATCAGCCGACTTTTATAAACCAGTGCCGGAGTCCAGCGCTGTCGTCCTGCAACCAGTTCTTCTTACTATAAGACTCTTTTCACACTGGGCGTTTTTCAGGCGTTTTAGCGGTAAAAAAAAAAAAAAGGAGCCTATAAAGTGCCTGAAAGAAGCTGCATCTGCAATCCCAATGTGAAAGCCTAAGTGCTTTTCACACTGAGGCGGTGCACTGGCAGGGCGTCAAAAAAAGTCCTGCAAGCAGCTTCTTTGCAGCGCTTTATTGATACCCGGACTGACAGTATTTTTTGGCCGATTATCAAGCAGCCTCCACTTGGACACTTGAATAAGTTGCTAGGATCACTTGTTCATGCCAAAATGTAGGAACCATGGCGCTCCATGACCCTTCTCCCCATCCTCCTCAGTGCTACCCATCCCCCACTTAACCCTATTTGTTTTTTCTCCTCTTCCCTTTCACTTTATCTCTGCATATATCCCATCTTCTTGGATTGTTTACCATTCTTCTCCTGCAAGAAGAGGAAGATACAATGTATTATTCTCTTCATTCAGAAGAGGAAGTAAACCAAGAGGCGGGCTTACAGTGACTATTCACTGTGATAGCCAACCAGAGGCCATCCCAGCGATCAGGTGACCCACAACCGACAGCCCCGCATCCCCTACGCAACCCGACAGCCCCGCATCCCCTACGCAACCCGACAGCCCCGCATCCCCTACGCAACCCGACAGCCCCCGCATCCCCTACGCCACCCGACAGCCCCCGCATCCCCTACGCCACCCGACAGCCCCCGCATCCCCTACGCCACCCGACAGCCCCGACGCCACCCGACAGCCCCGCATCCCCTACGCCACCCGACAGCCCCCGCATCCCCTACGCAACCCGACAGCCCCGCATCCCCTACGCAACCCGACAGCCCCGCATCCCCTACGCAACCCGACAGCCCCGCATCCCCTACGCAACCCGACAGCCCCGCATCCCCTACGCAACCCGACAGCCCCGCATCCCCTACGCAACCCGACAGCCCCGCATCCCCTACGCAACCCGACAGCCCCGCATCCCCTACGCAACCCGACAGCCCCGCATCCCCTACGCAACCCGACAGCCCCGCATCCCCTACGCAACCCGACAGCCCCGCATCCCCTACGCAACCCGACAGCCCCGCATCCCCTACGCAACCCGACAGCCCCGCATCCCCTACGCAACCCGACAGCCCCGCATCCCCTACGCAACCCGACAGCCCCGCATCCCCTACGCAACCCGACAGCCCCGCATCCCCTACGCAACCCGACAGCCCCGCATCCCCTACGCAACCAACAGCCCCGCATCCCCTACGCAACCAACAGCCCCGCATCCCCTACGCAACCAACAGCCCCGCATCCCCTACGCAACCGACAGCCCTGCATCTCTGGGGCTCTTGGCGAGACCCTGGTCTCTGCGGTGGGCGGCACGCCCCAAACACAAAGGGAGGTACACATATATGCGCCCCCACAGGAAGAAAATAAAAAAATCCCACTTCCGTGAGGTTATATATTATTTTATCAGTCGCCACTAAAAGGGGTTAATTTTACACTTTAGTTCTGCTATAAACTAAAAGATGCATTATAGAATGAAGCAAGTTTTTAACAGCCAAAGCATTATTATTACAAAACAGGAAGCTTTATTTAGAGAAGTAAATGACCATGAAGATGTTATGGATGGAACCTCACAGGTGTAGAGACCTTGAATGATAAAATGCTTACCTTGCATGAAATACGCCAGAACATAGCGATATTCACCGGGGCTGTGGTCGCCTTCTTCAAGGTTATCATCATGTAGGAGATGCCTGCAGCAGAGACAAGATACGAGGAAAGGGCTGTAAGGCCGGTGCGATTCAGATAACAAATAGGAGACAATACGAGGAGCCAACTCTGCTATCACACCAATCTGCAGTTAAAGGGGAACTACAGTCCTATTCATTATTTTTAGGCACCAATAAAAAAATGATCACCCTCATGTACATAATCATATAAACTAGGGTTGTCCCAATACCACTTTTTTAGGACTGAGTACAAGCACCGGAACGTTTTTTCATGTACTCGACGATACTTTTTAAATGTGTCCCCAAATGCAGCCATGTGTCCCCAATTGTGTCCCCAAATGCAGCCATGCGTCCCCAAATGCAGCCATGTGTACATAACAGCTTTCATTTCAATAGCGGTGTGTTCCCCGCTGCGCATTGTCATATATAGCACCTCCCCCTTGTCCGGGCACTTCGATGGGTGATCTGTCTATCAAAGTGCCCGGACAAGGGGGGAGGGGCTATATGTGACGACGCATGGCAGGGAACACACAGCTCATGTACATAATCAACTAGACGGCGGCAGCAGCTCTCCTCTCTCTTCCCCATTAGTGACATTTTACATAACCCTCTCCGCCCCCTCTCAGCTCACAAAAAAGTATCGGGTGAAGCATCGGGAGTATTTGCGCGAGTACAAGTACTCGCACAAATGCTCAGCATCGGTCCCGGTATCGGTACAACCCCAATATAAACTACTGAAAATATTTTAAAGAGTATCCATAATTTATTAAAGCTTAGAAGTCTTTAGATGTGGTGTCTGCATTAGCATGCTTTTCCCTCTTTATTTTCACCCAATAATCCTGTGAATAACCTGTGAACACCTCGAACAGACAAAAAGTTCTAGCGAGCTCCATTAAACTCTATGGGACACGAACATGAAAAATCAAAAGTGCTCATTTTAACCACTTAAGACCCGGACCAAAATGCAGGTAAAAGGACCTTGCCCCTTTTTGCGATTCGGCACTGCTTCGTTTTAACTGACAATTGCGCGGTCGTGCGACGTGGCTCCCAAACAAAATTGGCGTCCTTTTTTTCCCCACAAATAGAGCTTTCTTTTGGTGGTATTTGATTTGATTTATTTTTTGCGCTATTAACAAAAATAGAGCGACAATTTTAAAAAAAAAGCAATATTTTTTACTTTTTGCTATAATAAATATCCCCCAAAAATATATAAAAAAACATATTTTTTTCCTCAGTTTAGGCCGATACGTTTTCTTCTACATATTTTTGGTAAAAAAAAAAAAAATCGCAATAAGCGTTTATCGGTCGGTTTTCGCAAAATTTATAGCGTTTACAAAATAAGGGATAGTTTTATTGCATTTTTATTAATTATTTTTTTTTTACTACTAATAGCGGCGATCAGCGATTTTTTTCGTGACTGCGACAATATGGCGGACACTTCGGACAATTTTGACACATTTTTGGGACAATTGTCATTTTCAAAGCAAAAAATGCATTTAAATTGCATTGTTTACTGTGGAAATGACAGCTGCAGTTTGGGAGTCAACCACAGGTGGCGCTGTAGGGGGATGTGTGACCTAATGCGTTTGTTTACAACTGTAGGGGGGTGTGGCTGTAGGTGTGACGTCATCGATCGCGTCCCCCTATTACAGGGCTGACGCGATCGATGCTGCTGCCACAGAGAAGCACGGGGAAGCCGTGTGTACACACGGCTCTTCCCGTTCTTCCGCTCCAGGGACGGATCGCCGCACTCCAGCGGCGATCGGGTCCGCGAATCCCGCGGTCCCGGAGCTTCGGACCGGGTCGCGGGCGCGCGCCCGTGACCCACGGCTGGGTACTAAAATCAACGTATATATACGTTGATGTGCCCAGCCGTGCCATTCTGCCGACGTAAATGTGCAGTAGGCGGTCCTTAAGTGGTTAAGGGCTTAAATGCAAGGTATTGCTGTATAAAGTGTTTGGGGACCTGGGTACTGCCCCAGGGAACATGTCGTAATGCAAAAAAAAAAAGGTTTTTAAAATGATAATATTTTTCCAGGAGCAGCGATTTTTCTTTTTCATTTACGTTTTTAACGATGGAAGCTGCCTCCATTACAGTGTTAATTTTGGCAGCAAATTTCGATTTAGTTTTAGTCTTGGGACTAAAATGGCATTTTAGTTTTAGTCCCATTTTAGTCTTCTGCAAGTGTTTTAGTTGACTAAATCTCCAGGACAAAAACTCATTTTAGTCATCTAAAATCTAATGGGTGCAATTAAATTGTAATGCATTAGTTTCTAAACTCTGTATGTACTGCTGGAGTGAAAAATCGAATATGTTATTATTTATGGTATTGAGGCATGAACATGCATTACAGACCAGAGTTAATTTTGACATCAAATTCCAATTTAGTTTTAGGTTTTTGACTAAAATGCCATTTTAGTTTTATTAATATTTTAGTCATCTCAATTGTTTTAGTCGTATTTTAGTAGACTAAAATGTTTTAGTCGGTTTTAGTCTATGAAATTGACACTGCTCCATAACTGAACTGTACTACTAAAATGTGATCTGCTAAAGCAGGGGTCGTCAACGCAGGGGTCGTCAACCCCCGGGCTGCGGCCCACTACCGGGCCGTAGCGCCTCTACAGCCAGGCCGCAGCGGGCAACATGACATTTTAAGGCGGCAGGTGAGAGCCCAGTGGATCTGACAGGCGGGCTGCGGGCGGATGAGAGAAGCGCGCTGCGAGAAGAGATGACATCTCTCCGCCCCACCTAACATCACTGCTCTTCCTCTACAGCGTGCGGAATGTCACAGGTGTGGCAGAGAGCAGAGAGATGACATCATCTCTCTCCGCCCACCTAGCATCAGCACTCTTCCGCCCTCACAGCATGTTGAATGTCAGAGGTGCGGTGAGGAGCAGAGAGGTTACATCTCTCACCACCCGCCCTGCATCTCTGCTCTTCCACCCTCATTTAAAGACCACTGAACCAGTGCCACAAATGCAGTGACAATCCACACCTGGTGTCACTGGCTGGTGATGTGGCAAGTGGCATTCCTCATCTGGGTGGCCTTGGCAGGTGACGTGGCACATGGCATTCCTCATCTGGTGGCACAGGCAGGTGACGTGGCATTCCTCATCTGGTGGCACTGGCAGGTGACGTGGCAAGTTTAATTTCTCATCTGGTGGCAGGCAGTGGACGTGGCAAGTGGCATTCCTCATCTGGTGGTACAGACAGGTGACATGGCATTCCTCATCTGGTGGTACAGACAGGTGACGTGGCATTCCTCATCTGGTGGTACAGACAGGTGACGTGGCATTCCTCATCTGGTGGTACAGACAGGTGACGTGGCATTCCTCATCTGGTGGTACAGACAGGTGACGTGGCATTCCTCATCTGGTGGTACAGACAGGTGATGTGGCAAGTTTCATTCCTCATCTGGTGGCAGGCAGTGGACGTGGCATTCCTCATCTGGTGGCACAGGCAGGTGACGTGGCATTCATCTGGTGGCACTGGCAGGTGATGTGGCAAGTGGCATTCCTCATCTGGTGGCCTTGGCAGGTGACGTGGCACATGGCATTCCTCATCTGGTGGCACAGGCAGGTGACGTGGCATTCCTCATCTGGTGGCACTGGCAGGTGACGTGGCAAGTTTCATTCCTCATCTGGTGGCACTGGCAGGTGACGTGGCAAGTTTCATTTCTCATCTGGTGGCAGGCAGTGGACGTGGCAAGTGGCATTCCTCATCTGGTGGTACAGACAGGTGACGTGGCATTCCTCATCTGGTGGTACAGACAGGTGACGTGGCATTCCTCATCTGGTGGTACAGACAGGTGACGTGGCATTCCTCATCTGGTGGTACAGACAGGTGATGTGGCAAGTTTCATTCCTCATCTGGTGGCAGGCAGTGGACGTGGCAAGTGGCATTCCTCATCTGGTGGCACAGGCAGGTGACGTGGCATTCCTCATCTGGTGGCACTGGCAGGTGACGTGGCAAGTGAAATTTCTCATCTGGTGGCAGGCGACGTGTAAAGTGACAAGCTGCATCTGGTGGCAGGCAACATGGCAAGTGACACGCTCATGGCTCCCACTGATTCTGCATTATGGTGAGTTGAACTATTTCATTTATATTACAATGCACTATGAGAAATAATGCGCTTCAATCATTCTGACACCATACCAACCATGGTGCTGTGAGGATTGAAGCGCCAACATCAGAACACCAACTATTGCCCCGATAAATTGGGAGACCACTGTGCTAAAGTGAAGGGGGGAAAAAAAACAAAAAAACACACACCTGGAACAATCAAGCACAAAGTCACAGGTTGTAAATTCCAAAACAAAAAGCGTATATCTATCTCTGTACTTCCTGCACATAACAAATTTTTTATGTTCAGTTCATTTCACATAGGAGAAGCTAGACATCATCTCCTTTATATAGTAACTCGTTTATATTCCCCATTAGCATAGCCACCAGTTCCATACAGTGAAAGAGCGGTACTAATATGGGGTGAAGGAGCAGCAATTTTAATGTTGCTTAAAAGGGAAACAAAAATGAAAGATTTATTTAAAAATCACAACAGACAGTCCCGGATCCCTAAAACTCGTGCCATGGGGGTCCCCTTATTCTGCCTGTAAAGTGGTGCATATGTGCGATCATGGGCGTCCACTCCATAGGGCAAGGGGGATCGTTTGCCCCCCCCTGGAATCGCCAGGGAGAGCCAGGAGCAGGGCCGAACTGGCCCTGGGGCCGATTTAAGCGGTGACTGCAGTGCTCCCCTCCCCTCTAGTTGTGACTTATTTAGAGTGCCTGTCCCTCTTCTGGAATCAAATCCATGTGTCCCTCATTCCAAAAGGTTCCTCTTTTAGACCTGAAATAAATATACTATCAATATAGTGTTGTGTTTCAGTCAAGGGAAAGGGGTGCTGTGTAATGTAAAGTGGTCCAGTGATGCAGGGTGCTGTGTAATGTAAAGGGGTCCAGAGATGCAGGGTGTTGTGTAATGTAAAGGGGTCCAGAGCTGTGGGGTGCTGTGTAATGTAAAGGGGTCCAGAGGTGCTGTTGTGGAGAGGGGGTACACAGTAGTGACAAAGAGGTATTGAAAGATGCATGGGGCACAGTGGGGTGTCTTTACATTTAACGTGGGGGGGGCACTTTTAACCCCTGCTAGCGGTTGAAGAAAGGGTAAAATGTGACTGTGTATCGCCACTGCCGAAGCGCCCCCCTCTGAAAAAATTTCAGCGGACGCCCATGTGTGCGATGTGTAGAACAGTAGAAATAATGACATTTGTAAAAGGAAAAATTTCTTGCGGCTGTAAATGTATTACCGGCTTTTGGAAATATATATTTAAAAAAAAAAAATCGATGAAAAAAAAACGGCGTGGGGTTCCCCCCTCCCCAGTCCATTCAGGTCTGGTATGGATTTTAAGAGGAACTCAATGCCGAATATAAAAAAAATTGGTGTGGGGTTCCTCCCCAAAATCTATACCAGACCCTTATCTGAGCATGCAGCCTGGCAGGTCAAGATGGGGGGGAACCATACCAGGCCACATGCCCTCAACATGGGGAGGGTGCTTTGGGGTCCCCCCCAAAGCACCTTGTCCCCATACTGATGGGGACAAGGGCCTCTTCCCGACAACCCTGGACTGTGGTTGTCAGGGGGCTTATCGGAATCTGGAAGCTCCCTTCAACAAGAGGGAACCCAGAGCCCGCCCGATCCCCCCTATGTGAATGGGTATTGGGTACATTGTACCCTTACCCATTCACCAAAAATGGAGATAATAAAAATTACATTCAACTCGAACATCAAGCCCATCCCTACTGTTAAGGTGCAATATAGCAGTTTTTTTCTTAAGCTAGGTGGGATATCCTTCAAAAATATGTGTGTGGTTGTCTCTCGGCAACACAAGTTTAGACAATAAATAAAAAAAATGTACTTACCAAAGAGGGTGACCCTGTGTGACTCCCTCCTCGACCTTGTAGTCCAGAGCTTTGCGATAACGTGGGGGAAGCTCACACATAGAATCTGCAATTCAGAAACCAATTTATAGATTTTTTCTGGTGTTTAGAAGGATTGTTTAGTAATTTCTGTGTTTTTTTTTTTTTAGACATGCGTATAAAAAGAGATCTAGTTGCTAACCTTGCCAATGTGGGGGTTGTTTACTAAAACTGGAGAGTGTAAAATCTGTTGCATAGAAACCAATCAGCTTCCAGGTTTTATTATCAAAGCTTAATTGAACAAGCTGAAGTTAGAAGCCGACTGGCTACCATGCAGTGCTGCCCCAGATTTTGTACTCCGTTTTAGTACATCAACCGCTTGGTGTTAAAGAGACCCTGTCATCAGCTTGTTAACTTAACTGACACCTGCAGCAGATGCGATTGCTATGCGGAGAGATGCGTGAAACACAGCGATATCAGTGTGAACCGAGCCGGCACCAGAATTAAGACGAGACAAGCTCCGTTCTCTCCGAGTCAAATGTTTTAATGGTAAACTCAGCTGGTTCTTATACAGTTACAAACATGTCACAGTTAATCACAGGGACAATACAACTCTCCACCCCCTTTATCACACAATGGGGGGGGGGGCTTCAATACACCTTCAGATGGGCTAATTACTAATCATTATACAGACATTTCGGCACCGTTTTAACATGACATAATTAGTACACCTGAGAAGTCGCATTCCACACCCATTATCCATACTATCTTCACACAATGAAAAGGTCTGTAGAGCAGACACAATTAACACCTCAAAAGCATGTGTCCCCCACCTTTAATGAAACATTGACCTTCACAGCTTGTAATATGTCCAGATCTCCTGCAATACATGAATTATTTATCAGTCACCCTATGCCCAAAAGGGGCACAGGGTGACCTTAGACCCAAGAGTCCTTAGTGACACTGGCACAGGAGTATCCCCCCATCCCTCAAAAGTCTCTGGGCATCACGGGTCATTCCGTTACAGTTACATTTAATGAAGGTACGACATTTAGCAACACAATGCTACACTTAGAGGCGCCTCTCTTCTCTTTTATACTCTGGAGCTCCTGCTTTTTTTTTGCTTCTAATCCCCTTGTGGATGGAGATTTTATGGTTACACAACCAATCACATTGCTGTAATCTTTTTATATGGACTATAAACTGAAGGACCTATGAATAAATGGTTGTGGAACGAATCATTTAAGTTTTCATTATTTCTTATGGGGAAATTTGCTTTGATATACAAGTGCTTTGGATTACAAGCATGTTTTTGAAACAAACTATACTCGCCCTACGCTATCTGAATGATGCCTGTAACTGCACCCATCATTCAGATATCACCGCTCAAACTCAATGTCAAATGACGTTGGGCGGGAAGCAGTTAATAAAGGTGCACCTAAATTTGCTTTGTGCGTTTCGGCTTCCATTATCATGAAAATGGAACTTCCACTTTTTGGAATCCCCCCAGTGTCACATTTGGCACCTTTCAGGAGGGAGCAGATACCGGTCCAATACAGGTATTTGCTCCCACTTCTGGGCATAGATTACCACGGTAACATACGCCACTTCCAGCGCCTCCCCCCCCCCCCCCCGCTATCTTCTGGGAGACACACAGGCCCAATAGACAGCAGGGACCAGTGGGATTGCGCAGCACGACTCACGCATGCACAGTAGGAAACAAGGAAGTGAAGCCACAAGGCTTCATTTCCTGATTCCCTTACCGAAGAAGACGGTGGCGGCAGCACACGAGAGCCAAGGGAAATTTCGGCTTCGGGACCCGACATAGCGGGCGCCCTGGACAGGTAAGTGTCCATATATTAAAAGTCTGCAGCTGCAGTATTTGTAGCGGATGACTTAATAAAAAAATTAATTTGGCAGAACTCCGCTTTAAGCTTAATACATAAAAACAATTCCTGGCTATTCTTACCTAGGATGTTCTGTGCGAATGTTGTGCTGAAATGGCAGTTCCTGGTGAGCAGGGTGTAGGCCGCCTCCGGGATGCCAAATCCTAGATGTAAGGTCTGCTGCTGCAGTCCGATGTGCAGGTGGGTGAAAGAAGTCAAACTCTGTTCCTCTCCGGGACGCAGCCAATCACAGGGAGGGCCGCTGTTGCAATACATAGAAGTGTCAGCCCATTATATATCCAGCACCATAAATAGGGACAATATCCCACCATGTCCACCATGCGGACTCGGTAAGGTACCTGGTTTCTCCAGTTATCTCCAGAAAGTAGATTTTTCGGTTGGAAACCACAACAAGAGCCCAAAACGCACCCTCTTTCCCAAAACGAACAACAGGCACCTAAGCCAGACAGGAAGATGAACAACGAGGGGTTAAATGAAAAGAGAAAAACCAAAACTGATCACCCAGTAGTATAAAGAGGCAAAAGAGAGATGAGGAAATTGGATTAAACAGGCCGTATGATCAGAAGAACGTCCATTGGCGAGAGAGGGAGAGGGGTTAGGAGAGAAAGCGAGGAGAGGAAGTGAGAGAGAGCGAAAAAGAAAGAGAGCGGAAAAAGAAAGAGAGCGAAAGAAAGAGAGCGAGAAAAAGAAAGAAAGAGAGAGCGAGAAAAAGAAAGAAAGAGAGAGCGAGAAAAAGAAAGAAAGAGAGAGCGAGAAAAAGAAAGAAAGAGAGCGAGAAAAAGAAAGAAAGAGAGAGCGAGAAAAAGAAAGAAAGAGAGAGCGAGAAGAAAGAGAGTGAGCGAGAAGAAAGAGAGTAAGCGAGAAGAAAGAGTAAGCGAGAAGAAAGAGAGTGAGCGAGAAGAAAGAGAGTGAGCGAGAAGAAAGAGAGTGAGCGAGAAGAAAGAGTGAGCGAGAAGAAAGAGTGAGCGAGAAGAAAGAGAGTAAGCGAGAAGAAAGAGAGTAAGCGAGAAGAAAGAGAGTAAGCGAGAAGAAAGAGAGTAAGCGAGAAGAAAGAGAGTGAGCGAGAAGAAAGAGAGTGAGCGAGAAGAAAGAGAGTGAGCGAGAAGAAAGAGAGTGAGCGAGAAGAAAGAGTGAGCGAGAAGAAAGAGTGAGCGAGAAGAAAGAGTGAGCGAGAAGAAAGAGTGAGCGAGAAGAAAGAGTGAGCGAGAAGAAAGAGAGTGAGCGAGAAGAAAGAGAGTGAGCGAGAAGAAAGAGAGTGAGCGAGAAGAAAGAGAGTGAGCGAGAAGAAAGAGAGTGAGCGAGAAGAAAGAGAGTGAGCGAGAAGAAAGAGAGTGAGCGAGAAGAAAGAGAGTGAGCGAGAAGAAAGAGAGTGAGCGAGAAGAAAGAGAGTGAGCGAGAAGAAAGAGAGTGAGCGAGAAGAAAGAGAGTGAGCGAGAAGAAAGAGAGTGAGCGAGAAGAAAGAGAGTGAGCGAGAAGAAAGAGTGAGAGCGCGAGAAAGAGAGAGAGCGCGAGAAAGAGAGAGAGCGCGAGAGAGAGCGCGAGAGAGAGCGCGAGAGAGAGCGCGAGAGAGAGCGCGAGAGAGAGCGCGAGAGAGAGCGCGAGAAAGAGAGAGCGCGAGAGAGAGCGCGAGAAAGAGAGAGAGCGCGAGAAAGAGAGAGAGCGCGAGAAAGAGAGAGAGAGAGAGCGCGAGAAAGAGAGAGAGCGCGAGAAAGAGAGAGAGCGCGAGAAAGCGCGAGAAAGAGAGCGCGCGAGAAAGAGAGCGCGCGAGAAAGAGAGCGCGCGAGAAAGAGAGCGCGCGAGAAAGAGAGAGCGCGAGAAAGAGAGAGCGCGAGAAAGAGAGAGCGCGAGAAAGAGAGAGCGCGAGAAAGAGAGAGCGCGAGAAAGAGAGAGCAGTCAGACGGCGCCGAATGCCAACTTAAGTGTTACTAAACCCACAACAGTAAAATCAGTCTGTATATACAGCATAGCATGCTTGTTATACTCACTGTGGAACCTAAGGGTTTAATCCTCTGCATTGTGTAAAAAAGGTTGTTTTATCCTGTCTTCTATGATCCTCCCCTTCTTCCACTGTCCCCAACCGATCTCCTGATATTACAGAGACCAAAGAGGCACTCTGCAAATGCTCGGTTTGGTTTGTATTGCTAGAGTTTACTTTTTTCTTGGGAGTGCATGTGATCAGCACAGGGCCAATCAGCACTGTCCAGACAGAGGGTCAGGGGTACTGCAGCCTCATAGGACAGTCAGAGTAAAAAGAAAACTCCTCTTACAAGCTTTAACCAGACACTGATAGAAGTCACAGAACTGCTATATACTGCTGATGAGAAAAGGAATTTAGCAGTTTATATTTACTAAAATAATTGCATTTCCATGTCCTGTGTACTGTGGGAGACCAGATATAGTGAATGCAGAGTCCGGGGTTTAGTAACACTTTAAGAGTAAAAAGATGGGAAAGGTTTTCAAACCTGTAATATTAATCAGTTAAAGCAATACGCTTTATAGAATACTTACAGAATACTGGTCCAGCGTGGCAATCCAAATTTTGATCCATCTATATATAGGCTGACTGGCTTCCTGAAGTTGATCTATATAGTCCCCCCCCCCCCCCCCCCCCCCCCATTCGATCACTGCGGATGGCTTTACCCGCCAGCAGTGTTCATTGTATTCAGACAGTTGGGAAACCTCCAGCTGTCAGAATACAACAGCACTGCAGGAAAGATTCCCCCATCAACAACTAATGTGTTTGATGGGGAATCGAGCGATTTTCTTTCCTTCAACCAGGGCATCTTTAATATGGACTGGACCCTGGGCAATCATTTGTTTGGGCCCTCCCGAATCCACGCAACTACTTGTGGGCAGTACAGACTCAAGGGGCAGCTGCTTTGGGCCCCACAACAATGACTGGGCCCGGGGCAGCTTCCCCTTTTGCTCTGCATTTAAGAATGGCCCCCTGCCTTTAACACGTGTTTAACCACATGCCAACCAGCCGCCACTGTTATACGATGGCAGGTTGGCGCGATCCCGCGAAACATCGTAGCTTTACGTTTGTCCCTATGCTCGTGACCGGCGGTCGCGATAAACGCTGGCCGCAAGCGTTTGCGGGAACGAGAGGCAGAACAGGGACGTGTGTGTGTATGTGTGTATATATATATATATATATATATAGAGAGAGCGCGAGATATATATATATATATATATATATATATATATATATATATATATATATATATATATATATATATATATATCTCGCGCTCTCTCTCTATATATATATATATATATATATATATATATATATATATATATATATATATATACATATACATCCCTGTTCTGTGATGAAAGACAGATCCTGAGTTCCTAATAGCTAGGAACCACGATCTGTCATTTCTTCTAGGTCAGTCCTACCCCCTTTAGTTATAACACACATTAACACAACCTCTTGATCGCCCCCTAGTGTTAACCCCTTCCCTGCCAGTGACATTTTTACAGTAATCGGTGCATTTTTACAGCACTGATTGCTGTATAAATGCCAATGGTTCCAAAAATGTGTCCGCCATAATGTCGCAGTCCCGATAAATCTCAGATTGCCGCCATTACTTGTAAAAAAAATACTAATAATAAAAATGCCATAAATCTATCCCCTATTTTGTAGACGCTATAACTTTTGCGCAAATCAATCAATATACGATTATTGCGATTTTTATTACCAAAAATATGTAGAATACATAATCGGCCTACATTTTTTTTATTGAGGATATTTATTATATGAAAAAAAAAAAGTACAAAATATTGTATAATGTTTTTTTTTCCAAAATTGACGCTACAAAAAAAAAAAAAAGATCAAATACAACCAAAAGGAAAAAGAAAGTAAATTTTGTTTGGATACAGCGTCGCATGACCGCGCAATTGTCAGTTAAATCAACGCAGTTCCGAATCGCAAAAAATGGCCCAATTCTTCCAGCCAAAAGATAAAAATTGCATACGGTATGGTCAGCCTAAAAGCTGTGCAGAACACGACCTTACATCCCCGAAACAAGGTCTCACCTTCATATAACACTGGAATTCCTCCATGTCCCCAACTAAGATCTCCATGTCAAGATACAACTTTAGACGGTGATCCACTAGCCGGAAATCCAGGATCTGATCTGAGGTGACAGAGGCTGCAGAGACACACAGGGAAGTGAGAACGTATCGGGCACAACAATAAATACAATATCACCATCTTCACAAGCAAGACACAGCAGATTAGCAATAATGATATTAAAACAAACATAAAAATATAAAACAGAGTGGGAATAAAAAGTCTGCACACCCCTGTTAAAATCTCAGGTTTCTGTGATGTAAAAAAATGAGACAAAGATCAATCATTTCAGAACCTTTTCCACCTTTAATGTGACCTATAAAATGTACATAAACGAAAATAATGTGGTTGCATAAGTGTGCACACGCTCTTGTAACGGGGGATGTGGCTGTGTTCAGAATTAAGCAATCACATTCAAACTCATGTTTAAAATGATGGCAGGTGTGTACCGACTCCTATTTAAAGGGGTTGTAAAGGTAAAAAAGTAAAAAAATCCCTAAATAGCTTCCTTTCTTTTAGTGCAGTCCTCCTTCACTTACCTCATCCTTCCATTTTGCTTTTAAATGTCCTTATTTCTTCTGAGAAATCCTCACTTCCTGTTCTTCTGTCTGTAACTCCACACAGTAATGCAAGGCTTTCTCCCTAGTGTGGAGAAAGCCTCTTGAGGGGGGCAAGCAGGAGTGTCAGGACAGCCACTAACACACAGCTCCTCCCTCTATCTGCAAAGTAGAGAGTGTCCTGACACTCCTGCTTGCCCCCTCAAGAGACTTTCTCCACACCAGGGAGAAAGCCTTGCATTACGGTGGTGAGTTAGCGACAGAAGAACAGGAAGTGAGGATTTCTCAGAAGAAATGCATTTAAAAGCAAAATGGAAGGATGAGGTAAGTGAAGGAGGACTGCACTAAGGTAAAGAAAGTTTTTTAGGGGGAAAAAAAAAAATGTATCCTTTACAACCCCTTTACCACTTCAGCCCCAGACCATATTGCTGGTCAATGACCAGGCCACTTTTTGCGATTCGGCACTGTGTCGCTTTAACTGACAATTGCGCGGTCGTGTGACGTGGCTTCCAAATAAAATTTACGTCCTTTTTTTCCCCCACAAATAGAGCTTTCTTTTGGTGGTATTTGATCACCTCTGCGGTTTTTATTTTTTGCGTTATAAACAAAAATAAAGCGACAATTTTGAAAAAAAAATATATATTTTTTACTTTTTGCTATAATAAATATCGCCAAAAAAAAAAAATTTATATTTATTTATATATAAATAAATATAAATATAAATATATAAAAAAACGTTTTTTTTCCCCTCAGTTTAGGCTGATACGTATTCTTCTACATATTTTGTAGCCCCTATTGGCCGATTCGCAAGATGACGTAATATTACGTGATCTCGCGCAGCCAAGCCGACCTGCCGCCCTAAAACTGTGGCAGCTGGTCTGCAAGTGGTTAAAGCCTCTGCAGTGTGTGCAGTACCGCATTTGGCCAGAGGTGCGGGGACGCCGGAGCAGTTTAGAAACACTCAGAAATACTCCGTTCCTGAGCCTTTCCGAGTTCAGCTGAGCTGTCCCGAGTATTTCCAAGGCTCTCCAGCACCCCCCACATCTGGCCACATGCGGTATTGCATGCCATAGAAGTCAATGCGAAACAAATTATTTTCGTATCCATTAACTTCTTTTGGGAAACTTGTTTTGATATGAGAGTGCTTAGGATTACGAGCGTCTCCTGGAACGGCTTATGCTCGTAATCCAAGGTTGCACTGTACTTTGTGTGTGCGATGGGATACTACACTTTCCACATCCGTATCGCTCTAGCGATGCTTTAAAAGCCCACAATAATATACAATTTTTTTTTTTTAACTTACTTGGACTAACTTGCCAGTTGTCCTGGAGCACCATGCTATTGTGTCTGACCGGAGGGGTCGCAGTGAATGATCTATAACTTCCAGTCAGGCCGGTAACGTTGGCCTCTGAGACGGTCGTGCCGTTCAATAGGCTGTCGCTGCCACCCAGACAGCTGCTCGTTTCTGAACCGTCTCTTTCATCTCCAGCCAGATAGAACTTTTGCCCCCTGCTCTCAGCGCCCTCTGGTGGTAGGTCAGTGGGAGAAGATTGTGTTGGCGTGCTGGAGTAGCTGGTCTGGTCTACCGGGGCCAGGATGACGTGGAAACTGCCGCAGGACGGGCAGCCGGTATGATCTGTAGAGAACAATGCAGCCAGTCTCATCTAAAATGACAGTTTTGCACAACCTGTAATTTCCAAGCCTGCAGATAAATAGATTATGTTACTTTTCACAAAGGCGGATCCCATAGTCACATGTGATAGAAAGCCGAAACCATCGCAATTATATGACCCAGGGGTAGAAGATAAGAAACGTACAGATCACAGTACAGTATTATTTAGTGGATCATTGCCATTAATAATAATAATTGCTGCTTCACCAGATGAACTCAGAACTGAACAAACTTTCTTTGTACAATGAATAACAATCGCCAACGCTGAACTCCATGACCGCAAAATTGTGTGGAGAAAAACCGGGACGGCCGCACTCCAAAAAATGTTCCTTTATAATAAAACAGATCACAACATCAACATGTCACAGCAAAAAACAGAAAAGAGCTGACGCGTTTCACACCAAAATACAGTGCTTATTCATAGCTGCACTCCATGACCCGAACCTCTGTGTACTCTTATCTCCCTGCCCCATGTGCATTAAAAGGAGACGTACCGTAATTTATCTTCCTATGGCGCGCACCGGCGTGTAGCGCGCATCCCCAACTAAGAAGGTACATTTCGGGACAAAAAAGAAAATACTTACAGTTTGAATGCTCCTCATCGGTGTCTTCCCCAGCGTCCATCGGCGGCCTTGTCCGGTCCAGCGTCCGTCTGCGGCCCTGCTGGTGTCCCCCCCGCTTCTCCAGCGCTGTTTTTGAGCCGATCCCCGCTTCCCGCGCTGGGTTTGAACGCCGCCGACATATACGAGCGCAGTACGCTCAGCTCCTCTCGCATAAAGGCTAGGAGGCGGCACAGGGCGTGATCGCCAGCGGAGCCGAGCCTGGCCGAGTGTACTGCGCTCGGTATATGTCGGCGGCGGCGTTCAAACACAGCGCAGGAAGCGGGATCGGCGTATATCGTGCACCCACGACTTTCCCCTGATTTTAAAAGGAAAAAAAGTGCGCGTTACACGCCGATAAATACGGTACTTCTCCTATGGATTACAGGAGTGATGTTTGTTCTGCACTCCTGTGACCCGGTTTCATCAGAGAGTGGACTGAAGGCCGCTGACGTCACCCAGCCGGTCCCAGCTCGGGTAAGATCGTGACAATAGAGTCGGGATCCGCCCACATGCCTGGACCGAGCTTCTGAGAGCCTGAGCCAGTCGCTGCCACCCCCTCCACAGCCCAGTGCTCCAGTGAGCGTAGGGGAGCAAAGCAGAGAGCGGCAACTGACAGTCACCGCTCTCTGCTCAGGGAGCTGTGAAAACCGAGCGATCGGTGGGGATTTGATCACTCAGTTCTCAGTGCAGAGGCACTAGGGGACAGATGCAGCATCAGACCGATGCTGCATCCACCTAGGCAAGTGCGATTCTAAAAACAAACAAAAAAAAAACCCCAAAAATACAAAAACAAAACTCATACATTTTATTTAACCACTCAAGACCCGGACCATTACGCAGGTTAAGAACCTTGCCCCTTTTTGTGATTCGGCACTGCGTCGCTTTAACTGACAATTGCGCGGTCGTGCAAAGTGGCTCCCAAACAAATTTGCCATCTTTTTTTTCCCCAAATAGAGCTTTCTTTTGGTGGTATTTGATCACCAGTTTTTATTTTTTGTGCTATAAACAAAAATAGAGCGACAATTTTGAAAAAAAATGTGGCTAACACGTCGGACAATTTTGACACATTTTTGGGACCATCGTCATTTTCACAGGGAAAAGTGCTATAAAAAATGCACAGATTACTGTGAAAATTACAATTGCAGTTTGGGAGTTAACCCCTTCAGCGCCCCCTAGTGGTTAACTGTGACCTCATATGTGTTTCTAACTGTAGGGGGGCGGGGCTGGACGTGTGATGTCAGTTATTGTTTTTCCCTAGATCAGGGAACAGACGATCACTGACACTGCCACACTGAAGAATGGGGAAGGTGTGTTTACACAAACAAACACACACACACACACATTTCCCAGTTCTTCAGCTCTGGTGACCGATCGCGGGACACCGGCGGCCGATTGGGTCCGTGGGTCCCGCAGGCAGTCACGGAGCTTCAGACCGGGTCGTGAGCGTGCCGCCGGCGGCGCGCTCGCAACCCCGCGACTGAACCTTAAAGAGACACGTACAGGTACATGCTTGTGCCCAGCCGTGCCATTCTGCCGACGTATATCGGTGTGAAGGGGTCCTTGAGTGTTTAACCACTTGCTGACCAGCCGCCGCAGTAAAACTGCAACACGGTGATACAACCTTATGTTACGTCGCTTCGCACTGTGGCCACTAGGGATGCGCGCCTGTTGCTCAGGTGCCTATGTTTTGTATGTATATGCGCCCTTTCCAGCTTATCTGCTTGCTCATACCTCATGTACCCAACACTCTGACAGGAAGAAAGAACGAACGAACGTACGTACGACCACGGCGCTCAACAGCACCATAGTAGGTCATTGAAACTACAAGCCGACAGCCACAAAGCCCGCTGGGACTTGTAGTTTCCCATTCAGAGGGCTGTGAATGAATGATGTGACCTATACAGCCTATAGATGATGCAGTGTTTTCCGTTCAACCAGCAGATTGAATGATGTAACCAGATGCCCAGCGGTCCCATCATTACCCGAGTGATTATTGTCCTGCGTTTGGCCCTCTCCTTCAGCGCTGAAAACAACGCCGCTGTCATCTTGGTGGATGAATTCCGTTTTACACTTGAGGCACTTCAGTTTGGGAGGACCTTCTTCCCTCTCGGCAGTCAGTCTCAGATTCTCTTCCAGAATGGGATTCAACACATCCAGCAGTGTCTAGGGGAACAAAGCACAATATGGATTGTAAAGCTCAGACATGAAATATGAACAAAGCATATCTCTCTATAGTGTGTACTTGTCTTAATAAAGAGCACATAGTTGATTTACTAAAACTGGACAGTGTAAAATCTGGTACAGTAATACCTCGGATAGCGAGTAACGCGGTTAACGAGCGTTTTGCAACACGAGCTATACTTTTTTTTTTTTAAATCCTGACTCCATGAGTTTGCATGTTATTTTGCAAAATGAGCTAGATTCAAGCCCCTGCGGTGTGCAGTACCGCGTTTGGCCAGAGGTGCGGGGGCACCGGTGACACTCTGAGCCGTTCGTATGAACTTAGGCGGCGTACACACGAGGGGATATGTCCGCTGAAAACGGTCCGATGGACCGTTTCAGCAGACATCTCCGCTCGTGTGTATGAGCTAGCGGACAGATTTCTCCACCCGACAGATTTCAAAGCATGCTTTGAAATCTATCCGGTGGGAATCTGTCCGCCCGACATGTCTGCTGGTTAGTACACTTACCAGCAGACATGTCGGCCCCCACCGCCGCCGCGCCGCTGCCGAATGGATTCGGCGCATGCGCGGAAGTCTTTTACTTCCTGGTGCGGTGACGTGGCGGTGACGTGGTGGTGACGCGGCGGCGGCAACGTCACCGCCACGTCACCGCGCCGTCCGGCGGCGGGGAATTTGATCCGATGGTGTGTACACGCCATCGGATCAAACTCCCGATCGGACATATCCGATGGAAATGGTCCGCGGACCGTTTTCATCGGATATATCCGATCGTGTGTACGCCGCCTTAGGAAATACTCAAACACTTGGAAATACTCAGTTCCGGAGTGTTTCCGAGCCCAAGGATTTTAAAGTGCATCCCAGCGGTCTCTAAGTATTTCCGAGTCACTCAGACGCCCCCACTACCTCTGGCCACATGCGGTACTGCATATAATAGAATTCAAAGTGGAACGAATTATCTTAGTTTCCTTTGACTTATGGGGAAACTCGCTTTGATAAGCGAGTGCTTTGGATTACAAGCAATCTCCTGGAATGGCTTATGTTCGTAATCCAAGGTTCCACTGTACTTGTTCAGTTAAAGGATCACTAAAGGACATTTTGTTTTTTAGCTAAATAGCTTCCTTTACCTTACTGCAGTACTGGTTTCATGTCCTTATTGTTCATTTTTGCTTTGAAGTTGCTGTAATCCTGCTCTGATCTCCACACTTCCTGCTTGTCTGTTTCCTTATAACCACCATACTGGGAGATTTCTCACGATGGTTTAAGCTGTCATTACTGTGTGTCTAAAACTTCCCAGAACCAATCAGATTAATTTTAAAAACAAAACACTGCCCTGGATTTGTTTGTTTTTGTTCTGTGTGTTTATTTCTACTTTGCAGAAACATGAAGCCAGTTCAAAAGTGAAACTAAACTGCAGGCACATTATATGATTGATTTGTATCTATTTTTAATCCTGAAAAGGAATCAGTTAATTTTTATGTCTCTTTACCCTGTAAACAGTCATTTCAGCAAAAAAAAATGTTTTCCTTTAGTGACCCTTTAATCTTTGACAATAAAACCTGGAAGGTAATTTGTTTCTACGCACAGCTGCACCAGATGTTGTGCTTTAAGTAAATCGACCCCCAAGTGTAATTTCTGTCTACTGCTTTGTTCAGCCCTAGTTTGGAGATCCCTGCGTAAATAAACAGGTACAACTTATGTAGGAGGATTTGCTTCATCTCTGTGAATCACCTGAGGACAGTCACTTCACTGGGTAACACTGGCAAGTCTTACATGGTCTGCCTCACCCTTGTACCTGCAAGAAAGCGTTTCTGTTGGAAAAACTACAGACTTGCTGGCTGGATCACCAGATAAAGATAGAAGAAAAGAAAAAACGAATGCAGCCATCAGATCTAAGAATTGGTAAGCTGCAATATAATAAATGTTTGTTTTTGGAGTTTAAAGTGTTACTAAACCCACAACAGTAAAGTCAGTCTGTATGTTCAGTGAACCATTGCTTGTTACAAGACTTGGCGTCACATTATGGTGGCGAGTCACAAAGTCATTGGCACTCAAGTGTGTTCCAACATGTTGTAATTGGCACTTGCCTGGGTTGCAGAACAATTTACTCCGAGTAGTAGAAGAAATAACACGTGTGTGCAATAAGATGTTAATAAGAAAATTTGCAAAAAAGTGAAACTTTTTGTTATAACAGGCCTGTGGTGAATATTGCATGAAGAAAGAGTTATAGAATGGCATAGGCCAGGCATGTCCAAAGTCCGGCCCGTGGGCCAATTGTGGCCCGCGTTCTGGTTTTGAATGGCCCGCCTGGTCATTTGGACATGTATATCTTTCGTGGCCCCCAGCGATCTCCCAGCACCGCGGGGGCCACAAAAGATATATATGCTGGCTGCCCTGGAGGGGATAGGGAGGAGGCAGGAGAGTGCCGTACATACAGGAGGAGAATTTCCTGGTTACTCGGCGGCCTCTGTAATAGGTAGTCCCATCTCCTAAACTGCCATTGGACGACTGTTCTGTCCATCTAATCAGGCTGCACTTATGGCAATGGCGGGAGCTGCATTCATGGCAATGGCGGGAGCTGCATTCATGGCAATGGCGGGAGCTGCATTCATGGCAATGGCGGGAGCTGCATTCATGGCAATGGCGGGAGCTGCATTCATGGCAATGGCGGGAGCTGCATTCATGGCAATGGCGGGAGCTGCATTCATGGCAATGGCGGGAGCTGCATTCATGGCAATGGCGGGAGCTGCATTCATGGCAATGGCGGGAGCTGCATTCATGGCAATGGCGGGAGCTGCATTCATGGCAATGGCGGGAGCTGCATTCATGGCAATGGCGGGAGCTGCATTCATGGCAATGGCGGGAGCTGCATTCATGGCAATGGCGGGAGCTGCATTCATGGCAATGGCGGGAGCTGCAGATGGGCACTGATCCTTATTTTGTTTTTTTTTTTTTTTTATTTAAAATGTTCTGTTTTTTCCCCTGAAAGTTCCCTCTTAAAATTAAGGTGTGTGTTATACGCCAATAAATACGGCATATCCAAATAACACGCTGGAGCTCATCCTTAGGCCCCGTACACACGGCCGAGGTTCTCGCTGAAAATCAGCGAGAACCTCGCTGGAATGCACATTCCAGCGAGGACCTCGGCCGTGTGTACGGTCTCAGCGAGCTTCCCGTCGGGAAGCCCGTCGAGCCGAAATAGAGAGCACGCTCTCTATTTCCTCGACGGCCCGCCCGGAAGAATGGCTGGTTGCCATTCCCGACGGGCGGGTCGCCGATTTCGACGGCCGGCAGGGAACCTCGACGGGCGGAACGATGTGTTCTGCCCATCGAGATTCCCTGCCGTGTGTACGCGGCCTCAGACTCTTCACCACACACAGCCATAAAAGGCAAGAGAATTCTTGTTTGGCCGTGTATTAGTGCTCAAACGAACACACTTAGACCGAATTGTATGGGTTCAAAGAATGTCAGGCAAAATGATCTCTATGGGCGTCGAAGGCCTGGGCACGATGTTATGACATCACGCCCGGGTACCTGGAAGTAAACAAAGCCGCAATTGCGGCTGTCGGCATGAGATCGGTGATTTTTTTGTTCCAGATCTCATGCTTTCCAGCCTGGAGGAGAGATGTCGGGTCTTATTGCCCCCGCATCTCTCCATAAAGAGGACCTGTCACACACTATTCCTAGTACAAGGGATGTTTACATTCCTTGTAATAGGAATAAAACTAATCAAAAAAAATAAAATGTAAAAAAAAAAGAAAAAAAAAAAGTGAAAAATAAATAAATAAAAAAGTATAAAAAAACACACACACACACACATACACATATATATATGTGTTTTTTTAAAACGCCCCTGTCCCCGGTAGCTCGCACTCAGAAGCGAACACACACGTAAGTCCCGCCCACATATGTAAGGTATCGCCACGTGCGTTAGAGCGTGTGCAACAATTCTAGCACTAGACCTCCTCTGTAACTGTAAACTGGTAACCTGTAAAAAAAAAAATGTAAGCGTTGCCTATGGAGATTAAGTACTGAAGGTTGGCGCCATTCCATGAGTGTGCGCAATTTTAAAGCGTGACATGTTGGGTATCCATTTACTCGGCGTAACTTCATCTTTCACTTAAAAAAAATAATAAATTGGGGTAACTACTATTTTGTTATTTTTTATTTCATAAAACCGTTTTTTTCCCCCAAAAAATAAAAAGGCATTTGAAAAATTATTGCGCAAATACCATGCAAGATAAAAAGTTGCAATGACCGCCATTTTATTTCCTAGGGTGTCTGCTAAAAAAAACATATATATAGTGTTTGGGGGTTCCGAGTATTTTTCTAGCAAAAAAATTATGATTTTTGCATTTCAGACAGGAGTGCCAGAATAGGCCCGGTAGGGAAGTGGTTAAATACCACCAAAAGCGATCTCTATATATGTGAAAAAAAATTATAAAAAAAAAAAATGTAGTTTGGGTACAGAGTTGCATAACCGCGCAATTGTCATTCAAAGTGCATCAGCTCTGAAAGCTGAAATTTGGTCTGGGCAGGAAGGGGGTGAAAGTGTCCAGTAGAAAGTGGTTACAAGGAGAAGTGTGAAGATGTCTAGGATGGCTCAAGTGAGCCGCCAAAAAAAACGTAAAGGACAGACGCAGGAAAGGACAAAGTGTGAACCTTTGTATGCGTATTCTGGTGTTTTTTTCACCACAAAGGGACAGTTCACTACGAGTCCATAGAACACGGATCCTCAAACTACGGCCCTCCAGCTGTTGCAGAACTACACATCCCACGAGGCATTGTAATACTCTGACATTCATAGACATGACTAAGCATGATGGGAATTGTAGTTCCTGAACAACTGGAGGGCCATAGTTTGAAGACCCATGCCATAGAACATGGCACAACGGTCAACCAACATCCTTACTTGTAAATTCTGAAAAAGCGGAATCTGGAGGAAGAGACCACAAATCTGGCCTGACAAGCGACTTCTCCACCATGACAATACTCTTGCACAAACTAATTTTCTTTTTATTAACCACTTCAGCCCCGGAAGATTTTACCCCCTTCTTGACCAAAGCACTTTTTACAATTTGGCACTGCGTCGCTTTAACTGACAATTTAATGCGACGTTGTACCCAAACAAAATTTGCGTCCTTTTTTCCCCACAAGTAGAGCTTTCTTTTAGTGGTATTTTATCACATCTGCGCTTTTTATTTTTTGCGCTATAAACAAAAAAATAACAAATTTGGAAAAAAAAAAACAATATTTTTACTTTTTGTTATAATAAAAAAATTAAACAAAAACAGTTTAGGCCAATACCGTATATACTCGAGTATAAGTCAAGTTTTCAGCACTTTTTTTGTGCTGAAAATGCCCCCCCTCGGCTTATACCCGAGTCACCTTTTTGGGCCTGATCTCCTGGAATTTGGGGACCCGGTACCGGCCGGCCGTACGTCCCCTGGACCCCAGACTAGACTAGACCACTATTACAAGTGTGCAAAGTTTGTTGTCCGGGAGACCTACGTGCCGGGGAGCACCAATCTTCAAATCCAGGCACCCCTTCCATGAATGCCCATGTTAAACGGTAATTCCTCCGATGATTTTGGGGACCTGGCACACATATAGCCCCACTCTTCCTCTGAGTGTTTAAAGTTTGTTGTCTGGGGGACCTATGGCCAGGGAGCACCGATTTTTTCAAATGCGGGCACCACTACCATAGACTCCTTAAATGTCAGTGGGCATGGACACAGCGAGGCATGGACACAGCGAGGCATGGAGATGGGCACCCTAGGCTTATACTCGAGTCAACACATTTTCCCATATTAGAGTATATATACGGTATGTATTTTTTTTTTACACACAAAAAATAGCAATAAGCATATATTAATTGGTTTGCGCAGAAGTTATTGGGTCTACAAAACGATGGGAAAGATTTATGGCATTTTTATTATTTATTTTTTTAAACTAGTAATGGGAGCTGTGGTGGCTCAGCGTGATTGGCACTGCGCTGACAAGCCATTCACCTCTGCAGCCAAGGGTTCGGATCCCGGTCTCGGCTACATGTGAATTGAGTTTGGTGGTCTCAGCCCGGCTCCCGGTGGGTGTGCTATGCAAGGTACGCCTGTGCTTAGTACGCCCACCCCGCATAAAAACCACCCCACTTGCACGCACATGAAATTGGTTTAACACGCACGCACTTTGGCCATGCGGTCTCCTAAAATAAAGAGAGGCGAAGGACCTACGGGGCTGGCTGGGTGGGCTAGACCCCCTCACTCCCTCATAGGGGGGAGTCCCTCTGCCCCGTTGGGCCCCAGTTGGGCTCCCAAGTGGAGCAGGTAGGGCGATTGCCTCCGGGGGGAGGGTATGCCTACTCCAACTCCTGCAGTCCGGCTCCTCTCTCTCAAGTTCATGCACAAAATACACTAAAAAAAAAAAAACTAGTAATGGCAGTGATCTGCAATTTTTAGCGGTATTCCGACATTACGGCAGACAGATCGGAGTGACACTTTTTTGGGACCATTGATATTTATACAGCAATTAGTGCTATAAAAATGCACCGATTACTGTGTGTGTGTTCTAACTGTGTGGGGAGGGGACTAACTAGGAGCGATGATAGTTTGTAGGAACACACAATCTGTCTCCTCTCCTCCGACAGCACAGGGACAGCACAGGGATTTGTGTGCACACACACACACAAATCCCTGTGCTGGCTCTTGTGCATGCGGTCGCGCCCGCCAGCCACACGTGCCTGTGCAAAATGTGTCAAAAGTGTTCGATCTGGCCGCCATAATGTCGCAGTCACAGCATAAAACGCTGATCGCCGCCATTAGTAGTAAAAAAAAAATATATATATTATTATAAAATTATTAATAAAAATGCTATAAAACTATCCCTTAATTTGTAGACGCTATAAATTTTGCGCAAACCAATCAAACACTTTTTTTTTTTACCAAAAATATGTAGAAGAATACGTATAGGCCTAAATTGAGGAAAACATTTTTATATTATATATATATATTACACACATATATATAATTTTTTGGGGGTATATTTATTATAGCAAAAAGTAAAAAATGATTTTTTTTTATTGTTGCTCTATTTTTGTTTATAGTGCAAAAAAAAAAAAAAACAACGCAGAGGTGATCAAATACCACCAAAAGAAAGCTCTATTTGTGGGGGGGGGGAAAAGGACACCAATTTTGTTTGGGAGCCACGTCGCACGACCGCGCAATTGTCAGTTAAAGCGACGCAGTGCCGAATTGCAAAAAGGGGCCCGGTCCTTTACCTGCATAATAGTCCGGGTCTTAAAGTGGATGTAAAGCCACTCGCATCCTTTCTAAACTACTGCCATAGCGCTGATCTATAAGGATATAGACGCCTCCTGCATGTATCCTTACCTGTCAAATGTCTCCCCTCTGTCTGTTATAAGAACTGAAAAACTGCAGATTCTGTGGGTGGATCTGTTGTCTGGAGCTCGGTGGGTGGAGTCGTGATGTCAGTAGACTCCCCGCCCTCCTCTACACTCCCCTTGTCAACATGCTTTTTTTTCCTATGTATTTCTTACACTAAATTCCACTAACATCCAGTCAAAATCCAGAAAAGTAACCAAATGACTTCAGAAAAGGAGTGGGGGTGGGAATTAAAAAATAATGCCTGTCTCCAGGCTAGTGATAATGAGATAAGTAAATAACCTGTCACTCACAGCAAGGAGGCGTATTCGTTTTTGTCCGCCCCCTCCGGATCGCTCCCAGCCAATGCGCACGCCCCCCGCCCTGTCACTTCCTCCTCCTGTGTAAACACAGGAAGGAGAAAGCGAAGTGATCTCTCCCTCTGCGTTTTTTTCAACCACCGCTGAGGAGAGATCACAACACAAGTAAGTCTGCACTAACACTACACATAATCACATTTAACCCCCGCGATCGCCCCCCCTCCCCCTGTCACAGTGTCACTGAATGCAGTAATCATACATGTATGATTACTGTATTTAGTGTCAGTGTGACAGTTAGTGTTAGGTTCAGGGTAGCCCCTGTACCCCCCCCTAATCAAGTTTTAACCCCTTGATCACCGCCCTAGTTAACCCTTTCACTCCCTATTGCCAGCATCACTAAGTGACCATTTTTCTGATCGCTGTATTAGTGTCGCTGTTCCCGCTAGGTAGCTAATTTTTTTTTTTACTAAAGACATGTGGCTAAATAAATTTTGGCCTAAATGTTTGACTAAAATTTAGTTTATTGATTTGTCTTATAACAAAAAGTAAAAAATATTGATTTTTTAAAAAAAAATGTTGCTCTATTTTCGTATACAGCGCAAAAAATAAAAAAAAATCGCAGAGGCGATCAAATACCACCAAAAGAAAGCTCTATTTGTGGGAAGAAAAGGACGCCAATTTTGTTTGGGAGCCACGTCGCACGACCGCGCAATTGTCTGTTAAAGCGACGCAGTGCGGAATCGCAAAAAGTCCTTTACCTGCATTTTGGTCCGGGTCTTAAGTGGTTAATTTACAAGGCTATTTGCAAGGGTTTCTGGGATAGGCATCATGTTTCCCAGTAGTCCTTGCAAACCTGACTGAAACCCATTACATTGCTTGTGCAGCACTGAGCATGTGCGAGATATGCAAAGCTGAAATCCAGGAAGTCATACAGTCTGGCTTCATAATGCCCACACTTAAGATGGCCACGGTCTATTTCTAGATTATAAATGCTTTAACAACCTAACAAAACGGACCTTAGTTTACAGACTAACTTTACTAGAATACATTAAGCTTGTGTATTACAGGGGTATTTATATTTAAAAAGTGAAATTGTGGGTGGAACTCCCCTTTAAGGTTTTTCTCTGTAGGTCCGTTTTATCTCACTGCACAAAAAAAAAAGAGGATTGCTCAGAGCTGGATTAACTGTGTGGCAAGACTGGGCACAGATGATAGGAAATCTTACACTCTACATTGTGACATTAAAAAAAAAAAAAATCAGGTGTACATCCACTTTAAAGGGGTGTTCCACCCAAAAAAATGACCCCTTCTCAATCCACTCCTCACCCCCATACATGCCACATTTGGCATGTAATTTTTTTGGGGGGGGAGTGGGGGCTTCAGTAGGAGTGGGACTTCCTGTCCTGCTTCCGCCGAGGGGCTGGTTAGGCGATAAAGCTTAATCGCCTACACCAGCCCCCTCCCTGTAGGCGATCACATGGGACACTGACAGGTCCCATGCGATCGCCTCTCCAATCAGCGGCGAGCTGCGCCGCGCACGCATGCGCAGTACGGCTCGCGCATGCGCAGTGGGTGCCCGGCCGTGAAGCCGAAGGCTGTCACGGCTGGGTGCCCACAGTCAGGATGGAGACGCCGGCCGGGGAGGGGGGCAGAGGAGCGGAGCCCCGGTCGGCGCGTCGCTGGAACGCAGGAGCAGGTAAGTGAGTGTTTATTAAAAGCCAGCAGCTACACTTTTTGTAGCTGCTGACTTTTAATAAACACAACTTAGGGCTGGAACACCCCTTTAAGAGGTTAAAGTCCATTCAATTCTGGGAATTAAAAATGTTCACACTTGGCACGTACTTCACCTATGTAATTCACCTGGAGTTCAGCTTTCAGGAACTTGGAAAAAGACCAGATACATCAACAAAATCAATCTACTGCCTTTAGCAAACTTTCTAAAAATATATATATTTTCAGAACAGAGTTGAAAGGTCAGAGTTCAGGAATATAAATTTTGTACAGGACGACACGTCCGGACCGGTCACAGGGATGGAAGAATGTATGCCAGCCGAGAGGTGCGTGCAGCTTTGAACTTCGCATACTGCTCCATCTATTCTTCCAGAGGTGGAGGACGGACGTGTAGCGGCTTGTGCGGCATAGCTCGGCGCCTTCACGTCACAACGCACAAAGGTCACCATCTTTCTTCTGCCAGCTAAACGCAACTTCACACTTCACAGATTTATTGAGTGACACCATCAAGTTTAAACAAGATCTTCATTGCCTGGCCCGGATGGTTTATGGTGGATTGGAGTGTAAAGGAAGCGTTACTGACAGACAAAGGAGGACTCTGCCAGGTCGTTGTTGTAGAAGGTTATGTTTGCACAGAATACGATTATGTTTAATCTGAATAAATCCAAGTTTTAGTGAACATGATAAAGATCCTGACAGACAATACCATCGCATAGCACTTTAGTGAGGTATTAGGACGAGAAACCTTAGTCAATGCGTCCCGGGAAATGCAGACCGCTCGCTATACGTGGAGCAATGTCTTCTGGGTAAATAACGTTTTAAAGGGCGGTCCCATTGCCTTCAGAAAAGATGAACACGCTTTTAAAAACGACTCGGCTTAACCACTTTAATACCAGGCACTCATACACCTTCCTGCCCAGGCCAATTCTCAGCTTTCAGCGCTGTCGCAATTTGAATGACAATTGCGCGGTCATGCTACACTGTACCCAAACTTTTTATCATTTTTTTCCAAATAGAGCTTTCTTTTGGTGGCATTTGATCACTTCTGCGTTTTTTTTTTTTGTTGTAAATAGGTACGTTTTCTACTTCAATGATGGGCACCGATATGGCTGCACTGTAGGGCACTGAAAAGGCAGCACCGATGAGGTGGCACTGATGGGCAGCACTGATGGTGGCATGGATGGGCACAGATGGGTGGCATTGCTGGGCATCACAGATTTAAAGGGGCTGTAAAGGTAAATTCCCTAAATGGCTTCCTTTACCTTCCTCTTTCACTTACCTCATCCTTCCATTTTGCTTTTAAATGTCCGTATTTCTTCTGAGAAATCCTCACTTCCTGTTCTTGTGTCTAACTACACACCGTA
Source organism: Rana kukunoris (assembly GCA_029574335.1). Lineage (NCBI taxonomy): Eukaryota > Metazoa > Chordata > Amphibia > Anura > Ranidae > Rana > Rana kukunoris. The sequence goes on along the minus strand of CM056054.1, from coordinate 224,777,093 downwards.
ATGGGAGGCTTTCTCCCTGGTGTGGAGAAAGCCTCTTGAGGGGGGAGGGGGCGAGCAGGAGAGTCAGGACGCTCTCTACTTTGCAGATAGAGAAAGGAGCTGTGTGAGCGTCCTGATACTCCTGTTCGCCCCCTCCCACACCAGGGAGAAAGCCTTCCATTACAGTGTGGAGTTACAGACAGAAGAACAGGAAGTGAGGATTTCTCAGAAGAAATAAGGACATTTTTAAGCAAAATGGAAGGATGAGGTAAGTGAAGGAGGACTGCACAAAGGTAAAGGAAGCGATTTAGTTTTATTTTTTTAACCTTTACAACCCCTTTAAGGCGTTTCATAATGGTGCCAATCACTGCCCATTTGTGGGCACTGATTGGCACATATTTTCATATGTGGATGGCCATGGGGGATGTACCTGGCCATCCACATGCTTGGGGCTTCCCTGGTGGTCCAGTGTGTGCATCCGTGGGGGGGGGGATGCGCTGATAAAATAATCAGCGCAAAAGCCCTGTCAGGAAAGCTGCTGATCGACTCTCCTCTGTCAGACGCGAGTGAGAAAGAGCCGATCAACGGCTCTTCCTGTTTACATCGTGATCAGCCGTGATTGGACAAGGCTGATCACATGGTAAAGAGCCTCCGCCGGAGGCTCTATACCGAGATTGGAGATGCAGGGTGTCAGACTGACACACAGCACCACCGATCGCCGCGCTGCACGCCCCCACGGGCGCACGCCGGCATGTTATCCTGCTGGACGTCAATAGACGCCATTTATCATAATAGAACCACTTTCGGGACGTCAATTGTTTATTGACCGGGCGGGAAGTGGTTAAAATAAGTTCATCTTTGTACAAAAAATAAATAAAATGCACATCTTTTTGCAAGTAAAAAAAAAAAATTGCATTTAATATTTTTTGTATTAGGAGCATTTCACCCGCAATCAGATCAGTGTAAGGGCTTATCCGTACATTCCGGGTAAGCTAATACTCCAACAGGAAGACTCAATGAACTACCACAGCGCTCCATAGAATTAGGGGCTGCCGGGACTTGTAGTTTATTCATACCCAGAGCTCTGTGTGTGAATTACACGTCCGTGTGACGGTTAGTTGGGGAACTTCTTCCTGTACTTTCTGCCATGGTGTGGCAGTGACTGCAGCACCTGGGAACATGTCACATGTTCAACCCCAAAATTAGGTGGAACGTTGAACATGTTTCCAAAATGTGAACTTATCCTTTAACCGCTTCCTGACCGGCCACCGTGTCACAATGGCTCCCCTGCGCAAATAGCTGTACGGCAGGCACTTTAAGGGATATAGGGGGCTCCCGCTGCGTCACTTAGGAGCCGATGCGCGTGCCCGGTGGCCGCGATGTCCGCCGGGCACCTGCGAATGCGCCTGACAGAGCCAGAACGGGTGTGTGTGTGTGTGTGTAAAGGTGAGGAGAGAGATCTGTTGTTCCTAATGCTTAAAAACAATGATCGGTCTCTTTCTCCAGGCAGTCCCATCCCCCCTACAGTTAGAACACACACACTGAGGGAACACATTGAACCCCTTGGTCACCCCCTAGTGTTAACCCCTTTCCCAGCCAGTGACATTTATACAGTAATCAGTGGCTATTTTTAGCTCTGATTGCTGTGAAAATGTCAAAGGTCACACAAAAAAAAAAAAGTGTCTGATCAGTCTGCCACAATACCGCAGTCCCGATAAAAATCGTTGAGCGCCACCATTACTAGTCAACACTTTTTGTGCAAACCAATCAATATACGCTTATCTTGATTTTTTTTTAACCAAAGATATGTAGAATACATAGCGGCCTAAAATGTTTTTTTTTTTTTTTATTCATTTGGTGATATTTATTATAGCAAAAAAGTAAAAAATTGTGTTTTTTCAAAATTGTTGTTTTTCTTTGTTTATAGCGCAAAAATAAATAAACGCAGAGGTGATCAAATACCACCAAAAGAAAGCTCCATTTGTGGGGGACGGACGGACACAAATTTTGTTTGGGTAGATTGTCGCAAGACCACGCAATTGTCAAAGCGGTGCAGTGCCGTATCGCAAAAAATGGCCTGGTCCGGAAAGAGGGTAAATTCTTCCGGGCTGAAGTGGTTAATAGCTGTAACGCGATGTCCAACCCTGCAAATGGTAAAGTTGGTTCATAATATTTTTGCATGGTCTTGCCACTGGCTCACCTTTATGGAGATCTCAGATGTGTTGTCCAGTACCACGTAGCGGGCACACTGCTTTTCCTCACACACCGAACGGAAGAACAGCGTCAGCACAGGAAATTCTTGCTCCTCCTCCTAAAAAAATAAAAAAGAAAAAGCGGTAGAAGGTTTTTAAAGTAGAACTATAGTGGAAGACCATAACCACAAAAATCTCAGTTTATATGCCCAACACATCCAAGCATCAAGCATGTCAGCTTTCAACACCTTTCCCCCACAAAAAAATCATGGTTGTGATTTTCTGCGGACAAAGCGTAGGAATTTTGGCAGAAGGGCGTTGCCCATTAACTTGTATTGCATACGAAACGGCACAGAATTGTCAGCCAACAAACACAAAACTACATGTTTTTTCAGCTCTTTAGCACCACCCTTCGGACAACTTCTGCTATTGTTGTGTTATGATGAGAATTGCAGCTGAGCATGCGTGTTTGTACTTTGGAGTTTTGTCCGACAGACTTGTGTACATACACACGATCGGATAATCCGTCAACACACATTTGTTGTCAGAAAATTTTAACGCATGCTTTCCCACATTTGTTGGCAGAAAATCCGTCAGATGGAGCGTACAAACGATCGGATTTTCCAACAACAGCATGCCATCACACAATTCCCGTCGGAAAATCCGACGATCGGATTTTCCGACAACAGCATGCCATCACACAATTCCCGTCGGAAAATCCGATCGTGTGTATGAGGCTTTAGATAGTGGATGTCTATAGATGCAGGGATTTTAGTGTTAGGGTCCTTTCACATGGAGCGGACCGTTTTTCGGTCCGCTCAGCGGGGGGTCCTGCTCAGCTGTCGGCGGACAGGGCGGTCCCCGCACACTGTGCTCTCCCCTATGGGGAATCGGATGAAAACGGACCTTTTGTCCGTCTTCATCCAAACGGTCTTGCCGGACGGAGGAAAAATAGGGTTTTCTTCCGTCCGAAAATCGGATCCAGACGGACGCGGATCATTGCGGACGTTAGTCGATGCATCATCCGCTAACAGAAATATGAAAGGGGCCTTAGGGTGGACTTCTTCTTTAAATACATAGAAAGGATGCTGTCAATAAATAATGGCTAAGCACATTTCTTTGATTTGCACAGACTTTTTAGCAGCATGAAGATTACAGGTTCGAAAAATCTTTTTCTACGAGATTAAATTGGCTGTATATAAAACTTGAGGAGCCACGGAGCAACTAAAAGGAGAAATATGGGAATTGGGGTTATTGCAGTTTTATTACCTAGTCCGATGCTGCATCTTTTCTCCGAGAACCGAGCAATCAAACATCACCAATGGTTCAGTTCTCTCCTCCCCCTAAGCAAAGAGCTGCTGCCTGTCAATTAGCATCTCTCCTGCTCTGCTCCTCCACGTTCATTGGAGTGCTGAGCTGTGGAGGGGACGGGGAGCGGCCGTCACAGCAACTTCCGGGAGGCTGTGACGGTTATCAGTCCAGGCACGTCAGCGGAGAGCGGACTTCAGACCCCTCTCTGCTGAAAACGGGCCACAGGAGTACAAAACAAATTGCACTCCTCTGACCCATAGGGGAAGTCCAGCCTAAAAAGCCAAGGCTGAACTTCTCCCTTAAAGGGACACTAAAATGTACATGTTTTTTCATCCTAATGCATCCTATGCATTAAGGTGAAAAAACACCTGACAATTCCGGCCCCCTCAGCCCCCCCCCCGTTTTACTTACCTGAGCCCGTTCACGCATGGCGTGCTCACCCCCGACGTCCTCTTCGTCGCTCAGCCTGGTCGTTGATTGGCTAGAGTGAATGGATTGAAAGCAGTGCAGCTATTAGCTCGCGCTGCTGTCAATCACATCCAATGATGCGGCGCACCGGGGGGGGCGGGGCCAAGTGACACAGTGAGCGGCTATAGCTGCCGGCTGTATCACGGGAGCACGCCTGCAAAAACTTACCACCATGCGAGGGGAGCTCCCATGAAGGTGGAACGTTCTTGTGAGGAGGACCAGAGACAGCCGCCGAGGGACCCACGTGGATTGGCACTCTGTGCAAAACAAGCTGCACAATGGAGGCAAGTATAACATGTTTGTTATTTAAAGTGGAGTTTCCATCCCCCAATTTTTTTTTTCATTATTGCGCTCATTAGACCTAAAAAAAAAAAAAAAAATGTTTTTACTCATCTGGAAATGCCTGTTGCTATGCGGTCCCACGAAATCTGCCCTTGGAATCACCTAGGATTCTGACATCATCTCCCTCTAATGCTCCTGGGAAATGTGTGTCATCATTTCCCAGGATGCAGTGCGCTGTCCAATTATCACTCCCCATCCAAGCCTTCCAGGAAGTAAGTGCTTGTAGGCTTTACAATGCCCACAAGCAAAAATGACAATGGTGTGGACATATTTTATAAAACTTTTTTTTTTTTTTTTTTTAATAACTATGCTGAGCGGCAGCGGATTGTAAAAAAGCAAGTGACCAGATTTATATTATTAAAACACATGATAAAAAGGACATACATTTAAAAAATGCTAATTGTGGTTGGAACCCCGCTTTAAAAAACCCCTTTAACCACTGTAACGGAATGGCCCGTGGCACCCAGAGACTTTTGAAGGATGTGGTACTCCTGTGCCAGCTTCACCAATGACTCTTGGGTCTAGGGTCATCCTATGTCCGATAGGGGCATAGGATGACTGAGAAATTATATCTCGGATTACATGAGATGGGACAGTAACGATAATTCATGTATTGCAGGAGATCTTGAAATATTACAGGTGGGTCAGGGTTTCGTGCGTAGCAGAGCAGCTACCTTGCTGCGATCTATTGAAAGTCATCCCTTGAATACAACCTATCTGTCACAGCCTCACATTTCCAAACCCCATGACACAGACAGTGCTAACCACTATCACTATATGTCATCCCTCGGAACTTTTATTTACACTATAAATGGAATTGAAGGTAATTTCCCATAATGCCAATGGCATAAACTCTCCCCAAAAAAGGAAAAAGGCCTTCCGTCATTATAAAAGACTGGGTGCCGACATAATATTAGTGCAGGAAACCCACTTCGCTGTATCCAAGCATCCCAAATTTTTTGACAAAACTTATAGGCAATTCTATATCACAACTTTCGATTCCAAAAAAAGAGGAACTGCCATCTTTATCAAAAAATCAGTTATCTTTGAAACCCATAGTGTCTTCAGAGACCCAGAAAGTCGTTTTTTGATTATTAAGGGCTCTATAGGAGGACGTCTAATCACAATAGCCTCGGTATATGCACCCAATGAAGCTCATGCAACATTTTTCTCAAAGTTTTTTGACACTTTAAATAAATACTCCTCCCCCCATTTGATTGTGGGCGGGGACTTTAATTTAGCTGCTCACTCATCCCTAGATAGAAGCAAAGTAGCACCTTCATCCAAAGCCTTCCCTAAAACTTCAAATCGCATACTACTCACCCACCAACTCATTGACACGTGGCGGGCCCACAACGTGGGTATCAAAAATTACACCTTTTACTCTCACCCTCATGATTGCTCTGCTAGATTAGATTACATCTTCAGCACCCCAATCCTAGTCGCTAATTCATCAAAAGCAGACATCCATTCTTGCCCCTGGTCAGATCACCAGATTGTATCTTTCACCACCTCTAAAATTGGCCTCGCCGACACCCCTCACAAATGGCGCATCAATGATGCACTACTAACAGATTATTTGAATATCCAACAGCTAACATCCAAAATGGAGGAATATTTTTTTCTTAACTCCTCCCCTGACATTCTTCCCACGTCTCTTTGGATGGCCCACAAAGCGGTCATGAGAGGCCATCTTATTAAGTTGGCCTCGATTAAAAACAGGAATAAGCTGACTGATATAAAAACAATAACTAGAGACCTAGATAAACTATATCACAAATATAATCAATCCCCCTCCAATGATATATTAAAACATATCCAAGAGAAACGTACGGACCTAGACACTCTACTAACCTCAGATACAGAAAAAGCCCTTAGATGGTCTAAAGCTAGGTTCCTTTTACATAGTAACTCTACCTCGACCATGTTTGCCAGGAAACTAAACCAATCCACAAAACCCCCCATATATAAACTGAGAAACTCTGCAGGCAACCTAATTTCCCATCCTAAAGAAGTCATGGAGGTCTTTTTGAAATTTTACAAGAAACTTCTGTCATCTCCACAAAACACACCGAAGCCATCCTCGACGCAATGGCTTGATGAAATCCCGCTTCCCTCCCTATCAACCCAACAAAAAGAGGCCTTGAATGCACCCTGCTCTGAAACAGAAATAGGCAAGATCATAAATTCTTTAAAGACCTCCACAGCCCCCGGTCCGACGGCTTTTCCTCATCCTACTATAAAAAGTTTGCACCAGTATTAATTCCCCACCTTATGAATTTGTTCAACCACATCCTAAAAGGCAATCAATTCCCTTCTGAAATGCTCCTTGCTAATATGTCTTCCTTCCAAAACCAAACAAAGATCATTCAACCCCCCAGAACTTCCGTCCGATCTCAGTTATAGACAATGACCTAAAAATTTTCGGCAAAATATTAGCAGACAGATTGGCCTCAGTCATCTCACCCTCATCCACCCTGATCAATCAGGTTTTATCCCAGACAGGCAAATTACAGATAATATAAGATTAACAACAAACATCATTCAAGATTCCAACCTTCACGCTAGATCCACCCTTCTACTTAGTCTAGATATTCATAAAGCTTTTGATAGCGTTAGTTGGTCCTACTTAGACTCACTACTCCCCAGATATGGTATAGGTGATGAATTTCTACATGGATTTAAAGCATTATACCACGACCCACATACCCGTATCAAGCTCCCCGGCCATAACTCAGAATTTTTCCCATTAAGTAAGGGCACAAGACAAGGCTGCCCCTTATCCCCTCTTCTATTTGCCCTAGCTATCGAGCCCCTTGCTTGTGCCATCCGCAGTAACTCCGACATCAAAGGGTACACAAAAGGCTCGAAGAATTCAAGCTAAGCCTCTCCGCGGACGATGTCCTCTTATTCCTCACTGATCCACTAATTTCGCTACCAATCCAAATCGAGCGTTAGATACGTTTCACGACCTCTCAGGTTTAAGCATAAATCTATCTAAATTTCTGCCCTCCCAATTAATTGCTCCCCCGAATTAACTGCCTCATTGAAAGAGAAATTTTTCCTTTCAGTGGAGTTTGGAATCCTTTCGTTATTTGGGCATTTCATATCACCCCGTCCTACAAAACCCTATACACAAAAATTACCCTAGATTACTTCAAAACATCAGAGAATTACTCAGTCGTCTGGTCAGCATTCCATAATATCTTTTATGGGTAGGATAGTTGCCACCAAGATGGTTTATTGCCAAAAACTACTGTTCTTCTTTAGATCGCTCCCTATCCTGGTACCTAAAAGCACTCTAGACTTCTATACAGAGAGATATAAATAAGTTCATATGGCAAAATAAAAAACCAGATTTGGTTATGCACTAATGTTTAGACCTCAATCGAAGTGCGGGTTGGGTATTCCCAACCTATGGCTATACTATCTCTCAGCCAGGTATACACAACTCGCACAATGGTATGCACCCTCCAATCATTCCCGTGGCTAGAATTTGGAGGAACAGTCTGTCCTACCGTTCCACTCAAGGCCTCCTATGGTCCAAATCTATTAAAACACAAAGAATGGGCAGCCTCAACAGAGTGGTACATCAGGACCTACTATTGTGGCACAGACATAAACATAAATTTAATGTATCCTCACAACAGACTCCCCCCCCCTAGCTTCCTTCCTGGGGGACCCCCTATTTTCCCCCCCTGACCTACACTCTAACCAATACTCTCTTTGGCAACTCCTCAACCTATCTAACCTTAAAGCATTCACTAAAAACAATACTTTTCGCACATTCTTAGATTTGCAATCAGAATATAAACTTAAAGATACTGATCTCTCAGACTACAATAATATCAAAACTATTCTATCAAAAAAACTTTTCTCTTAACCTCCAAACCCCCTTCACTAATATTTGAAAAAATGTGTCTTACTTCACCTCGAGAAAGGGGCTTGCTATCTAGAATGTACAGAAACCTAAATGAACACAATTTACCAGACAAAACACGCCAAATGTTGCAATGGGAGTCAGATCTTGATGAATCCTTCTCTACGGAACAATGGGACAGCATGGCAAATAACCTTAGAAAATGCACCAAAACAGCCTCTATTAGGGAATCTGCTATAAAACTTCAACATAGATGGTACCTCACCCCTGACAGAATTAACTCATTCTATCCTGAAATCTCTCCCCTGTGTTTCAGAGGTTTCCCAGACCAGGGCTCCCTCATACACACCTTCTGGGACTGCACACACCTCAGAAATACATGGCAACAACTCAGTATCAAAATAGAACAGATAACAGGTAGAAGAATAGAACTAACACCTAAATTATGTCTCCTTTTTTATCCTATCCCTGACATTCCTATAGCCCACACTAGGTTAATACACACCTTGCTCACATCAATACACTGGGCTATAGCTCTCAACTGGCGTTCCGCTACAGTTGAGATTTCTCTTTAGTGGCATGGGCATTATTAATTTGAGTTAGTGGATAGTGATTGAAATGTATTGTTTTGAACCTTTGTGGGATGATAAAGGTTAATCCAGCAGCTGGTGGGGATTTGTTTTGGGGAAATATCCTAAACACAGATTTTTTACATATATATATACAGTACAGACCAAAAGTTTGGACACAAACTTGGACGCAAAAGTTTGGGAAAAATAAATGACAAAATGGCTGGGGAAGATTACACACATACATATATATATATATATATTATATATATAATATATATATATATATATATACAGTACAGACCAAAAGTTTGGACACACCTTCTCATTCAAAGAGTTTTCTTTATTTTCATGACTATGATAATTGTAGAGTCACACTGAAGGCATCAAAACTATGAAATAACACATGTGGAGTTATATACATAACAAAAAAGTGTGAAACAACTGAAAATATATGTCATATTCTAGGTTCTTCAAAGTAGCCACCTTTTGCAGCAGACACATCTCTAGAACAACTGTTAACCACTAGCCGACCAGCCGCCGTCGTTCTACGGCGGCAGGTCGGCTCTCCTGGCCGAGAGCCCGTTATACTACGTCGGCTCTTCTGCGGCCACTAGGGGGCGCGCGCGCCGCCGGCAGCCCGCGCGCGTGCCCCCCGCTCACCACCGAGTCCCGCACACGTGCCCGACAGGTACGAAAACTGCCGGGCACCCGCAATTGCTCGTTACAGAGCAGAGAATGGGAGGTATGTGTGTAAACACATACCTCTCGTTCCTGTCAGCGGGGGAAACGCTCATCTTCTGTTCATACAATGTATGAACAGAAGATCAGTGATTTCCCCTAGTGAGGCCACTTCCCCATACAGTTAGAACACACCAGGAACACACTTAACCCCTTTCCTGCCCCCTAGTGTTAACCCCTTCACTGACAATGGCATTTTTATAGTAATACAATGCATTTTTATAGCATTGATCGCTATAAAAATGCCAATGGTCCCAAAAATGTGTCAAAAGTGTCCGATGTTTCCGCCATAATATCGCAGTACCGAAAAAAAAACGCTGATCGCCGCCATTACTAGTAAAAAAAAAAAAATAATAAAAATGCCATAAAACAACCCCCTTTTTTGTAAACGCTATAAATTTTGCGCAAACCAATTAATAAACGCGAATTGCGATTTTTTTTAA